>WOXC01000986.1:0-308952 GCA_011680675.1 Gymnobelideus leadbeateri
CTCAGGGAGAGAATCACATACATACTAAATGGGATATCTCACCCTGCAGGAGAGTAGGGGGAAGGGGGATGAGAGGGGGGATGATGGAAGGGAAGGCATTCTAGGGGGAGGGGAGGTTGGAAGTACCCACTTTCAAAGAGGGACAGGATCAAAGTAGGGAATGGACCAGGTTGGGGGTGGGATGGGTGGGAGGGAAATATAAGCAATCTTTTACAATATATCTACTATGGTAATGTTTTGTATAGCTATACATGTACAACACATACTGAATTACTTATCTTCCCAGAGGGAGTGGGTGACACAGGAGGAAGGGAATAGATCTGAAATTCGAAGTCCTAAAATTAAATGTTTCATATGTACATAAATACTATTATTAATACTATTTTGCATGTAATTGGGAGATAAGATGTGCAGGCATTGGGGCACAGAGATTCACCTTGCCCTAATGGTAAAGTCGAAGGGGGTATGGGAGAAGATATGGGAGAGAGTAGATTAGATGAGGGGATATCTTGTGGGACTGCTATTCTGGGGTGGTGGGTAGGGGAAAAATGGGGAAAATATTGTAACTCAAAATCTGGTGGAAATGAATGATGTAAACCAGAAGTTAATAAAGCATTTGTTAAAAATAAATAAGTAAATAAATAAAAGAAAAAAAGTGTTTTTATTAGATCAAACCACTAGAAAACAGCAGGAAGAAAAAAGGAACATGATCTTTTGTTTTTTTTATCCCTCCACATCTGATCCAAGTGAGGACTCTTCCTTTGACAGCAGCAGTAAAAAAGTAAATTAGATCAACTTGTAAGCCAAAATCCACTGCAGAGTAAGGTTAGAAAAATTCTCATTTTTGTGTAGATTTAATTTTATTTGCTCCCACCAAAGTGACTGTTTATCAGTGAATAGCATCAGGGTTAGTATCTCCCCTGAGATGAGGATTTAGAAGAAGAGGCCCTAAGGAAATGTATAGATGCCTATTTTTAATATTTTTACTGATATGTGGATTGAGTGGCTTTGGGGCCCTGAAAAGGCTGCAAATCCCTGGTCAAATTTCAGAGATAAGGATAGGACGAATCTCATGTATTAAAATTCTTAAAGAGACAATCAGAACAGAAAGAGTGAGACAAAAAAATCAAGAATTAAATTCTGAAGACATAAAGGAAAATAATTCCAATAATAAGAAAAACTAGTGTCTGAAAAGATGGATATAGATGCCTAGGAATTTACCAACACATTTTTTAAAAAGACTTACATAGAAGATAAAAGTAAAGTTGGAGAATAAAAATAACAGTCTGGCATGGTCCAGTAAAACTAATGTCAATAATTTTAAAGTTAAGAATGAGCAAAGGTGGGGTGGCTAGGTGGCACAGTGAATAGAGTACTGGCCCTAGAATCAGGAAGACCTTAGTTCAAATTCGGCCTCAGACACTTAACACTTTTTAGCCCTGTGACCCTGGGCAAGTCAATTAACCCCAATTGCCGGGCCCTCTCCACTCCAAAAAAAAAAAAGAATGAGCAAAGGCTGGTGAGGGAAGTTAAGGACAGAAAAAGGTTTTGGAGTTTTTTGTTTGTTTTTAAGGCCATCATGATGGTGGGCAGAGAAGAAGGTGATCAAATAAAGGATAGGACCTTCACTTAGGGGGAAATAAGATAATCTAAACTGACACTACATAGAAGGCAGAGTTTCTTCATTCTTGATTTTTTTTCTCTTTCAAGGAAAAAGGCCTTTGCACTAGAAATGATAAAACAAAAATTACAAACTATGGTAATAGAGAAGCTAGCTGCCCTTGATGAATTCAAGTCACCTAGCAGATGTGAGTGCTGAGGCACCATCAGAGAGGTTTGAAAGATAATAGGAAACAAAAAAAAGTTGCCACAGAACTAGAAAGGGGAAACTCTTTGTTTTCAAAAAAAGGAAGAGAATAGAATCTACAAACTATAGGCCAATAAGCTTGGTTTGATTCCTGGTGAAATTCTAGAGCTGATCATTATGGGAAAGGAATAGCATTTTTAATAGTGCCTGATATGTGCCAAGCAGTTTTGCAAATATTACCTAATTTGTACTTTACAATAAGCCTGTAAGGGCGGTTCTATCATTATCCCCATTTTACAGTCGAGGAAACTGAGACAGAGGTTCAATGACTTGCTCAGGGTCACATAACTAATAAGTTTCTGGGGTGATATTTGAACTCAGATCTTCCTGATTCTAGGTCTGGTCTTCTATCCACTACACCATCAGCTGCCTCTAGTGCTTTAAAAAGATGGTCAACTGACATCTAGCAAAGAAATGGTGATTCCAAAGAGCCAACATGGACAAGTCATGCCAGATTAACCTGATTTCCTTTTTTGGTATTTAAAGGTCATTGCCACCCCATCCTTTCCTACATTTCCAGTCCTCTTACACTCTGCTCCTTTCTGTGTACTCTACAGACCAGGTACACTACCCTGGTTCTACATACTTTCTTTCAAACACTTACCTCTATCTCCATGCTTTTGCATTGACTATCTCCTATGACTAGAACACTCTCACATCTCACTTCTACCTTTGGCTTCCTTCAAGACAAGGCTCATATGATACCTTCTGTAGAATGACTCTTTTGAATGAGGCAGAATAACTGGAAACTATCAATATAAAGAAGTTCTGAACTCCTTCAGAGATGACTTCTAGGAAGTCAGCTATATCTCCCATGTCCTCTTCAGTAGCATAGAGAATACAAGGCTGAAAAATCCTTCTAGATCTCAGGGGGTGCCTGCTGCAGTATCTAGAGAGGCTTTTTTATTTAGTGACAGGGTGTAATTTTAATGGAATAGGAAGATCTTCCCCATCCACTAATAAGCCTGTGACTGCATGTGTCCCCTTTTCCCTTGGAACAGGAGTCATGTTCCCTGGTGTGAAGGTACACAGTTATTTCAATCACAGATGTCTTGCTACTTTCATAGCTATGATACATCCTGAGTCACACAGAGCCCATTGGAGAAGGAACTAGCCTAGGGAGGAGCTTGCTTAGGGGGAAGCTTGCTTGCAGGAAGGCTTTCACACCTTTTGGTAGTAAATCAATTAGGCACTAAGTCAAGAGAGTTGTGGTGCCTTCTGGCTCTGAGCCAGTTGAAAATTATGTATACTGGGAGGTTGGTATTTTACTTTGGGGGCTTGCTCATTGTAATGGAAATGCAAATTTAAAGATCTTCCCTGCCCCTAGGCCCTTTGATAGGCTTAAGAGACTCTAAGAACCTTCCTTGATTTGAAAATATACTCTGCCCTCTAATAGGTTGAATGTGGTCACATAGAGCCTGTGGCAGGAGGCTTGGTTTTCAGGAATGCCCACACCTTGATGCTGGGTGATTGGGCAGTGAGTCAAGAGGGTGGTTACATTCTCTGATCCAGGAGAAGGCTATATAATCCCTGATGTGAGGCTTTGCTTTGGGGCTCACTTTGAGAAGTGTTGTGTGATTTGACCAGAGGAGGCTCTGGGCAGCTGTTGAGAGTCCCCCGGCTTTGAAAACCTAGATGTTGATGCTTCCCTCTCTGGTAACTGTGATTTGGTATTGATGTAATGGTTGGGCAGTTTGGAAGCCTATCTGCTTGATCTGTTTGTTTCTCTGTCTTGTAAATTCTGTCTGTATACTTTGAAGTTCAGGGTGCTAACCATTTTCCCCTGAACTAGGTAAATGATATATGTTTGATTGATTAAAGTAAGCTTGTTAATCCATTTTGAGTTGCTTTCCTTTAGAAAAGCAGATCTAAGAACCTGTGTTGGCAACCACCCTGGGGAATGTTGGGGTGCTTGCTGCTACCCTCATGAGAAGGACCTTTTGATTCCCTGGAAAGGACTCTGGGTAGCCATTTGTTAAGAGCCCCCCAAATACTCAGATGTTGGTGATCTTCCAGTCTGGTGGTATTACGTATTACTTTGTTTAGACGGTTGGAGCCATGACTTTTGGATCTCTGTGCTAATTTCTCTATGTTTCTCTGCTTGTATTTCCTCCACTTTTAGGGAGTAGTGAATGACCTTTACCTTCTTTTTTTTTTTTGCTTGTAATTTCTCCATGTTCAGAGTACTAACCTTTCCCCTGAACTAGTGAATGACTTACATATGTTTAATCAAAGTAAGATTGTTGACCCCTTTGAAGCTGTCCTTCCCTTAGAAAAGTAAATCAAAGAACCTGTGCTAGCAGGCCATCCTGGGTATTCTAGGGTGTTTGCTAATACACAGGGAAAATAAAAAATTTTCAAATTAGAAGAGTACTATGGAGTTGTCACCATCAGAACATGTTCTGTGTCTCATATAGAGTCCTGGACAGTCAGTTCTTAAACCACTATCCACATTCGTCCTTGGCAAACTCAATCATTCCTATCTTTATGTAGATGACTAACAAATTATATTTTTAGCCCTAATCTCTCAGTTGAGTTCTATGTTTTAACATTTGAGTTAAAACATTAGCTTCCCAAATATAGGTATGGATAAATAATAATCTGTCTAAAAAGATCTGATAAAGCCATTTGTAACCTGACCCCTTCCTACCTTTGCAGTTGGCTTAGACTCTACTCCTCTCCTCATAGTCTTCAATCCAATGAAACTAGCCTCCTCACTGTTCTTCATACAAGGCACTTGTAGCACCAACACAATATTCACAGCATCAACTGTGACTATGACTATGTTGGTATTGTTCTCAATCACAAAATATAGGACTCTCGATATAGATGACAGAAGCCAAGACACCATCAAGCCAAATCAGACACCAGGAAATTGAATCCATCATAGCAACAAAGAAATTACAAATACAAACAAATACACCCTAGCACAGCAAGGAGCCACACCCTCCTTTCCCCTTCCCACAAACAAACCCTCACAAGCCTTTGGCTTCCTGGGGGGGGGGGGGTCCTCCCACCAAGGGCTCCATGTGATTACTTTCAGCCTATTAGGGGGCAGGGAAGGGGGTACTCCATCTCCCAGATCTATATTTTTTCATTAGATTTCTCCCATACTTGGAATGTTCTCTATATGCTTCTGCCTCCACCTCCTGGTTTTTCTGGCTTCCTAAATCTCAGTTAAAATCTCACCTTCTGCTAGAAGCCTTTCCAAGTCCTCAATTCTAATGTCTTCCCTCTGAGATTACCTCCAATTTTTTTTTTGCATTTTGCATATTTATTTACAATGTTCTCTCCCAATAGAATGTGAGTTCCTTGAAGGATTGAACTGTTTTTTCCTTTCTTTGAATCTCTAATGCCTGGAATATAGGAAGTGCATAATAAATGCTTGTTGGCTTACTGACTGACCAATGGTTTTATTGGACTGAAGACTCAATATGATTCAGCAGTATGATGTGGAAGACCAAAAAAAAAAAAAAACAAAACAAAAAACCAACCAACCAAACCAAAACAAAAAACCTTGTGCGACTTTAGGCTACATTAAGAGTTGAGTAGCTTCCAAGAAAGAGCTGATAGTAACAGCACCCAGATCACTTTTGGAATATGGCATTCAGCTCTGAATGCCACAGTTTTGAAAGGACATTGATAAGCTGGAGAGGATCCAGAAGAAAGCAATCAGCATGGTTAAAAGCCTTGAGTCTATGGCATATGAAGATGAGTTGAAAGAAGAGCACATATTTAGTTAAAAAAGATAAAAATCAGGGAGAAAATGATCGCTATCTCCACATATCTGAAGGGTTGTCACATATGGGAGGGATTAGATTTGTTCTCTTTGGTCCCAGAGAATACAGCCAAGAACAAAGATTGGAAGGGAAAATGAGTCAAATTTAGGTTTGACATCAGGAAAAGCTTCCTAATAACTAGAGTTGTCCCAAAGTGGCGTGGGCTGCCTCTGAGTGGGATGAGTTTCTTCTTGGAGGTTTTAGTTAGAGGCTTAACAACCATTTGTTGAGAATCTTATAGTAGGGATTCTTCTTGGGTATGAGCTGAACTAGATGGCTGCCAAAAGTCCCCTTTGACATTAAAATTCTATAACTCCATAATTCTTTGATTCTGCCTTATATTAGTTAAAACTCATGGAATTGAAAACATAAAGAATTCTGGCTCCCTAGTCCTGTGTCATACAAATTCGGGGAATAAGGAAATGGTGAGAATTACTTTCATTAAATTAAATTCCTATACTTCAGATGACTCTTATTGACTGCATTTCATTTGTCACATAGGCCCCATCTTTGATATTTAGGCGGAAGTTTTTTTTCTAAGTCCAGTCAAATTGAGAGCAGCCATTAGCTCTCCAGAAAGCCACAGATTGTAGCCAAAGTTACAGCTTGTGCATTGAGCAGCAACTTCTCAACAGAGCTAGCCCCTTTAACTGATCTCTAGAAATCCCCAGAAGTGAAATGTTAAAATTCTGAGATTTTTTTTTTTATAATTTCTTTAGGCCATTTGGTGACTCACTTTATATAGTAAATTTAACCATAGAGGACACCGAGACTTAGAAATTAATGATTATCTGCCCCCTCCAAAGCCCTTTCCATTCTTGGAGCCTTTAATTATCATATTATATCATGAAAAGACTCGCAGCTCTGAGAAAATCTTTGTATTTAAAATGAGGCAGTATGGTACAATGCAAAGAGAAAACGATGAATTGGGAGTAAACAACTTGGATTCCATTTTCCTCCTTTCCATTGTGGATTAGATCAGATGCTCTCTACTGATTGTCCATTTTTCAAAGGAAAGGATGAAACTGTGAAAAGTAAGAAAAGAGAGGCTAAGCTGAACCCAGAAGGGTGACTCCTAAATCAGGTTGACCTCCTTGGTGCCTAAAAGTCAATCAACCAATCATTTATTAAGTGCTTACTACATTCTAGGCACTGTGCTAAGCTCTAGGGTTAGAAAGAAAGGCAAAAATATAGTCCCTGTGCTCAAAGAACTCACATTCTAACGAGGAAGACAACATATAAGTAGATATTTACATACAACATATATATAGTGTAAATGGAAGATAATCTTGTGCCATTTGAACTGTGTCTTAGGAAAAACAAAACAAAACATAGATTCTCAGGAAGAAGTAAGGAGGAAAACTATTCCAAGCATGGGAGATAGCCAGTATAAAGACATGGATACAGGAGTTGGGAGTATAGGGTGCAAGTGAAAGAAAATAGGACAATGGAGCTTTATTGGAGAGTACATGGAAGGGAATACAATGTAAGAAGAATGGAAACATAGGTGAGGACTGTAATGGTAATGGTAATTTGAAGATTTTTCCCTGCCCCCTTAATAGGTCTAAGAGAATTTAAAGATCTTTCCTGCTTTGAAGATCTTCCCCTAATAGGCTGAATATAATCACAAGGAGCCTATAGTGGGAGGAGTTTGCTGAACAGGTGGAGCAGAGGAAGCTGAGAATCTGAGCAGTCAGAGCTGGAGGGAGGAGAAGATGCAAGCAAGGAGATAGCTAGGTTATGGTGTGGCTCCCTGCTGTGAATTATTGTGCTGGTGCTACAGTTGGTGACGAGGATGAGATTGTGAACTATCACATCTCTATTTGGAGGCAGAAGGGCTTTAGAAGAAATGGATATCCCAGGATGAGAGGATTTACCTTATTCCTCCCTAGCAATGGAATAGGTTAAAAGTACAGGGTTCTGTGAAAACTGGGGACTGAGGTTACAGAAGGGAAAACTTAGAGATTTATAAAGATGTTTGCAAGGAATACTATTAAAACCAGGGAAAGAACTGGAAGGAATATGTAGAAGAGACTGGGTTTTATTAACAGGTTACCATGCTATATGTAAAATCAGAGACAAACTCATGGAAGAGAAAGCTCAGATGGAGAGTTGGCTATGTTACAGCATTCCGGCTACCCTTCAGAAGAGCAAGCCAAGGGTCTAAGGTGCCAGAAGAAAAGGCTGCTGTGTGTTTGGCTCAGAAAAAGAAGCAAAAAATTATCACAAGGAAGGTGCATGCAACTCTGGCACAGGCTGAGCCTAGTTGCCACAAGGACCACTGTCAGAAGAATGCGTGGGAGGAAAATGAAATGAAGTTAGATGAGGAGGCTTTTATGTGGGCAGACCTTTGCCCCATACTGAGAAGAAAGCAGGAGAATCAGGAAGGCCACACATAATACAGAGAGATAATTGAGGATTTCACTCAGCAGGAAGTTACTGATTAAGTCAATTCACCCAAAAGATGGGAGAATTGTTACTGTCTTGGATGGTGAGAATCAGTGATGAAAAGGCCAGAGGAGTTTGGGTAGTTAGTGTGGATTGCTTGAAATTTATAGGTATTAGTCAGAATCCTTTTGTACAGCAAGTTTTTAGGGATCATCATATCCTAGGAGTTAACAATATGACTAATCTGTTAGATTTAGCAGCAAATGGATGCAATAAAATGTATCCCCCAATTCTATGTGGCCACATGGAGAGAGACCCTGGTACTTGTTTAGGGACTGTATAAGAAATTTAACAGAGGAGGTAATGGAGACAGCTATTATGTTGGGAGACATCAAGGCCTATTACGATACCCCTTTAGCAGCTACTCATAGAAATATCATAGTAAGCACCTAATTCTGACTCTACTAATTGGAGATATAGGACATTCTCAGGGGTGCTGGATAAGATTTCACAGTTAAGTGATTTAGGGAAATAAGAAAAAGATAAATTTCCTTGAGAGAGAAGAGCAAATAGCCAGTGGATTCAAAGTCAGAATAGCTTGAAGAAAAGAACTTTTTACTGCTCTGTTGAAAGTAGGGGTAGATTTTGGAAGAAGAGATGGTATTCCAACTAATAAACTATATAAAATGTACCAAGAAAATGGGCTTAATATTAGATGGAATAGGGATATAAGAACTGCCCCCTACAAATCCTCCTGAATCTTTGTATCCAAATTCATCACAGCTTCACGGAGAATAGGAAATTGACCAAGTCCCAACTCAGATTAAAGAAATACAGAGACAGGATTACAGAGTCATATCAATTTGACCATATATTGGAAAAATGGACCAAAAATGTAACTATGGCATTAATAGGTACTGGGGCAGAGGCCTTCCTCTGACAAATTCAAACATTGAACTCCTAAACCATCACAGGACAGGGGCTGAAATGTCAGCCAGGCAAGTCAAATTAACAATGAAAATCAGAAAATTACCTAAGAAAGAATATAACACAGTAATTGTACCAATTCCTGAATGCATCATTAGAATAGATATATTGAGAGGTATGACTCTAAATTTACCTGAGAAGAGATACCAATTTGCAGTAAGGAAGATAGGAATGAATACAATTTAAGTGGGAAAAATAAAAATGAACCCAATCACTTTACCTGAACCTTCTGAAGTAATTATTTTAAAACAGTATTGTGTGTCGGGGCGGGGAGGCAAGATGAAATTACCAATAATATAAAGGAATATATTGAGGTAGGAGTGTTAGTCCCTACAACCACTTGATGGAATAATCCTGTCTGACCAGTACAAAAGTCAGATGAAACATGGAGAATGACAGTGGATTGTAGACAATTGAAAAAGGTGACTCCTCTCTTATATGCTGCTGTTCCAGATAGGATCCAGAAATTTGATGGGACTTGGTATACAGTTATTGATTTATCCAAAGCTTTCTTTACTATCCCAATAGATTCTAAACAACATGACCAGTTTGCTTTCACTTGGCAGAGCAGACAATATACTTTTACCTGCTTGCCGCAAGGATATCTGCATAGCCCCACTATTTGTCATAGGATCATGACTGAACATTTGGATGAATTAGAGATACCTGGTGTACAGTTTACCTACTACATTGATGATATTATGATACAGGGGAAAAATGTAAAAAGAAGTGAAGAAGAGTTTGATGCTTTTAATTGAGCATATGAAAAGCAAAGGGTGGAAAATTAACCCTGCAAAGATTCAAGGGCCAGCTTAAACCATAAAATTTAGGGGTATACAATGGAATAAGGGACTGTGAGAGATTCTCCTGCAAGCCCAACAAAAATTCTGGATTTTCTTAACCCTACCAATAAGAAAGAGGCCCAAAACTTTATGGGATTATTTGGATATCAGAGGTACTACATTCTGCATCTGGGACAGATTTTGAAATCCTTATATAAAGTTACAAGGAAGACATATGAATTTTATTGGGGACTTGAGCAGAGTAAAGCTTTTGAATAAACTAAGGCTGCTATACAATTGGCCCTAGATTTATGGTCTATGCAAAATGGCCTGGTGTAATTTCAAGTGACTGTACAGGATGAATATGCAAACTGGAGTTTATGGCAAAAACAACAAAGCTGAAATGTACCCTTGAGATTTTAGTTTAGGAAAACTCCCTTCATCTGTAGCTCAATATACCCCTTTTGAAAAGCAGTTGTTAGCTGCATATTGGACTTTGGTAGAGACTGAACAACGAACTCTGGGCCATGAAGTAATATTAATACCTGGAATCCTGATTATGACCTGGGTAATGAGTACCCCAACTTCTCACAGAACTGGACATGCACAAGAGACTAATAAAATTAAATGGAAATGGTATATTCAATATAGATATAAAACAGGCAAAAGTGGAGTTTCTGCTCTATATGTATCTATAGCAAACATAGATACTGAGAAAAATTATGCATTTCCTGAACTAACGCAACAGTTGGTACAATCCTTGATAAAATGGAGCATGGGATATGATGGATTAACCAAAAAACAAAAACAGGCATGGTTTACTGATGGGACAGGAAAATATTTGGGCCATAAAAGAAAGCAAGTAGAAAGTTGCAGCCTATAAATCATGTACTAGGTGGACTTTGGAAAGTAATGGGACAGGTGGCACTAGTCAATATGCTGAACTTATAGCAGTACATCAAACCATTAAAATAGAACAAGAAGGCTGGTGTCATATATTCACTGATTCATGGACAGTAGCTAATGGGTTAGCTACATGGATGCCCATGTGGAAAAATCAAAATGGGAAATTCATGGTAAACAAGTCTGGAGCAAAGAATTATGGGAAGAAATATGAGACATGTCTTTAGTTATTAATTTGTCAGTTTTTCATGTAGGTGCTCACATGGCCCTTCTACATACCAGAAAATGACTGCAATGCATATTCTGATTGACTAGCAAAGATTGATACTCAACATATTCTCCTTACTCTAACACCAACTGAAGATCTTGTACTAGCAAAATGGTTCCATCAAATGGCTGGCCATTTAGGAATCTAGGCCACACACCACTGGGCACAAGATCAAGGTATCAGTATCTTTCATTCACTGTTAAAACAAGTAGCAGAGGAATTTCATATATGTCAATTGGAAAAGAAGTGAATTGTTCCTTAGGTAGTAACTGGAGAGATAGCAAGGGGAAAAGTCCAAACCCAAATCTGGCAAATAGATTATATTGGTCCTCTACCCCAAAATAAAGGATGCAAATTTATATGTACTTGTGTTGACACCTATTCAGGTATACTAGTGGCTTGTCCTTCTAAGAATGCAACCCAGAAAAACAACTGTAAAACTCTAGATATCATAAGTTTATATTATAGAACCCCAATGCAGATTCAAAGTGATAGTGGGTCACATTTCAAAGGTGACAAAATGAAGAGATATTGTATATTAAACAATATAGAATGGATATATCATATTCCATATTATCCACAAGCATCTGGGTTAACTGAAAGAATGAATGATTAGTTGAAAGAATAGGTAAGGAAGTTCGGTTCTAATAATTTGTATCAACATTGGAAGGATAATTTGTTCACTGCTTTATGTAATTTGAATAATAGACCATTGGGAGGAAGTATACCTCTAGCCAGAATGATGATGCCAGATCTGCAAATTAGAAAACAACAAACAAATAAGATCCCAAATATTGAGTATTAGACTGTGAGGCAAGATGTCCTAGCACTGTATCCAGAAACACCTGGTTCAGCAGGATATGATTTAAGTTGTTTAGAGGACTTTCGGTTGGATAGAAAAGAAATGACTACTGGGAAAGCTAGGTGGCACAGTAAATAGAGCACCGGCCCTGGAGTCAGGAGGACCTGAGTTCAAATCTGGCCTCAGACATTTAACACTTACTAGCCATGTGACCTTGAGCAAGTCACTTAACCCCAATTGCCCTGCCTTCCCCCCTCCAAAGAAAGCAAAAAAGAAAAGAAATGAGAAAAATCTCCACTAGAATATATATAAGAATCTCTAAAAATCATTTAGGGTGGATATTACCTAAATCAGGATTAGCAGCAATTAGACATTGTGAAAGTATAAAATTACAAGATTTGACAACAATTTGGATGTACAGTATAAGCACAAGTGAGGTGTCAAGGATTGCACTGAGGTAACAAAATCCTGACTGAATATATGGCCATGCTGTTGACTATAATAGGAAAATGAGGAACAGAGGAAGATTTAGGGAGAAAGATGAGTTCTATTGATCTAATTAATTTGAGATGTTTATGAAATATCTAATTTGACATTCCTAGAAGGCAGTTGGTGGGGAGGAGCCAAGATGACAGCATAGAAGCAGGAAGACTCTCTGTACTCCCCCCATAACCACCTCAAACACTTATAACAATGATTCTAAACAAACTTTAAGGCTACAGAACCCACAAAGTGACACAGAGAAACAAATCTCCTGCTGAAGACAGCCTGGCTGGCTGGCAGGAAGGGAGCTGAGCCCAGTCCTACATGAGTCCATGGTTTTAGCCCCAGGGCGGCCCAACCAGTAGTGGCTAGAGGGACACCAGGAGAGTGTATCACCAGCAGCTGTAGCTGTTTCCAGAATTATCAACCCATAAATGCCAAAGACAAAGTGAGAGGTCAGTGGACTTTGGGAAGTCCAAAGGGGACTTTGGAACAGGGGGTCCAGGAGTGTGGTCTGGCCTCTGCCCCTGGAGGGAGAAGTGGCTGAGGCATAATGCACAGATGCTTCAGAGCTCCTGGCCTGCAAATTGTAGGGGGACCAAGCAACCAGTCTGAGGGGTATCACTCTTGCTTTAACCTGCTTGGATCTGGATTTCTGTCTAGGGTGGAGGTCATGGAGTGCGTGATCACTCTGCCAGAGCCAGTGGAAGCTTCTGAGAGGGCACCCAACTAATACCTCCAGCAACTGAGAAAACCCAGTGATTTGGGACAAAGCTCTCCTCTCTGGAAGCAGAGTTCTACTGTGGCAAAAGCTCAAAAGTCAAATAATTGAGTGGCAACATGAGCAAGCAAAGGAAGCAAAACAAGCGCTGCAATCTGGCTTTAGTTTCCTTTTTTGGGGACAAAAAGGATCAAAGCATGGAACTGGAGGAAGACAACAAAGTCAGAACGCCTGCACCAAAAGCTTCCAAGAAAAATATGAACTGATTACAGGCCATAGAGGAGGTTAAGAAGGATTTTGAAAACCAAATAAGAGAAATGGAAGAAAAATTGGGAAAAGAAATGAGAAGGATGCAGGAAAAGTATGAAATGAGAGTCAACAACCTGACTGATGAAAATAACATCTTAAAAAATAGACTAACTCAAATAGCAAAAGAGGCTCAAAAAGCCAATGAGGAGAAGAATGTCTTAAAAAGCCAAATTTGCCAGATGGAAAAGGAATCTCAAAAGCTCTCTGAAGAGAATAATTCCTTCAGAATTAGATTGGAGCAAATGGAAGCTAGTGACTTTATGAGAAATCAAAATACTATTAAACAGTTCCAAAGAAATGAAAAAATAGAAGGCAATATGAAATGCATCATTAGAAAAACCACTGACCTCAAAATAGATCCAGGAGAGATCATTTAAAAATTATTGGACTACCTGAAAGCCAGGATCAAAAAAAGAATCTAGAAATCATCCTTCAAGAAATTCTCAAGGAAAACTTCCCTGATATTTTAGAACCAGAGGGCAAAATAGAGGTTGAAAGAATCCACCAATCACCTCCTGAAAAAGATCCCCAAAAGAAAACTCCGAGGAATATTATATCCAGGTTCCAGAGTTCCCAAATCAAGGAGAAAATATTACAAGCAGCCAAGAAGAAACAATTTGAATATTGTGGAAACAATCAGGATAACACAGGATCTGGCAGCTTCTACACTGATGGATTGAAGGACTTGGAATATGATATACCAGGGGTCAAAGGAGATGGGATTAAAACCAAGAATCACCTACTCAGCAAAATTGAGTATCATGTTTCAGGGGAAAATATGGTCATTCAGTGGAATAGAGGACTTTCAAGTATTCTTTTTTTTAAAGCAATTGGGGTTAAGTAACTTGCTCAAGGTTACACAGCCAGTCATTATTTATGTGTGGGCGCTCATTTTCTGAGGCCAGGACTGATCCTGGGTCATCCCCATCCTAGGGCCATCACTCTTACTCACTGCGCCACCTAGCTGCCCCTACTTTCAAGTATTCTTAAAGAAAAAACCAGAGTTGAATAGAAAATTTAACATTAAGATACAAGAAACAAGAGAAGCATGAGAAGGTAAACAGGGAAAAGAAATCATAAGGAACTTATCAAAGTTGAACTATTTATATGCCTACATGGAAAAATGATAATTGTAACTGATGAAACTTTTCTCAGTGTGAGAACAGTTGAAGGCAACATAAATGTGTGTGTGTATGTATACATACATACATATGTCTATATGGGAAGGTATATGAATACATATGTGAGTGTATGTATATATGTGTACAGATATACATAGACAGAGGGCATAGAACCAGTTGAATAGGAAGGGATGATTGGTGAAATTGAGAGGTGAGAGAGGAATATAATGAGAGGAAATGGGGAGAGACAGAATGGGGTAAATTATCCCATATAGAAGAGGCAAGGGTAAACTGTTACAATGGAGGGGAAGAACAGGAAAGCAAAAGTGAATGGGTCAACCTTATTCTCATTGAATTTGGCTTAGGGAGGGAATGACATATACACTAAATAGGGTATCTTGCCCTACAGGAGAGTAGGGGGGAAAGGGATGAGATGGGGGATGATGGAGGAGAGGGTAGGTTGGGGGGAAGGTAAGTTGGAAGCGCACACTTTTGAAAAGGGACAGGATCAAGTAGAGAATAGAACAAGTAGGGAATGGGATAGGATGGAGGGAAATATAGTCAATCTTTTATAATATATCTCACTATGGAAATGTTTTGCATAGCTACACATGTACAACCTATATTGAATTGTTTATCTTCCCAGTAAGTGTGGGTGATGAGGGAGAAAGGGAAAGAATCTGGAATCCAAAGTTTTAAAATCAAATGTTTAAAAAATACATATTATTATTGGTTTTTTTTTTAACATGCAACTGGGAAATAAGACATACAGGCACTAGGGTATAGAGATCCATCTTGCCCTACTGGAAAGTTGGAGGTGGGATGGGAGAGGATATAGGAGAGATCAAATTAGGGGAGGGTGTATACAGTGGGATTGCTGTTTTGGGGTGTTGGGTAGGGGAAAGATGGGGAGAAAATTTGTAACTCAAAATCTTGTGGAAATGAATGATATAAACTAAAAATAAACATAAAATTTAATTTTAAAAATATATAAATAAAAAATTAAGAACTAAAAAATAAAATAAAAGGTAGTTGGTGATGTAGTATTGGGACAATCTGAGAAAGATTAGGATTGAATATCTAGATCTAGGAATCAACAGCATCAAGATTATAGTTGAACTCATGGGAACTGATGAGATCATTAAGCAAGATAGTATAGAAGGAAAAGAGAAGAGGGGGGTGGAGTAGAAATAGCACATCCAAGGTGTTCTCCCCCCAGATCACCTCCAAACCATGTAAAAGGGGACTCTGAACAACTTCTGGAGCCCCAGCACCCACAGAACAACACAGAGAAGCTAACCTCCTGCTGAGGACAGCCCAGCAGCCCTGCAGGAAGGGCCAGTGCAGCGCTCTGGGAGCTGACAGCCCAGCACGTGGAGAGCCGAGCTCAGGTCCGAATGAGCCATGGTTTTAGCCCCCAGGCGGCCAGGCCAGCACACGGCCAGAGGTACCCCAGAACACTAGCAGCTGTGGCAATTCCAGAATTATCAACACAGACATGCCTAAGACAAAGTGAGAGGTTAGTGCCCTATGGACTTTGGGACCAGTATTTGGGGAACACGTTGGCTTCCTCCCCTAGGGGCTAGAAGCCGCTGAGGAGACACGCCATTTTGCAGTTTCAGTGGCAGCTCCAGCTCCTGGCCTGTGAACTGTAGGGAGATCCAGCGATCAGTCTTGGGGGATAATCGCTCTTGTGAGGTTGTGGGGTGGGTATCCAGCTTGCCAGAACTGGAAGTTGTGAAGACCCCAACTTTGGGATGGAAGCTCCCCTGTCTGGTGGCTGAGTCCTACTGTGGCAACAAGCCCCAAAGTCAAGTAATTAAGTGGCAACATACCAGGCAAAGGAAACAAAATAAACAGAAAAATGCAACATTAGATTCCTATTTTGGGGGCAAAGAGGATCGAAGCATGGAACAGGAGGAGGACTGTGAAGTCCAAAAGCCCCAAATGAAAATATGAGCGGGTTACAGGCCATAGAGGACCTTAAGAAGGACTTTAAAAATCAAATAAGAGAAGTGGATGAAAAAATTGGGAAGAGAAATGAGAAAGATGCAGGAAAAGTATGAAATGAGGGTCAACAGCCTGACTGAGGAAAATAACACCTTAAAAAATAGACTGGCAAAGGAGGCCCAAAAGGGCAATGAGGAGAAGAATGCCTTAAAAAGCCGAATTTGCCAGATGGAAAAAGAAAAAAGAAGAGGGGCCAGGACAGAGCCTTGGGTGATACCCATAATTGGTGAATATAACCTGGGTGGAGATCAAGCAAAGAATACTGAGACATGATCTAACAGGTAGGATCAGAACCTGGAGAGAGCAGTGTCACAAAAACCCTGAGGAGGGTGTGGTCCACAGTGCTAAATTGCAGAGAGATCAAGAAGAATAAGGATTGAGAAAATAATATTCGATTTCGTAGTGAAGATGATTAGTAACTCTGAAGTAAGAAATTCAATTAAATGATGAAGTTGGAAGCCAGATGGCATAGGGTTTAGATGTGAGTGTAAAAAGAGGAAATGGAGACACCAATTATAAATGATTTTCTTAAGGAGTTTAGCCAAAAAGGGAGAGGAGAGATAGAGGATAAAAGTTAATGGGTATTGTTGAATCAAGTGAGATTAAAAAAAAAGTATGGAAGAGACATGGGCATGTCTGTAAGTAAAAAGTAAAAAGCCTGTACACAGGGAGGCATAAAGATTAGAAAAAGAGAGGTGGCTAGGTGGCATAGACACTTAACACAAAAACTAGTCATCTGACCTTAGGCAAGTCACAACCCCAATTGCCCCTCCAAAATAAAAAGATTAGAAAAAGAGTAGGGTGTCATAGTAAGGATAATCTGCCAGAGAAAATGGGAGGGGATGACCCAAGGGGACATATTTTGCATGGGTGCAAGGATTGTCATGGATAAGAGCTGCCTCTTCATGTGAGATGGGGTGAAGGAGAAAATAGTGGGGAAAGATGCCTGAGTGATGTGAGAAGAAAATAAGCTCCTGGTGAATTATTTCAAATTTTGGTAAATTATAAGGCAAGGTATTCAAGTGAGAGAAGGAAAGAAGGCACTATAGGAGCACTGAAGAGGAGAAAAAAGATTTGGAAAAGCTGCTATTGTCCATGGGATAGTGAATTGATTAGGGAGATCTGAAAGGATTGCCTTGCTTCAATGAGGGTGAAATTGAGATTATATAATATAAATTTGTAGTGGATTTAGTCATCAAGTCTTTATGATTTCTTCCAGCTTCGTTCATCAGCATGTAAATAGGAACAAAGGAAACAGATGATGGGAATAACCTAACGCTGGTGTTTAGCAAGGCACAATCAGCAAAAAGACAAAGGTGAAAGTTACTGGAGTGTAGAAGATAGTTTGAGGTTCAATTGATTTACCAAGGTTTCAAGATAGGAAAGTATATTTAGTGCAGAAGGAATGAAAATAAAGAAATGAGGGGTGGAGAGTCACAGTGAAGGCAAAGAATTGTTTTAGGAGTTGTGAGGCATAAAGAAAGATGAGGGTGATAAAAGATTATGATCAGATAAAATAATTTGTTTTTTTTTTTTGTGAGGACCTTTGGTGATGGCAAGATTGAAACTGTAACTATCTCTGTGGGTAACTTAGGTGGAATGGAGAACTGTAGGTCATGGGAGCTGAATAGATTGGAGAAGTAGGAATTAAGGTGTTTGAGGGAGCACTGGTAAGAAGGGCACTAGAAAAAATGAAAGAGGGGTTTATTTGCTTTTTGTAGGGGGAAGGCAGGGTAATTGGGGTTAAGTGACTTGCCCAAGGTCACATGGCTAGTAAGTGTTTGAGGTCAGATTTGAACTCAGGTCTTCCTGACTCCAGGGCTGGTCCTCTATTCACTGTGCCACCTAGCTGCCCCTAAAGAGGGGTTTAAAAAGGGATATGGGGATACTTCTGCAACACATGAACAAAAGATGGTGGACTAGACATTTTCTCTAATCCCCCAACCTCTCAAATTTATTCAAAATAGAAATTATGCTCCAAAGATAAAGCAACCTCAGTTGTTTCTATGGTCAAGGATGTCTAGAGATCTAAAGATTATAAAAAAACAAACAAACCAGGAAATGATGCCCCTTAGTCTGAGGTCTCTTAGCAGCTCTACACCACCTCCCACTCCACTGGTAGTAAGGCTACACTGACAGACCTGAGGACACAACACAGATTTACATTAAAACCCACCCCTGCATACACCCCGCTCCCTAATTCCTCCTTCCAGTGTTGTGGAGATTCTGGCTACAGACTGGATGTTTTCTCTGGTCTTCATAGCCAACTTGTTCACAGTTCATCAGGACCTGCCAGGGATGGCATTGGGAAAGCACCAGTGCTGCAGAGCCCTGAACTGTTGGGGCGAGGCTTGAGAACTGAGAAACAAAGGAAATGGGATAGGTCACTAGAATAGGAGACCAGGTAAGTGAGGATCTGTGAAGTATTCCTAAGTAAACTAATCTCAAAGACAGGATGCACAGAGACAACTTAAAGATCACAGGTCTCCCAGAGGAACATGAGAAGACAAAAAGAGTTTAATACCACGATAAAAAAATAATAGAAAAGAACTGCCCAGAACTTCTCAAGATAAAAAATGAAATCACAATGGAAAGAATTCACAGATTGCTTTTATTGAAGAACCCAAGGCGGCAAACCCCAAGACATAAAGTAGTTAAGTTTACCAATCCAATTCAGAAACAATAAGATGGTTCTACAAGCCATCAGGAGAAAGACCTTTAAAGACAAAGGAAAGTACATTTGAATAATGCAAGATAATTTCACACCCACTTGAAAAAGGAGAAGGGAATAGAATAATGTGTTCCAAAGAGCAATGGAGCACAGAATGAAGCCCAGGATGACCTATTATGCAAATCTTTACCATGTAGGACAGAAAAAAAAGAAGAGTTTAAAATATTTTTTAAAAAGAAAACCAGGGGTGGTTAGGTAGCGCAGTGAGTAGAGCGTTGGCCCTGGAGTCAGAAGGACCTGAGTTCAGATCCAGCCTCAGACACTTAACACACACACAAACAAAAACCTAGCCATGTGACCTTGGGCAAGTTACTTAATCCCAATTGCCCTCCAAAAAGCAAAAAGAAAAAAAAAAAAAGAAAGAAAGAAAGAAAGAAAAAAAAGAAAAGAAAAGAAAACCAGAACTAAAGAGGTTATTTGCCTCTTAAATACCCCAACCAACAGAAGTGAATAATGCATTCAGCAGGAGGAAGAGTGACAAGAGAAAGACAAGTAAGAGATTTCTTTCTAAATGTACACAAGGAGATAGGAATGAAGAACTGGGAGCTGGTGACACCCTTCCTACAGGTGAATCAATACTTCTTTTGGATTACATTACAACATGGGAGGGTTTTAAAGGGCTGGGAGCAAGGGAATAGAGAGTTGGGGGGAGGGGGTGTCAATTAAGGGCTAGCAAAGGGTAAGGTGACCTTTGTGGTCTCAGAAAAGGAAAAGTCTATAAGTGAATGGATGAGGAGGATTAAAGGCAGGGAGAGTAAGAAGATCTTGCTTTGGAGGTGAGAGGGGGTTCTACTGATGAATGCTCCTGTGGACCAAGAAAGTCAGTGAAAGGAGATAAGGACCTTAACCTGGATGAGGCCTAAGGCATTTGGTGCTTGAAAAATTTACTTGCCCTGGGAAAGGGGGAGGTAGAATCCCTGAGGGCAACTTGCACCTGAAAGAATGTGAGAGAATTGGCACAGGGAGATTACTAGGCAAATGTAGAAAAAAAAAAAAAAAGGTCTATAGGAGAGGGTATAAATCAGTGATGAGTACATTATCAGGGATGCGGGCCCTTCCATGAGGCAGTATCCTCTCTGACACCTGCAATAATTTGCATTATTGCCAATAAGTGAGCCCTAATGGAAAAGAATAATCTATTTGACTAAGAGGAAAAAAAAGAGGGGGAAAAATATAAAAGCAGGATAAAAAAGGGAACAAATTAATAAAATCTTAAAGGCAAAGAGGTATCGAATAAGAAGAGGGAATTAGAGGTGAGGGAAAGACAGGCAGTAGAAACAGGAATAAATTTTAAAAAGATTAAAGTAACTGAAGGAACATGATACTATGTTTATAGCGGAAGAAGGAACTTGAAGAGTTTCTATATGAACAACATTAATGCATCTAGGATAAGATAGAACATGGTCCAATTGGGGGGAAATCTTTGTATCAAATTTCTTTGAAAAGGGTTTGGTATCCAAGATATTTAACAATAAGTATATATAAGACCAATAGCTATTCCTCAATAGGTAAATGGTCAAAGGATATGAATAAACAGTTCTAGAAAGAACTGGAAAGTATTCCCAATCATGTGAAAAAAATGCTTCAAATCACTAATTGTATGACAAATGCAAATCATAGTAACCCTGAAGTTTCATCTCACACACAGCAAATTAGCAAAAATGATTTTAAAAATAGCAACATTCAATGTTGGAAGGGTCATGGAAAGATAGGCACACTAATAAACCACTGGTGGAGCTGTGAAGTGGTACAAACTAGCTTGGAGAGCAATTTGAAATTTTGCAAATAAAATGACTGGAACATCCATACCCTTGGAACCAGAGACTCTGTTACTGGATTTATACCACGAGGAAGTTGGAGATAAGAAAAAAAAGTCTTCAGATATTCCAAAATATTTATAGCAGCACTTTTTGTGATAGCTAAAAATTAGAAACAAAAAACATTCCCCATCAATTTGGGAATGGTTAAGCAAATTGTGGTACATAAATGTAATGAAATATTGCTGTACTGTAAGAAATGACATGGGTGATGAATTCATAGAGACATGAAAGGATCTACATTACCTGATGCAGAGTGAAGTAAGCAGAGCCACAAAAACAATATCCTCAGTAACTAGAACAATATAAATGGAAAGAATAACCACACACACAAAAAAATCAAAAGTAAGTATAATGAAATAATAAAGATCAAGTAGGACTGTAATGCAGAGATATAAGAAGACATCCTAACCTGACCTTTTGTGGAGGTAGTGGGGTCACTGGTGTTATACATTGCACATATTTTCAGACTTTTTTTAATGTATTGATAATCAGGTACACTGACTTTTTCTCCCTCTCAAAAAAATACTGTTTGTTGTATGGAATGGCTCTCTGGGAAGGGTAGGGAAGGGATACATAGGATACTATGAGGATGAATAAGAAATATCAACAAAACATTTTTTTTAAAAAAAGAATGTGGGAAAATTATTATTTCTTTTTACCTAAAGTTAGACTTGAACCCAAGAAAGGGGAATAAAACTCTCTTCTTCCTTATCCCCTCTCCCTCTTCTACTGCTTCCAGAACCCAAGATTCAGAATAGTACTCTAGTAGGTACAATGTGGGTTAAAGAAACTTTCATAGTTTCCTTGGAAAACTAAACATAATTGGTAATGTTGTTTCTATGGGGAAATATTTGATAAATTCCAAACAAAAGCTTCACTTTTGGAATGCAACCTGTTCATAACCTGTATATGTGTCCTATATAATAAATTATTTCACTAAGCATCCAATGTAACATATGTAACTAGGATGAACAGAACAACAAACAAAAACATATTCTAACTTTCTATAGTTCTTAAATCTGTGCCACTTATTTGTGTACTTAACCACATATCACTTCACATTGTTATTTAAGTATTGAATGTACACATATCCTATCTCCCCAAGTAGATTATAAATAGACAAAGAGGCAGGCAATCTGACAGACAGAGCATTTATTAAGTGTTTACTATATGCCAGGCACTGGAGATACAAATACAAGCAAGCAAGGTAGTCCCTGCCTTTGAAGATTTTAGATTCTAATGAGGGAAGGCAACAAATAAAGGGGAGTGGGGAAGCAAAGGGGAAGGTAGAAGGAAGACAGATATATGCATGGGGGCAATATAGCAAATGAGTCTGGAGAAAGTCCAGGAATGAATGAAGTGTGGCTGTGATCTTCCCTAAAATGGCGGTCTGGGGAGGGAGTCACCAATCAAAAGGGGAAAACAGATTTTGACCTCTTTGAGGATTATGCCTTTTTATGTCTGTCTGTCTATATCTATCTACCTATATATATCCACCTTCCTACCAAAAAGCATCTAACACAGAGCTAGGCACAGAGTTGACTCAAATAATGTATGATAGTTTTTGTTTTTGTACTTGTTTTCCCTGAGCCCCAGTTCAAAATCCCAGATATATACTACTAATACATTTTTTTTTTATTGTTTGTAGTGTAATCATTCAGTATTCTGACTGGGATTGTGACAAAGCAAGAATCCCAGGGCATCCTTGTACAGAAAGTTCCTCCACTACTTTTTCCAGTGGTTTGCTTAGGAAACTCAAGAGTTTAGTGTTTAAGTGGATTGTTACCTCAATATGAGTCAGCAATGCACTGAGGCAGTTAAAAAAAAAAAAGTTAGTGCCTTTTTAGGCTGCATTGACATAAGCCCAACCACTAGGTGTCACTGTTTCACAAAATATGTGTGTATATATGACTATGTATGTATAGACATAGAAGGGTTACAATTAGATTAAAAGATATTTATGGCTAGAAAGTTTAAAAAAAAAAAAGGAAAGAAAAGGGTTTTTTTTACTCCCTTTTCCCAACAGATACATGGGAGATGTACTCTTCCAAACCTTTCATACCTTCTTCCTAGGAGCCTGGCAGGAAGCCAGACTAGGCCCTAGTCACAAGAACAATCACAGTTGAGTTCCTTTTGTAGGAAGACTGGGTGGTGAATGGTTTGGAATTCCCTTTTAAAAGTTCTTTTTTGGGGGAACTTAATTATGTTAAAAGATGACCACAGATTATGCCACTTTTTATTGTTTAGTCATTTCACTCATGTCCATTTCTCCATGACCCCATTTGGTGTTCCTTTTCCAAACATACTAGAGTGGTTTGCCATTCTCTTTTCCAGATGAGGAAACTGAGCCAAGCAGGGTTAAGTGACTTGCCTGATTTCACACAACTACTAAATGTCTGAGACCACATTTGAATTCAGGCCCCCCTGACTCTAGATCTGGTGCTCTATCTATTGTACCACCTAGATGTTCCAGATTGTAACCCTACTTAGAGAAAAAGAGTCTCCTGGGAATTGGAACCCCAAGGTGCACAAAAGTTTCCTAATCCATTTCTTATATTACCAGTACTATCCTACTACACACTCATCCCTTGAACCAAGAGACATAAGGAAATGAAGATGCAAATTGACCACATTATTCTGGGGAGAAAGAGCAAAATTTGGTATAAAGGTGAATCACAGCACTGATGATGACTATGAATATACAGGCATAGTTCTGAATTGCAAAATATAACAGACTCTCCATATGGAAGACAGAAACAAAACATTTGTTCAGACACCAGAAAGACATATCCCAACACCAAAAAACCAAATCCATCATAGCAACAAAGAAGTTAATATCTCTTTTCACTGCAGGAAGCAATACTATCTCAAAGCCTTTGCTCTTCTCAGGTCTTCCCACAAGCACTCACAAGTCTAGCTGTCTCCTTGCTTGTCTTCTCTCTCCCTCTGCACTAACTGCTCTGACTCCCAACTTCCTTTCAGCTCTGCTCCACCCTTGCTCCTCCGCCCCTTCAGCAAGCTCCTCCTACCACAGGCTCCATGTGATTATATTTGGCCTATTAAGGAGCAGGGAAGATCTTCAAATTACCATTACTATTACAAAAGGAAACAGTTTAGCTTATAGCACAAAAACCAAATGCAAACCAATACTTGTTAATAAGTAGTAAGTGGAGCAGGAAAGGGAGAGAAAGTCAGTTCAATCCTTGATGTTTCCTGCAATGTGGTGACTCTGCCTGCAACTTCAACCACCTAGGTGAGCTTCCACAATATAGAGAGAAGCTCCCTCTTCAGCAGTTCCCATCGTCTTCTCCCCTTCTCTCTATTGCTCAGGAAAGGAAGCTGTACCATCTTCTAGTTTTCCTGCAGCTGGCTTAGTTATCTACTGTCTTTTTATTGGTGTCACTTTGCATGGCCATTCTGATTGACCCCTCCACATTGTTCATGGTATGGTACCCAGTACTCATTGGACATTTCCTCCCTAGGGAAAGCATGGGGGATCAATTGGTGTTATTGTTGGGGGGCATAAAGCTTTTTAGAGACCAGGAAGATGTGTAAGAGTCTAGCCAGTCACTGAAGAAGAGGCCAATCCCTCCACGGGTTAAAGAGCATCAAAGACTTTATATCTTACTCCTCCTACCTCATGGGGTTCCCAGAAAAGGGAAGGGCAGTAGAAAAGGAAGCATTAAGTGGGTGGGGTTACAGTAATCGTATTGGTATTGACCCTGGATGTCCCATAGACTTCTCAAACTCAATACATTAAAAACAAAATTAAGTGTCTGTCTTTCCAAACTCTCTGCTCTTCTGAACTTCCCGATTACAGTGAAAGGCACTACCATCTCTCAAGGATCTAGTTCCACAGCCTCAATGTCCATCCTTAACAGCATTAATCTGTTGCCAAATTTTGTTTCTACCTCCTCAATATTTCTTGTATGTCTTCTCTCTCCCCACTCATAAAGCTATCATGACCCTAGTTCAGGTCCTTATCACCCATCTTTTAGACCACTTCTATAACCATTTCACTGGTCTCCCTGCCTCAAATCTCCCCGTCCCACCCCAAACCATCCTCTATTCAGTTGCCAAGGGAATTTACCTAAAGTGTAGAAACATGTTATCTCCCTAATCAGTCAATTCCAGTGGGCTCCCTGTTACCTCCAGGGTGAAATACAAAGTCCCTTATTTGACACTGAAAGTCCTTTACACCTTGGCCCCTTTCTACCTTTCCTGCTTGCCTTTTTTACTCCCTTCCATGCATTCTACACCTCAAATATGACATACCATTTTTTGTCTCTGTGTTTTGGACTGGTTGTCCTTCATGCCTAGAATGCTCCGCCCCTCCACCCCTTAGTTTCCTTGCCTTCCTTCAAGACTCAGTTCAAATTTTACCTTCTGCGGGAGGGCTATCCTCATACTTTTATCTACTCTGCATATCTATTGTATACCTGTCTACCTTGTATATACTTCTGTATATCTTGTATACACCTTGTATATATTTACATATTATCTCTGCCATTACAATGTATACTCCTTAAAGGCAAGGTCTTATTTTTTTTTTTTTGCGCTTTTCTTGGAATTTCTATCCTTAATGCCTGACAGATAGTAAGCACTTAATAATACTTGTTAACTGATTGAATGGCACTGGGAAAGGCTATGTTCAATAAGGTAATGGTCCTTTTAGTTATCTTATTTAGATATAACCCTGATCTATGATAACAATCAATTTGCAAGAAATGTATTCATCCTCACTTTAGCCCTTGGCACTGTTCCTATTGGGGATTTATTTATGCTGAGAAACTCAGGGTCTGAGTCAGAGTCATTAAATGTTTATTAAGCACTTACTATGTGTCAAACACTCTGCTAAGTTCAGGGGATACAAAGGCAGGCATAAACCAATCCCCACCCTCAAGATCACAATCTATTGAGGAGAAGCAATACATAAAAGGGGAAAGAGGAGACATGATAAGTCCTAGAGGTAGGGGATACTGAGGATATAGAACTTTCAGAGTTGATTTCATCTGGCAGAATGATGAGTTTCTAGAGATCTTCATCCATTTGGAACTGCAAAGATGTGGAGTCACCATATGGACCAAACCATTTTAGTTTGGGTCTCCATCTTTTTTAACGGGGGAAGGCAAAGTCTGGGGTTTCTGGTTTTTTTTCTCACTTACTTGGTTGTTTCTGGTAAGGGGTTTATTTTGCTATCTTTCTGTTTTAGTTTTTCCTTTCCTTGCTATCTATACCAAGCTTCTTGTATTTCTGAGATCATATTGTCATAGTTATATGTATATGAATATAGATATAATATATACATTATATACACATATGCATATATACACCTATCTGCATACACACACATATAAAATTATTATAGTCGTTTAAGTGATGGAAGATCTTCTAGAAGATTTTTAGTTACTTACCACCAGTGGGTGATGTAAATATCCTAAGCTCCTTACTTCTCCTCCCACCGTCCATTTAAGTTAGGACCAGTTTTTCCTTAAAAAAATATTGAGAGTGTCCATGTCATTTAATTGACTTGAGACACTAAGTCCATACCATTCATGTAGCTTCCTGTTCACTTGGATACAAAAGCATGGATACAAAGGGCTAGAGTTCCTTCCTCAGGTATCTGACCAAAGGTTAGCAAGCTCATCAATAACACAGAAGAGCTGTGCTCAACTGAATCAAGGCTATATCTGGGATGAAAACCCCTTCTCTTATTTCCTCCTGGCTTTGCTTATCTCACAGAGATTTCACCACCATTGCTTAATTGTCTTCTCACCCCAGAACTTTCCTCCAGGCCTGGGGCATCCCTCTGTCATGTTAGCCTCCTTATCAAATTGATGAGTTCCTTCCAGGGGGCCTCCATATTGTGGATGGGCCCAGGTCAGCCATGGTTCATTTCCCTCCTACCTATGCATCTCACTCTCTTGGACTTCCACACCCTGCCCCAGCATAGTACACCCTGTAAGGGTGCCTCATTCCTCCCCTTCATCCTTTTTTATCTCTTTTTATGTGTTCTCCTTGAAGTCAGACTTTATTTTTGCTTGTATTTATATTCTCAGCATTTAGTATAGTGCTTGGTATATAGTAAGTGCTTAATAAATGCTTCTTGTCTTGCCCTGCCCTGCCTTTCTTGCTCTGATTGCCCTTCCACTGCAATGAAGACTTCTTGTGCTAACTGTTGAATAGATTATAAACATCTTATATTGTTTCAAGTTTGAATCTAAACTCCTGAGAGACTAGCCTGAGTCAGACCCTGCACTCAGGATAGAATTTTCTATTCATGGCTTCCAGGGAGATCACTATCTAACAAGTTAGAGAAGATGGGCCATGCCATGTACAACCTCTTACATGTGAAAAGTTAATTGACATCTAGTATGTTCACTTGTAGTTCACCCATCCTCAATCTGACTTGACTCATTGCTATGTATTTAATTTTATTCTCTTGAGCTCTAAAGTAATCTAAGGGCATAGTAATTTATTTCTCATAAATAAACTTAAAATCTTTCTCATCAGGTAATCTATCAGCTCAAACCCCCACCCCAGTTCATACAAATTATTTAAAAAATTATAGAAACGGTTTCCCCCTATAGCAATTACTTATTTTTCTATGTTTAAATAATAAAATTACTCAACATATGCCTATATAATTTATTTCTAGAATTAGTAAACATAATTTTTATATAATTATTTATAATATTTTGGATATGATCAATGTCACAATCCAATGTCACTTCAAATCTTCAATATAATTGTCAGTTGACTTTTCACTCAAAAATTATCCTTATAACATTTAGTTGTACTCCACAGTAAATAGTATAGATCACTAGTAAAATCTCAAATATCTACTTTGCAAAATAAATTTGAGGATAGCTTCTTCAGAAGAGAAAAATATTTCTATCTCCTTTCTTGGTCTTCATCATCTTTCTTCCAGGAAACAATATCCTCAGTTTCTCTTAAAGGGGTGGGCAACCTGAGGCCTTAAGGCCACATGTGATCCACTAGGTCCTGTTCTGTAAAACTTGGACTTAGTCAAGATGCTGAACCCAAGGACTTAGAAAGCCATGTGTGGTCTTGAGGCCACAGCTTCCCCAGCCCTGTGTCAGACTTAAACTATCACTCTTTAAATAGAGTTTTTCTCCATAGTTTATCAAGAGAATCCTTATAGATAAAACACACACCTTCTCTAATAGTCCTAAAAAGGATGATGTTTTACATCACATTTTCTCCATAGATTATTCATACATCTTCATGGATTGCAGATAACATACACACACACACACACACACTAACACACAAACACACATTTCTTCTTCCTGACTTCTTAGGGAGAAGCTTCTTACAATAAATCATTTTCTTAGCTTTGTTTTCATAGATCTTCATGGATCACTGGTAAAATATTATGCCTTCTCTCTGATTACACAGGGAACACTTAATGTCAAACCATTTAAAAAGTTTGACTTTTTCAACTATCAACACCAACTGTTTCTCTCAGCACTCTATTTGAGTCTCTCTGGCCCCTTAAGCTATAGTAATGCTATCTGTAGTCTCTGTGAGAGATGCATTTAAAAAGAAGGATTATATCTGTCTGATCATTTAGGGAACTTGGCAAGCTGACCCTACTGCTGTTGTTTGCCAACTCAGTTTTGCTGGAGATAGCAACCCTTGGTCCTCTGTTGACTTCTTTGGGGTGTGGCTACTTATCAGCTTGGTGGCAGAGGTTCTAATCCCCATCCTTCTACCTTGCCCCCCCTTCCTTGAAACTTGTAGTTCACCAACAGACCTGTTGAGTATATAGTTGAGATCAGGCCAGGCGCAGAGAGAAACTTCTCAGATGGTCACTTACCACCTTGATTTCTCTTTCCTTCTTCTCCCTCAAAATTAATGTGTTATACCCAATAAATGACTTTTCTCTCCCACCCCCAAACCCCATCCTATTTTCTTCTGGTTTTTGTCTTGTCTCAACTTTATCAGCAGAGTTGTCCAAAGACACGAGGTTCATTAGATGTAACATATATAATAAGCCTACAAATTTGAGAAGTCTCACAGTCACTCAGTTAAAATATTTACTAAGCCTCATCATGCTAAACCATGGAGAAATACAAAATGATGAAAAAAGAACATAAAAAGGAAAATGATATAGTTCTTACCTTTAAAGAGGTTACATTTTAGTAGGAGAGTGAGATGTACACAAATAAATTCAATACAAGTGATAACCAGAAATGTGAATAGAAATCATGTAAGGAAACAGATTAGGAAGGAGAGATATCCTTTATTAGAGGGAATCAGGGAAACCTTCATGAAAATGTTGATAAATAAACTGAGCTTTGAAGGGAGATAATTCCAATAGGAAAGGGTGGAAGGAGTCTATCCTATAAAGGGAAGACAGTTTTACAAATGCACAGAGGTCAGACATATCAGGAAAGGCAGAATTATAACAGTGTCCCTTTTTTTTTGAAAGTGGTAAAACTTCTGGCTCTGAATAAAAGTCTAACTAGGCTTCAGGCAAACATCAGGTAAGCAAAAAAACACATCTGTTTGTCTCCTCGGACCAGTTCCATGAATGTTTTCCTTAATAATAGTTCTTTACCAGCAAACAGCATCCAGCTGGGGAAGGTACAATTGTCTATAATCAGACAGTGACGTTAGGTACCCATAACTCCTAATTAGATGTAGCTCACCTTTTGAAACCCTCCCCGAAAAGGACATGGAGCAAGGGCAATAGCCCCCTTTCCAGCTTCCTCTAAGCTCTGAGGGATTTCATATTTTACCTGAAGGAAAATTACCCAGAGAACTTTTCCTTGGATCCTGATCCTGAAGGGGACTTGTAGGTAAAAACAATAACAAAAGTCAACCAAGTGAAATATGGAGAGAAAGAAGCAAGCAACAAAGGACCAAAGAATGTGACATGGTTGAGAGGGTGAGAATGGTGAAGTGTTGGAGCCATAGTAGTGTCCCAGCTGGATTCTATATGCTGTATATACTCTACCACTGCAGGCTGAACCAAGGGCTATCAGGTATTTCTCATCCACAGTGGCAGAGAGAAGCAATGAAGACCTCAGGGCAGAATTCCAAAATCAGCCAGCACTATCTGTGGTGAGGCTGCCCTGCATTAGCTTCTCCCTTCCCCTTTCATACCCCTATACGTTCCTGGAGGGAGAGATCCTCTTCCTGGTTAGCTACCTCCCCACCCACCTCTCTGCCCACTATATTGCCCTGCTGTACCCATTCCATAATGGGGGACTTGCTGTACTGATAGTGGGGGACCAGGTCTCATGACTCTCTTCCCTCACCTTGTAGCAGCAATCCATGGCTACTCTTAACACTGCTTGTAATCCATATTTGTGTATGTATTAAAACCTGGATGGTCATTAAAATTGGTGCCAATTTAAATTATTTGAATGATAGCTTTAAAATCAGGAACTGAGGGATGATAAAACCCAGGGAGAAAATTAGATTTAAAATTATGAGGGTTATCCCAATATAAATCAATCTCAACTGGGATTATCCCAATTCAGGTTGATGCTGCCTAAGTGAGATTTTTTTTGACTGGGGTGGGGAGGGTTTGGTGGTTCAAGGAACCAAGAATTAATAAAGATGATAATTGAGGGAGAAAGAGAACAATCCTTGGGGTCAGGTGCATGCAGGTCAGTTTGCTCCTTTGCCCTGAAAGCCCACCCTTTTTGGGATATCCCCCTTCTGGGAGGAGAGACAGGAAAGAGAAGAGAGATGGCAAGTGAAATGTAAGAGGTCTGTCCATGCAGTTACTGGCTCAGTGGATGACTGACAGCTCAGCTGGTTGTGTTTATCAGAGCCACCTAGTGGTGAGACAGATACTAGACTAAAGGCGATACAAAGGATTTTGAGGTGGAAGAAACCTCAGCAAAGCTCTACCCTCCCCCTTTCATGTTATCCATGATCACAGAGGACCAGAGAGACAAAACGTGACTTGCTCAAAGCAGCAAAGCAAGGATTAGAACCCAGATTTTCTTATTCCCATCCAGTTCTTTCCACTATGCCATGTTAGCTACTACAGTATTTAAAGTGAACTTAGACTTAACTGGATGCTTTCTACTGCTTTGTCCACACTTCCTCAGTAACCCAGATTGCTTTACAGTGGAAAGAGGACATAATGCCAGTTTAGTGAGACATTGGACCTCATTTTTTGATCTGTTAATTTCAGATAACTCTAACATATAATTATGATTTTGGGTAATGACTGACCTTTTGAATGTTTAAAAATGATGACTACCTTCAAGCTGACGTTTGTCGGTACACAACTAAGATATCATACGCATGATTAACCAGGCCATATGAATTCCTGGTATTTTGTATCAGGTCAGGTTTTAATTTTGGTGTCATGTTTCAAGTACTCACATTGTTCTCTAAACTTTCAATATTTTTGTTGTTATTTATAACACAAAAACATTTAAAGGTGACTTTCCTATATCATATTTCAGTGCTTTTTCCCCTTGAGATATGTTTTATAATGTTGATTCACAAACTGTATTAGACATTTGTTTCAGGACCTAATATTTACAACAACACAATATAAACAAAAAGTATTTTCTTTAAAAAAGCATAAGACTACAGCTGATGTGGGTGAATTGGGCTACATGAGAAGTATCCATTGATTTTGTCTACAACATACAATTTGTGGATTCTCCTAATTATTATAATTATAAAACATTCACTGAATGCTAACAATACACTAGATATATAAGCAGCTGTTTGACAAGTCAATCTCTCTGAGCATGTTTTCTTACCTGTTCAATAGAGATAAATAGTATTATTGTGAGCTAAGAGTTTTTCAAGGCTTAAAATGACATATAAATTTTAGTTATTATGTCATTAAAGACTCTTGAGTCTCTCAGTATTATTGGGTATTTTGGTAAATCTACGATTTTAATCAGTGTGGATACTCCCTTCACCAGTCCAGATCAAACCTTTATATCTTTTTAGCTTTGCCCATCCTTTCCTATGTCTCTCCATAAATCCATAAGGCCATAGGAATTAAAGTTCCAGGGAACCTTGAAGTTCTCAAAAGTAGACACCTTGTTCATGTCTTAAGAGGTACGTGGGTTGTCCACTATTATTTTTTAATCAATACATTTTGTTTTATAACAGCAGGGATTTTGCAACAAACATCCTAACAAACCTCATAAAATAGAATATGTTAACAGAAAGGAGAGGTATTTTCAACTTTCATAATATGGTATTAACTTTGTTGCAAATGACCAGCCTTGTTGCTTATGCACCATGATTTAATTTATATTGTTCTAGTAACTGTGTATTGTTCTTTTGGATTTGTTTTCTTCAATCTTCATCATTTCATAAAAGTCTTCCCCAGTTTCCTCTGAGTTCGGCATATCTGTCATTCCTTTAGGCACAGTAGCATTCCATTATATTACTATGCTATCATTACAAGGCACAGTTTATTTACAAATTATTATTTCCATCAGTAATACTGCTATTAACATTTTTTCCACAAATCCTTTTTTTTGTTTGCTTGTTTACTATAAAAATTTCTTTGGGATAGTAGTGGAATCTCCAGGTCATAGGGTATGAAAATTTTAGTAGCTTTTCTTGGATAATTACTAAGTGTTTTCCAGAATACTTAAGCAAATTCATAGTGCCAACGATAGTGAATTGGTGGACCTGTCTCCCCACAGGCCTTCCAAAAATGAGCCTCCATTTACCCCCGTCTTTTTTTTTTGCATATTTACCAGCCTGATGAGTACAAAGTGATACCTTTTGTCATGTGCTAGGACTGACTCAGGCTATTCATCTGGTAGTTTAGGACAGAAATTAGAACAAAATGGCACACATAATCTAACAATAAAAATAGGTTTGCTTAGCTTTAGCAGTGGAAGGACATTTAGAACTGGGAAGGGATGTTCATGAAGGGTACATAGGCTTGATTCATTTGAGTACAGCTCTTCTAAATTGGTGTTGGGCATCCCTTCAGTCAAAGGTTTACAGAAGGAGCCCATGTCCTACATGTTTTTATAGTCCAGTCACCAGATAACTTCATCAAAGCCTGAGCCAATCACACCCAGAGGCCTGATTCAATACCTTTAAAAGAAAACTAGCCTAGTCTGTATGAGACAGGGCCTTACAAAAACAAGTCCAGCCTCACAGAACCCTAGGAAATCTTGCTCCTACCACACCTTGGGACTGTTTTCAGGTGGTTATAGTGTGTATTTCTTCTTTTGAAAACTATCTGCTCATATCCTTTGACCACTGTTAAATTTTTAGTCACATATTTGTGTCAATTCCCTAAAGACTTAGAATGTCAGGTTTTTATATAATTTAATTCTTTCTAATTTTAGCTGCATTCATTAGGAAGCTTTTAAATTTTATGTAACTGATACTCTCTACTTTCGTCTTTCATTTCATTCGTCTTGTATTTAATTTCTGGGGAAATTTAGAATTCAATCAGACTGAATTCTGCCTTTATACAATATCTGCCTTTTAATATTGGGGGTCACTAGCTTGTGGTCTGTGAATTAGATTTCAGTGGTTCTGTGGATATGAATGGGGAAGAATTATATTTTTATTTCAATATAATTAATTTTCTCTTTAAACCTTATGCATTTTATTTTATGTACTAAAAATTCATTGGTCTGAGAAAGAGGTCCATGATATAAAAAAGGTTAAGAATCCCTGCTCTCCTTTCTCTTATATGTGTGTATACATACTTATAGTAATTCTAAAACACACATAACCTTTTATTTTTTCCTAATCTTTTATGTTATCACTTTATATTCAAATAGTTTCTAATTGTGTGATATAACACATAGAATGCTGATCTATTTCTATTTCCCTCCTAAACTTCTTTGTAGCATTCTGGGACTATATGTACAATGTTATCTATGGATTATGAAGATTTGGATAAACTTCTGAGGCCGGATTTGAACTCAGGTCCTACTGACCCTAGGGCCAGTGCTCTATTCACTGTGCCACCTACCCGCCCTGACAAAAACTCTCAATAACAAATAAGACTTTTTAGTTTATAGTGAAGGACAAGAGTATATAATAAATAAGTTTTACATGAGGGACAGGATCCTCCTTAAGCAAAATTGTGATGATGCAGCAGGAAAAGCCCTGGATTTGTAGTCAGAAAATGAGTTTGGATCCCAGTTCTACTACTCACCTGGGAAGATTACTTCATTCCTTTGATCTTACCTTCCCTCATCTGTAAAATGAGGTGGTTAGATCATTAGACCATCTTCAAAGTCAATTAAAACTCTAAATCCTATGAAACTTAATAGGTAAAATTTATCTTCACTGTCAACTTTTTGTGCTCTTTTTCCTTCTCTGGTATTTTGTCTCAAACCCCTATTACTCAGGAGCCTTTGGCCTTTCTCTCCTTCCACCCTAAACAAACAAACAACAAACCTACATTCACATGAAGGTGTTTGCATTTTAACCAGAATCAGAGCCTTTAACAAAAGGAAACAGGTTTTTGGTGAAATGTCAGATACTATCTATCTTCTATGGGAAGTACTGTTCATTTTATGTTATTTTGGGGGTGACCAAAATTCCCAACCCAATGAAATCACAAAAAAAGAGACAAGAGTCTATTCCACTTATGTTCAGGACAACTCTGATTGAGATTACTACTTGTTCTGTTTTACAGATGGCTCACCTGAATCTTATACATGACTAGTGATTTGCCCAGGGTTATTCTATGAGTCACTCATGAGTATATCTAAAAATATAACCCACAAAATGAACATATGACTCCCAGTCACATGTTCTTGCCACTGGACTATACTTCTGTTTAAAAACATAAACAGTCTCTCTTACATCATCTGAAACTGAAAACTGATTTTCCTTCCTCTTTGTAAACATATAAAATTGGCAAAAGGAAATTAACAAATTTGACACCTAAAGTATTATGCTCTTTTTTGGGTAGGACACTGATAAGTTGTAAGGTATCAAAAAAAGGGCAGCTAGGATGGTGAAGGGCTGGAGGACCATGAAAATCAACTGAAGGAAACTAGGGTGCTTAACCTGAAAGAGAGAAGACTTAGGGAGTACCTAATAACAGTTTTCAAATATTTGAAGAGCTAAACTGTGGAAGAGGGATTCCACTATTCTGCTTGGCTCTAGAGGGCAAATCTAGGATCAAAAGGCAGATATTGTATAAAGGTAGAGTTCAGTCTGATTGAATTCTAAACAATTAGAACTATTCCAAAGTAGTAGGGCAACTTCAGGAAGTAGTAGGTATTCTTCCCTGACACTCTTCAAGCAAAACCTGGATAAAAAACCCTTTGTCAGGTACATTGGAAAGGAAGATCCTTGCTCACCTGTAGTTTGGAATAGATGGCTACTGAGTTCTCCTTTTCTGAGATTCTGTAATACAGCTAGTCATTTATACTTTTAAAAAAAATGAATAGTTCCACTTTAGTAAATTCTGTTTGTTCTTGAAACTATTAATCCTCTTCTGGATAAGGATAGTTTGACTCTCCTCACCAGTAAAATCATATAAATGCAAAGTCAGCTTCCTCCTTGCCACCCAAAATACTGTCAACTTAATTCAAAGAAGATTTTATTAAGTACCTACTATATTACAGATGCTGTGCTTGTCACTGGGGCTACAAAGATAAAAGCAAAAGTGGTTCCTTATCTCAAAAAGTTTATATTCTTCTGGGGGAAAACAACACAGATAGATAAGTAATGCAAAAAAAATGTCTAGTGACCTAATAAGAACTGAATATCATATGAAAATTTCCCTTCAGAAAATTCTAATTCTTTGTTGAATATAGGCACCTAACAGATATAAAGTAACTTGGGAGTGGAAGTGGGAAATTGTTAGCAACTGGAGGATATATAGGAGATACCCCTTGAGATATGCCTCTGAATAGATGTAGGAATCTCTTCTATTAAACAAAGAATTAGAATTTACTACCCCCATCTTTCATAACCACACAGATACATGAGGAGTAGATAGCATAAAACTTAGACACTGACTGTCTTCTAGAGATGTTGCTAGGCCTTCTCCCATTGGGTGTGAAATATTCATTGGGAAGGTATTTTTTAATTTAATTTTTTTATTTACAGTTCCATATTCTTTCCCTCCACACTCACCCATTGAGAAGGCAAGAAATATTATCTATAGACAGCTATGTAAAACATATTTCTACATTAGACATGTTCTGAGAAAAAAATAAAAAGAAAGGAAAAAATATGCTTCAGTATGCCCTTTGAGTCCATCAATACTCTCTGGAAGTGGATAGCTTTTTATATCATGTGTCTTTTAGAATCACTGTATTGATCAGAGTTACTAAGTCTTTCCTAGTTGATTATCCTTACAATATTGCTACTACTATATAGATTGTTCTCCTAGTTCTGCTTACTTCACTTTGTATCAGTTCATATAGGTCTTTCCAAGTTTTTCTGAAACAATCCCCTTTGTCATTTCTTATAAGACAATAGTATTCCATCTCATTCATATGCCATAATTTGTTCAGTCATGATCCAATTGATGGAGAACTCCTCAGTTTCTAATTCTTTGCTACCACAAAAAAATGCTGCTATAAACATTTTTCTACATATTGGTCCCTTTCCTTTTTCTTCTATCTCCTCGGGCTATAGACCCAATATTAGTATTGCTGGATCAAAGAGTATGCAGAGTTTTATAGTTCCTTGGCATCCTTACTAGTTGTTCTTCAGAATGGTTGGGATAGTTCACAGCTCTACCAGCAATGCATTAGTGTACTAATTCTTCCACATCCCTTCCAACATTTGCCATTTTCTTATCTAAAATCTTAGCCAATCTAATGGGTATGAGATAGAACCTCAGAGTTGTTTAAATTTGCATTTCTCTAAGTATTAGTGACTTGGAATATTTTTTCATATGGCTATTGATAACTTTGATTTTTTTTCCTCTGAAAACTGCTTGTTCATATCCTTTGACCAATTAACAATTGGAGAATGGTTCTTATTAATTTGTCTTAGTTATACATATATATATATATATATATATATATATATAATATATATTTGAGAGATGAGATCTTTATTGGAGAAACTTGTTGCAAACATTTCTCCCAGCTTCCTGCTTTCCTTCTAATTTTGGCTGCCTTGGTTTTATTTCTGCAAAAACTTTTTAATTTTATGTAATCAAAATCATCCTATTTACCTCCTGTAAAACTCTCTATTTCTTTTGTGGTCATGACTTCTTTTACCTATAGATATGACAAGTAATTTCTTCCACGTTGCCCTAATTTGCTTATGATATCACCCTTTATGTCTAAATCACAAATCCATTTTGAGCTTTTCTTGGTACATGGTATGAGGATGTTGGTCTATTGCCTATTATCTACCATACTTTTCTAGTTTTCCCAGCAGTTTTCTTTTTTTGGTCAGACAGTGAGTTCTTGCCCCAGTAACTAGGAGCCTTGGATTTTTCAAGGTTACTGTGCTTATTTGCATCTAACCTGTCCTATTGACCAACCAGTCTACCTCTTTTCTAGTAGCAAACTGTTTAGGTACAGCTTATCCCCCTTCTTTCACATTTTTTTTCATTGAATTCCCTTGATCTTCTTTACCTTTTTTCTTACAGATGAATTTTATTATTTTTTCTAGCTCTATAAATGATTCTTTAGTAATCTAATTGGTATGGCACAAAATAAGTAATTAATTTAGGTAGTACTGGCATATTTATTATATTGGCTTGGTCTACCCATGAGCAATTACTATTTCTATAATTATTTAGATCTATCTTTATTGGCATGAAGTGTTTTATAATTGCATTCATGTAGTTTCTGGGTTTGTTTTGGCAGGTAGACTCCCAAGTAGTTTATATTGTTTGCAATTCTTTTAAATAGAATTTCTCTATCTCTTACTGCTGGGTTTTGTTGGGAATATATAGAAATGCTGATGATTTGGGTGATTTATTTTACAGCCTGCAAATTTGCTAAAGTTGTTCCCTGTTTTGACTAGTTTTTTAGTTGTCTTTCTACGGTTCTCATGTCATCTGCAAAAAGTGATGTTTTTCTGGTTTTTCCTTATGGCAAATAATGCTTACCCCTGGCTTTAGATAGTTACTACTTATCATTTTAAGAACAACTTCATTTATTCCTATGCTTTCTATTGTTTTTAATAGGAATGGCTAATGTATTTTGAAAAAAGCTTTTTGTGCATCTTTTGATATAAACATATGACTTTTGGTGTTGTTGTTATCAATATGGTTGATTTATTTATAAATTTCTAATATTGAACCAGCCCTGCATTCCTGGTATAAATTCAGCCTGATCATAGTGTATCATCTTTGTGGTATTTCTTCCTGGTATTTTATTTCAAATTTTTGCATTAATATTCATTAGGGAAATTGGTCTATAATTTTCTTTCTTTGTTTTTTTCTCTTCCCTGGTTTAGGTATCAAAACCATATTACTGTAATAGAAGGAATTTAATAGTACTCCTTATTTATTATTTCAAATAGTTTATACAATAATGAAATTAATTATTCTTTAAATGATTTGTTGATTTTTAAAATTTTTATTTTTGTAAATCCATTTGATCCTAGTGTTTTTTCTTAAGGAGCTCATCTATGGCTTATTTGGTGTATTTTTGTAAGACAGGGCTATTTAAGTATTCTATTTCTTCTTCGTTAATCTGGGTGATTTTTATTTTGGTAAATGTTCATCCTTGTCATTTAGGTAATTAGTTTTATTGACATAACAGTTAGGAAAAATAGTTCCTAATAATAGGTTTAATTTCATCTTCATTGGTTGTGCATTTACCTGGTTTTCTATCTTTAAAAAAAAATAAAATTAGCTAATAGTTTGTCTGCTTTATTGTGGGTTTTCCCATAAAACCAGCTTCTAGTTTCATTATTTCATTTTTTTTACTTTCAATTTTATTAATCTCTCCTTTGATTTTAAGATTTCTATTTTGGTGTTTGGGGATTTTTCATCTGTTCTTTTTCTAGTTTTTTTTCTTAATTGCATGCACAATTCATTGATTTGCTCCTTCTCCATTTTTAATTGATGTAAATCTTTAGAGGTACAAATTTCCCCTTTAGTACACTTTGGCTGCATCCCACAAATTTTGGTATGTCATCTCATTGTGCCACTATCTTTAATGAATTTATTGATTGTTTCTATAATTTATTAATTCACATTTTTTAGGATTAGATTATTAGTTTCCAACTAATTTTTCATCTATGCTTCAAAAACCTTTTATTGAAAGCATTTTTTATTGTACTGTCAACTGAAAAGGGAGCATTTAATATTTCTATTTTTCTCCATTTGTTTGTAAGGTTTTAATATATGGTCAGTTTTTGTGAAGGTGCCATATACAGCTGAGAGAAAAGGGTACTCCTTTCTATTCCCATTTGGCATTCTCCAGAGTTCTACCATATTTAACTTTTCTAAAATTATAGCCATTTCCTTAACTTCTATCTTGTTTGTTTTATGGTTACATTTATCTAGGTCTGAGAGGGGTAAATTGAGATTCCCCATTAGGATATTTTTACTATTTCTTTCTGTAAGTCAATTATTTTTTCCTTTAAGAATTGGAATGCTATGCCATTTGGTGCCTATATGCTCAGTATTGATATTAATTCATTGTCTATAGTACCTTTTAACAAAATGTCTACCCAATTTACCTCTTAATTAGGCCTATTTTTGCTTTGTCTGAGACTATGATTGCTGCCCTTCTTTTTTTTTCACTTTAGTTGAAGTATGATACATTCATCTCCAGCCCCTTATTTTAACTCTATGTGTATCTTTCTGTTTCAACTGTCTTTTGCAGATGCCATATTATTGGAGTCTGCTATTCTTTTCCATTGTATGAGTAAATTAATCCTATTTACAGTTATGATGGCTAATTATGTATTTCCCTTTATCTTGTTCTCTTCTATTTATCTTTATCTGTTTAAAAATTGTTTCAAAAGTGCATTTTGCTTCTGACTACTATTTCCCTTAGTCTACTCCTCCCTTTTTTAAAAATTAATTTGTTTGTTTATTTTTAGTTTACAGGATTCAATTCCATAGTTTCTTGCGTTTCCAATTTCCCTTCCCTCCCTCCCCTCACCCCCCACGACGGCGTATAGTCCAGCATAGGATCTACAAATACTTTCACATTAGACATTAGTCAGGTTATAAAGGCGTATTGTACTAGATGGAATGAAAAATGTTAAAGAGGAAATAAAACCAAACAGTGAAAAGAAAAAGATCAAGTAGTTTGCTTCCATCAGGATTCAAACTCAGTTCTTTTTAGTTATTTCTTTGGATGTAGGCATCTCTCTCCTTCATGAGTCTTTTGGGTTTGACATATCACTGCATTGCTGAGAAGAGTCCAGTTTGTCATAGGTGGTCATCACACATATGTTGTGTCTGTGATTGTATACAATTTCTCCTGGTTCTACTCTTCTCACTCAGCATCAATTTGTATAAGCCTCTCCAGGTAAATATGAAGTCCATCTGCTCCTCGCTTCTTAAAGCACAATAGTATTCCATTACATGCATACACCACAACTTGTTCAGCCATTCCCCAATTGATGGTCACCCCTTTAATTTCCAATTCTTTGCAACCACGAAAAGAGGTGCTATAAATATTTTTGAACATATAGGTCTTCCTTCCACTTCTATGATCTCTTTGTACTCCTCCCTTTTTCTTAACCACTTCCCATCCTTCCCTGTTGGGTAAAGTGAATTTGTGTGTGTGTGTGTGTGTGTGTGTGTGTGTGTGTGTGTGTGTGTGTGTGTAATATTCCCTTTTTGAAAAAAGTTCAGATGAGAGTGAAGTTCAAATGTTGCCCAACCCATCTCCCTCCACTATAAAAAGTGTTCCTTGTGCACCTCTTTTATGTGTTAATTTCCCCTGTTCTACCTCTCCTTTCCTACTTCTCATCCTGTATTCCTCTTTCTCACAGTCCATTGGTTTTTTAGATTATATCAACATAATTGACTCACACCCATGTCTTCTATGCTGATTCCTTTTAACTATCCTAATGATAAAATTCTTAGGAGTTACATGTAATCATCTTCCCATATAGGAATGTAGACAGTTTAACTTTATTAAATCTTTTATTATTTCCCTTTCATGGTCACCTTTTTATGCTTCCTTTGAGTCTTGTATGTGAATATCAAGATTTTTTCCAACTCTAGTCTTTTCATCAAGAATGCTTGAAAGTCTTCTATTTCATTAAATATCTATTTTTCCCCACTGTAAGATTATACTCAGTTTTGTTGGATAGGTTATTCTTGGTTGTAATCCTAGCTCCTTTTCCTTCTGGGAAACAATATTCCCAGCAAACCATTCTGTTATAGTGGTAGTTGCTAAATCTTGTGTCAACCTGATTGTGGCTCCACAGTATTTAAATTATTTCTTTCTGGCTACTTTCAGTATCTTCTCTTTAACCTGGGAGCTTTAGGGCTTGACTATAATATTCCTAGAAGTTTTCATTTTGGGATCTCTATTAGGAAGTGGTCAGTAGACTATTTCATTTTCTGCTTTGCTCTCTGGTTCTATACTTTTTCAAAATATGATGTCTAGGCTTCTGATTCCATGGCTGGTGCTCTATTAGATCATACTACCTGTCCCTAGGCTCCTTTATAATCATGGTTTTCAGGCAGTCCAACAATTCTTAAATAATCTCTCAACCTATTTTGAAGGTCAGTTATTTTTCCAATGAGATATTTCACATTTTCTATTTTCAGTCTTTTGCCTTTGTCTTATTTCTTCTTACTATCTCATGGAGTCATTAGTTTTTGTTTGATCAGCTCTAATTTTTATCTTATTTTTTTTATTTTTAATTTTATTTATTTATTTATTTTTCAGCTCTAATTTTTTAAAGTTATTCAGTGTGGTTTTGTACTTTTTTACCATTTGGCCATTTCTGATTGTTAAGGAATTCTTTTCTTCAGTCTTTTTTGTGCCTTTTACTAAGCTATTCTCTTTTCATAAGTTTCTTGAATTTCTCTTATTTTCCCATTTTTTTCTTTAGTTCTTTTGTTTTATTTTAAAATCAATTTTGCTATTTTAAAATCTCTTCCAGGAATTCTTGTTGGGTTTGTATTCAATCTGTATTTTTCTTTGAGGTTTTGCTTTTAATTTTCCCAAGGCATTTTCTTCTGAGTTTGTGTCTTATATTTCCCTTTCACCACAGCAGCTTTTTATGGTCAGGTTATTTTTTTGTTTATTTGCTCATTTTTTCTAGCCCACTTTTTAACTATGGATTTTATGTTAGAGTTGGGCTCTGCTTACCTCTAGGGTGAGGGGTGACTGTATGTCCTTCTGTTTTCACAACTAGGTCTGGTGGCCTATAAGTTTTAAATATTTCTAAAGTGGTGTGATCTAGGGTTTGGTCTTTTCTCTGCTCTCTTGGTTTGCTCCCTAGTCCTTACCTAGGTAGGTCCCTGCTCCCTTGTGACCACAATCACTCCTCTCCACCTTGGAACTAGGACATGAAACTGGGAAATGGGCCATGAAGCTGCTGAAAAGGGACTGAACCTACCCCCATGCTACTTCAGGGGTCCATCTATATAATCCTTTTTTGACCAAGTGCTCAATCTCCTTACTCACCCTACATATTAAGCATACCTATTTCTGGTGCTGCCACCTCTCAGGTCCACAATCAATATTACTTCTGTCATGCCAACTCCTACCCCAGTGACTACAGGCATCTCTTTTCTTTCTCCATAGTTTCTGGGTTGGAAAAATGACTCTGTAATTTTTTTTGTCGGTTTTCCCACTCAGAATTCAATTTGATGATGTTTATTTCAAAGTTATTTAGAGGGGTAAGTTGGGAGAACTCAGCAAAATCATTCACTTTATCCCACCATCTTGGTTCTACCTCCCCACTGGGAATATTGCTAACACTGATCTTATGGGGACACTTGATCTCATAATTTCTCTTGGGAAATACTGTGTGCTATTAGCTTCTGAGCTTCAAGTCTTCAGGACTATCTGCTTATACTTTCATCTCTAGTATGCTAGGGTATAAAGGTAAGATAAGGACAGAAGGAAATTTCTTTGGTCATAGTCACTGATCTCAGCCAACAAAAGCCCAGCAGACTGCACTCAAATTAGGACACTTTTCTTTGGAAGGCATCTCTGAAGTCCTCTAGTCTAAATGATATATTTCTACTTCATTTTTCTCATTTACATCCCCATTTCCTCTAGATTTTCCTATTGAGCAATGTGAATAGTAATTATAATTATGTCTTTTACTCATATAAAGATTTTCAACTCTCACATGCTTTCCAGACCATCATTGATCCTGGTCTGGAAGCATTCTAGTTTGTTTCTGAGGTTTTAAAAATGTCTTCTATGAAAATTATATTTTATTTTGAGGTCATATGGTAGAGGTGGGTTTATGTTACCCAAATGGCTACAGGGAGCATAGAGAAAAATGTGTTTGTCATGAAGAATTGTGTGGTCATGAGAGCATCTTGCAAACTTGTGTCACAGAATCACAAAGACCCTCTTAATCAAGGCCTGCACACCTTGCAACCCACAGGTCACTTATAACCTGTAGGCCACTTGTAGGATCACCAAAGGATTTCCTCTACATACAAAAGATATTTTCCCCTACATTTTTTGCAAGTCCACATGTTTGTGCAGGTCTGATCTAATCCTACCTGTACCTAAGTAAGAATCCCCTCTATTCCAGCCCAGTGAATTTTCTTTCAACTTTTGTTTGTATACCTCCAAGTGATAGAAAATTCACTATCTCCTGAGATAGGCCATTCCGTTTTTTGGACAGATTTAATTGTTAAGAATATTTTCCTTATGTGAAGGCTAAATTTGCCTCTCTTCAATTACTACTCATTGTCCCAGTTCTGCCTCTTGAGGCCAACCAGAACAAGCCTATTTCATATGAAGAAATTATCATATTCTCATTCTCATAGCATATCTCTCATTCTCAATTTAAAAATGCTTCCACAGTCAAACCAATAGAAAGCAACTTTTAAAAATTGCACTGGAACAGATGACTTGGGTGCTAAATAAGGCAGTGGTTATTGAAGAAAAAGGTTCCTTAGGCATAGGTTTATTTAAATGAAGCCTCCCTAAAGATGGAAGGAAGTACTAAATTAACTAGCAGAGTTATCAAACCAATGGTTTTTATAGACATATACAGTCTCTCTGTTACTGGCATATTAAAGGTAGAGTGGGATATTGTGAAGATGAGTCTGTTATTTTAGAAAGTGTGTTGGACTGGGAGTCAGGAGACCTGAATATGTTCTTGTTCTGTCTGTAAACTTAGTGTGACTTTTGGTAAGTCATTTAATCTTTCTGAGAATGTTTCCACAGCTACTAAAAATGATTTATTGGCAAGCTAATGTAAGATAATGTATGTGAAATCCCTTTGTAAATTGTAAAAGAGTTATGCAGACATAAGGTTTTATTACCTTTTGTCAGCTTTTCAGGCATGCACAGTTGATAAACATGCAAGAAATAGTAGTTTTCTGAAAGATGACTGAAATAACTAATTTTAAACTTTTCTTTCTTTCTCAGCTTAAAATCATCTATGATTTCTGAAGGCTTCTTATTCATTTTTCTATTTAGATCTACCTGACCAGAGAATTTATTTCTTGGGAGAAGATATTCAAATCATAAATACCTTGCCCACAAGTTATAGCAACTTATTAGGCTACCTGATCTAGGCATTTCCCTGATGTTCAGCTTGACTGGTTTTGGTGTATAGCACTACATTTGCTCATCTGGATCAAAACGCTTGCAAACATCAAGATTGATTTGCTGAAAATGATTAGGAAATTCAGAATCCGTTAAATGAAAAACTAGAATTCCACAGTGTTTACTAACAAGATAATTCATCCATCTCTAAGAAGACAGCATTTAATTCCATCAACAGTAAAGTACAAGCAAAACTTAGAGGGATACAGGATCCTTGGCTCAGTAAGAAAGCAGATGAAATTCAGTTTTATGCTGATAATAACAATCCAAAGTGCTTTTATGATGCCCTGAAGGCTATTTATGGGCCAAAGACATATACATCTCAACTACTCAGTGCTGGTGGAGCCACACTGATGAGTGATCAAGACATGATCCTAGAGAGATGGGCTGAACACTTCCATAGTGTTCTTAACAGAGCATAATCAATCAATGCTGAAGCCATTGACCATTTACCTCAGATTGAAGTCAATCCTTCCCTAGCTAAAGTTCCAACTCAAGAAGAGGTTTTCAATGCCATTAGGCTCCTTTTGTGTGGAAAAGCACCTGGTGCTGATTCTATTCCAGCTGAGATTTACAAGGTAGTGGGGGCCATTGCTCATACAAAAGCAGAAATTTTACAGGTTATATGGAAAGAGGAGGTTATCCCTCAGGAGTTCAAGGATGCCTTCGTTATAAAGGAAATAGATTATCCTGTGACAATCATGTAGGGGTGGGGGTCGGAAGGTAGTGTTGTCTCTCTTTCTTAATTATTGTTGGCAAGATTCTTGCCAGAGTCCACCTTAACAGAATGATCTTTTACTTGGAAGATGGTTATCTACCTGAGAGCCAGTGTGACTTCAGAAAGGGCCAAACAATGGTCAACATAGTGTTTGCTGTCCAACAACTCCAAGAGAAATGCCAGGAACAGAAGAGAAATCTGTACACAACATTTATAGATCTGACCAAGGCCTCTGCTACTGTCAGTCATGAGGGCTTATAGAAAATTATGTAAAATTTGGTTGCCCAGAGAAGTTCATCAACACTGTACATCAATTTCATGACAGCACACTTGCCTGAGTTCTGGATAATGGCCAACACTCTTGTGCTTTCCCAGTCACCAATAGAGCAAAACAAGGCTATGTGCTTGCTCTCATGCTTTTTAGCATGATGTTTTAAGCCATGTTGTCAAATGCTTTCAATGAGGATGAACACAGCATCAAAGTCAGCTACCTTGACGATGGTAAATTCTTCAACTTGAAAAGGGTACAAGCTTAGAACTTGACTAATGTTTAATGTGAAGGTATCTGTAGAACCTATATCTGACTGCATGCTGCCATGGCAGGGAAGGGGGAGGAAAGGGCAGAGGAGAAAATTTGGAACTCAAGGGATTGTGCAACTGAATGTTCTAAACCAAAAACAAACAAATAAATATTTTTTTTAAAAAGGAAAAAAAAGAAAAGGCTACAAGCCAAGACCAAAGTGGAGGGAGAGTTGGTGAATGATTTTCTGTTTTCAGATGATTGTGCACCTCGTGCAGCCTCTGAAGCTGAGATGCAACAAAGTATGGATTGATTCTCTGCTGCCTGTGTGAATTTCTGGCCTAACAATCAACACCAAGAAAACACAGGTGCTCCATCTGTAGCCACCACTACACCATCAGTATGTGGAAACATTTGTTACAGAAAATGGAGTTTTTAATGCTGTGAATAAGTTTACTTACCTTGGTAGTGGATGTACACATTGATAATGAAGTTGACACACACATTGCCAGAGACAGCTCAGTGTTTGGGATGCTCTGAAGGAAAGTATGGGAAAGGAGGTATTAGACTGACTACAAAACTGATGGTCTACATAGCCATTGCACTGACCTCATTGTTGTATGTCTATGAAACCTGGATGAATACCAGCGCCATGCCAGGAAATTGAATCACTTCCATTTGAATTATCTTAGGAAGATTCTGAAGATCAGCTGGCAGGATAAGATACCAGACACTGAGGTCCTTTCTTGAACTAAACTGCCAAGTATTCAAACTGCTTCAGAGAGTGTAACTCTAATGGGCTAGCCACGTTGTTCAAATGCAAAACATATGCTTGCCAAAAAGATTATTTTATAGAGAACTCACACAGGGCAAGTGTTCACATGGTGGTCAGAAGAAGAGATACAAGGACACTTTTAAGGTCTCTCTTAAGAACTTTGGAACTGATTGTGTGACATGGGAGACACTGGTACAGGATGGCTTAGTATGTTGTGCCCATATCAGAGGTGTTTGCTCTGAGCAAAGCAGAATTAATAGCTCAAAAGAAACAAAAGATACACAAATTTAGAGAATCCAACTCCAATGTTCACACAGCCTATTTGTGGTAGAACATTCTGAGCTCATATTTTTCTGATCAGTCACAATCAGACACAATAAAACTTGACTCTAGCTTAGTGATATCATTTTGGTCCTCCTTGAGAATGAAGGACAGCAACCACCTTGACTGGTCTTTGGAAATGTTTCAAAAGAGCAGGATAATGAATATTTTTTGGTTCTTTTGTTGTGTTTTTTTTTAAGGTGGCTCAAGTTATAATACCTTCAGATGGTTAGACCGATTTATCAAATTATTTTGTATAGACTTTGTCACTCTGTTCAAAGTACTTATTGAATGATAAATAGGAACATTCAGTTGAAACTGACCTAGCTCATATCAAAGTATCTTGAACAAAATGTTTATCTCAGATTTTTTAAAAAAATTATTTTATTAACAAGAATCTATTTTCTATTCCTTCATTTCCCTCCATATTGGGAGAAAACACCAAAATAAAATCCTTATAACTATACATGATCAGGCAAAACTCATTCCCACTTTGGCCATATCTATTCTCCCCCAAAATGTCTCAATATGTGCTTTGAGTCCATGACCTCTCTGTCAAGAGGCAGATACTGTTTTATCATGAGCTCTCTGAAAAAGACTTACAAAGTTGTCTTTACAATGTTGTTACTATAGTATAAATTGTTCTCCTGGTTCTCATTTCACTCTGTATCAGTTCAAACAAGTCTTCTCAAGATTTTCTGAAGCCATGTTTTCATCTTTTCTTACAGCACAATAGTATTCGACTCCATTCATATGCCATAATTTATAAAGCCATTCTCCCAACTGATGGGCACTCCTTTAATTTTTAATTCTTTGATACTTCGTAAAGAACTGCTATGTCTACCTATCTAGAAATTACTTTGAATTTATGTTGTATATAATTTTCTGTGTACATACATTTGCCCCTAATAGAATATAAGCTCCTTGGAAGAGGAAATGATAGAGTTAGAGTATCCTCTGCATCTAGCACAATGTTTGCCATATGTAGATGTTTAATAAATTATTGTTGTTTTCAGAAGAGTGACAAAAAAGTCTAAATTCTTGAATTAAAGACCATTAAAGCAAAATTTCAGAGTCTTTTTACCTTTTGTTATAAAAAACAAAAACAACCCCCGCCCATTTATTTTCTAAAAAAATGTAGAAAAAATTCCTTGTTAAAATACTACAAAATTAGTTCAAAATGAACATTTAACCTTGTGTATTCCTGCTAAAACAGGAATTCTAACCTAGGGTCCACAGACTTAAAAAAAGACCATTTTGATAAATGTATTTCAATATAATTTGTTTTCTTTGTAACCAACATACTTAAGTTTATTCATTTAAAAGAATTTTGAGGAGTCCCTAGATTTTACCAGACTGCCAGAGAAGTCTATGACTGAAAAAAACCAAACAAACCTAAGAGCCTGTTTTAAGCTTATTTTTTAAAAATCTAAATAGTGACTTAAAGAACTCAAAAAAAAATTTAAAAAAGGAATATTCATCCATAAGTATATTACTTAAAAGATAATAGATAAGTTTTCTTTTTTTTATTTAAGCAAATGCTTTATTAACTCCTGTTTTACATCATTCATTTCCGCCAGATTTTGAGTTACAAAATTTTTTCCCCGTTTTTCCTTTACCCACCCTCCCAGAATAGCAGTCCCACAAGATATTGCTTCCTCCATCCTGCTCTCTCCCATATCTTCTCCCATACCCCCTTCGACTTTTCCATTAGAGCAAAGTGAATCTCTGTGCCCCGATGCCTGTACACCTTATCTCCCAATTATATGCAAAAGAGTATTGATAATAGTGTTTATATATATTTGAAACATTTAATTTTAAGACCTTGAATTTCAGATCCATTCCCTTCCTCCCTTGTCACCCATTCCCTCTGGGAAGATAAGTAATTCAGTATGTGTTGTACATGTCTAGTTATGCAAAACATTACCATAGTAGATATATTGTACAAGGCTGCTTATAATTCCCTCCCACCCATCACACCCCCCACGTGGTCCATTCCCTACTTGATCCTGTCCCTCTTCTATAGTGGGTACTTCCAACCTCCCCTCCCCCCAAGAATGCCCTCCCATCCATCATCCCTCCTCTCATCCCCCTTCCTCCTATTCTGCTGCAGGTTGAGATATCCCATTTAGTATGTATGTCATTCTCTCCCTGAACCAAATTCAATGAGAATGTGGTTTTGCCTTTTTGCCTTCCTATTCTTCCCCTCCCTTGCAACCACTTCCCCTTGCTTCTTCTACATGAGATAGTTTACCCTACCCTGTCTCTCCCCATCTCTTCTTGCCACTTTCCTCTCTCACCTCATAATTTCACCCCTTGAGTATCCTCCCTTCCCAACAAATTCAACCTATGCCCTCTATCCATGTATAACTGTAACCATATATACACACATTCACACATGTATTCATGTGACCATATACTCTTCTTCCATTATTTTCATACTGAGAAAAGTTTCATCAGTCACAATTATTGTTTTTCCATGTAGGAATGTAAATAGGTTAACTTTGATAAGTTCCTTTTGATTTCTTTTCCCTGATTACCTTCTCAGGTATCTCTTGCTTCTTGTGTCTGGATGTCAAATTTTCTATTTAACTCTGGTTTTTTTCTCAAGAGTGCTTAAAGTCCTCTATTCCACTGAATGACCATATTTTCCCCTGAAACAAAAATACTCAGTTTTGCTGGGTAGGTGACCCTTGGGTTCAGTCCCAGTTCTTTTGCCCTCTGGAATAGCATATTCCATGCTCTTCTATCCCTCAGTGTAGAAGCTGCCAGGTTCTGGGCTATTCTGACTGTGTTTCCACAATACTGAAATTGTTTCTTCCTGGCTGCTTGTAGTATTTTCTCCTTGATCTGGGGATTCTGGAACCTGGCTATAATATTCCTGGGAGTTTTCTTTTTGGGATCTTTTTCAGGAGGTGATCAGTGGATTCTTTCAACCTCTATTTTGCCCTCTGGATCTAAAACATCAGGGCAGTTTTCCTTGAGAATTTCTTGAAGGGTGATTTCTAGGTTCTTTCTTTGATCATGGCTTTCAGGTAGTCCAATAATTTTTAAATTGTCTCTCCTGGATCTATTTTCCAGGTCAGTGGTTTTTCCCATGAGATATTTCACATTGCTTTCTATTCTTTCATTTTTTTGGATCTGCTTAACAGCATCTTGATTTCTAATAAAGTCACTAGCTTCCATTTGCTCCAGTCTAACTCTGAAGGAATGAATCTCCTCAGTGAGCTTTTGAGATTTTTTTCCATCTGACAAATTCGACTTTTTAAGGCATTCTTCTCCTCATTGCCCTTTTGGGCCTCCTTTGCCATTTGAGTTAGTCTATTTTTTAAGGTGTGTTTTCCTCAGTCAGGCTGTTGACCCTCATTTCATACTTTTCCTGCATTCTTGTCATTTCTCTTCCCAATTTTTCCTTCACTTCTCTTATTTGATTTTTAAAGTCCTTCTTAAGGTCCTCTATGGCCTGTAACCTGCTCATATTTTCCTTTGGGGCTTTTGGAGCAGGATTTCTGACCTCACAGTCCTCTGACTGTTCCATGCTTCGATCCTCTTTGCCCCCAAAATAAGAGTCTAATGTTTCATTTTTCTGTTTATTTTGTTTCCTTTGCCTTGGCACGATGCCATTTAATTACTTGACTTTTGGGCTTGTTGCCACAGTAGAACTCTGCCACCAGACAGTGGAGCTTTGTCTCAAACGTGTGGGGGGGGCAACTTCCATTTCTGGCAAGCTGGAAACCCGCCCCACAACCTCCCCCCCAGATCACAATCCAGATCCAGGGGGGTTAAAGCAAGAGCGATTACCCATCGAGACTGATCGATGGATCTCCCTACAGTTCGCAGGCCAGGAGCTGGAGCCGCCACTGAAAACTGCAAAATGGCGTGTCTCCTCAGTGGCTTCTAGCCCCCAGGGGAGGAAGCTGACGCGTTCCCCAAATACTGGTCCCAAGGTCCATAGGGCACTAACCTCTCACTTTGTCCTAGGCATGTCTGTGTTGACCATTCTGGAATTGTCACAACTGCTGGTGTTCTGGGGTCCCTCCAGCTGGCTGTTGGCCCGGCCACCCTGGGGTTAAAACCACGGGACCTGGGCTCAGCTCTCCCAGAGCACTGCGCTGGCCCTCCCTGCAGGGTTGCTGGGCTGTCCTCAGCAGGAGGTTAGCTTCTCTGTGTCATTCTTTGGGTGCTGGGGCTCCAGAAGTTGTTCAGAGTCCCCTTTTACATAGTTTGGAGGTAATCTGGGGGGAGAGAGCCTTGGAGGTGCTGTTTCTACTCTGCCATCTTGGCTCTGCCTCCCTAGATAAAAGTTTTCTAGTCCTTAACTCAAAGTGTTATTTTAATAGCTCATAAATATCTTGATTTACACTAAAATTTTCTTGAGAGCCATCTCTAGATAAATAGAGTTTCAGTGTATTGGCAGTTTAAGGTAGACCAACTCAGCCAAACTCTTGAGTTTTAAAATCTCATTCTGTTTTTTTCCCCCCTTATGCTAGGATTTCTTATTCCTACTCCTTCCTTCCCCTGACTCCCACCAACCACTGTAATTGTTCTCCTAGATTATAAAGGTATTGGGATAGGAGCAGAAACCCCATTGCATACTGTTTCAATCATTAGGATGACTCAGGAAGGGTTGTTCTGGCTTGTCCCATTGATGCAATTACTCTTATCTGTCTACCCTAATCCTATTCAGTCAAAATTTACCTAATGTCATTGACATTTTGCTGCTTTTGTACTCACCACATTTACACAGCTGTTAGTTACTTTTCTGGAAAATATGAATGAGGGCTTGGGATAGGGCGGTAATTTTTTTTTTTTTTGATAACATATGAAAAGTTACTAGGTAGGCTCAAGTTTTTTTGGGAGGGGGAAGGAAAGTATCTAGTACTCATGGACTCTTGCTGTGGTGAATGATCTAATCTTCGAAATAGGAGATGGACCAAAAGAGAAATTTGGGGGGTGGGGGAGAAGGACTGTTGCAATAACTGATTACATGGTTTTGTTTGGTGGACCAAAAGATGGAGTTGGGGTTTTAGGGATGATTTCCCATGACATTTTTATTGCCAATGGGCTCTTGTGTGTCCTGTATGGTGCACCTCCTAATCATGTATTTAAAATTTTAATTAAGGAAAAGCTCAAGAATCTTGAATTCCATTTTTTTTTCTTGGCAGGTGTAAGGAGAAACAATTGGGAAATATATTCTTAGGTGATGCTGAAACAGGGAGATTAAGTGGCATGTTATCTATTTTATTTTTACTATTTGAATTTGGACATTATCCATTTCTATCACTCTAAGAAATTCTAAACCCCTCCCTCCCCAATAGGTAGAAGAGGCACAGTGTTTATTAAAGATTCTAGCTCAATTCACAATTGGATGATTTGGAGATCTTGAGAACTTCTTATTCTGAAAATAGAGGAAAAAGGACTATAACCTTAGGAAACAATGTTGCCAAAAGCTTTAAAAGTAACTGATAGGTGATGGATTGTTTTGGTAGGATAGTGTCTAGGTAACAAAGTAGTTTTTAGCTGTAATAGTGTAGCAGGGCACAAAGTACTATAATTGAAAGTTGAGGCAAAATGAGGAGTCCACCAAAAGTGAAATCAATAATCCTATTTTTAATGTTTGACTTATAAAAATTAAAAATTATTTTCCAGGACATCCCCCACTTAAGATGTGCTATTTTTTGTGGCAAAAATTCTAAAAAAAAAATTCTAGTCCTTAAAAAAATTCCCGTTCTGTTACCATGTCTATTACGTATGTCATATTCATGGAAAGGCTAAGCTACTAGCAGAAGATGGCAAGAAAAATTGGACAGTGAAATCATATTCTGGAGATGTACTGCTTTTGATTTTCTATATATTGCTTTCTGAAACCCTTGCACATGCTATTTCAGTTGTTTAGTTCATCCCTAATCCTTAACAGAAGTGGTTGTTACATTTCTGTCCTTCCTTTGGTCTTAAAAATCCACCCTTACTAAAGCTCAGCACTTTGAAGTCCTTTGTTACATAGACAGGTGACTATAACACTTACAAATAGAATTGGGAATTTCACCAGCTCCAGACTGATATCTACTAGGAACTCCTTTGTACCTTGTGTGCATACACACCCAGTTGTGGGTGGGCGGCAAAGGATGAGAGTAGAGGTGTATGTGTATGTGTGTATGTTTGGAACTGGTGAGGAAAACAGTGGCTTAAGCAAAGAGATGACTTGTATGAAGTTTGTTGTTTCAGTCACATCTGATTGTGACTCCATTTGGGGATTTCTTGGCAAAGATATTGGAGTGGTTAATCATTTCCTTCACCAGTTCACTTTACAAATGATGAAACTGAGGAAAACAGGGTTAAGTGACTTGCCCAGTGTCATACAGTTAGTAAGAGTCTGATGCTGGATTTGAACTCATGTCTTCCTGACTCAACACCTGGAGCTCTATCCACTTATGAAGTTTAGAGGCTTATGGATATATGAGAACTAATGGAGGTGGGATGGGATGGAATGAACAAGGTGAATACCCCTATTTTACCTGAGGAGGGACTATTGAGGAGCTACAGGGTCAACCAATACCTTGGGATAAAAATGCTGGGAGACCTGTAAAATTAGATATTTGTAATTTTAAATAGGGGAGTGGCTAAGTTTTAGAGTTGCTTTTTGGATGGTTGGTTAAAAAAGTATTTCGTGCCATGTTGGTTTGGATATTTTGTATTTATATTCAGAAAATCATCTGGAAGAAGTATCTAAAGAGATCAAACTAGGTGTGCATAGGATGTGGGTACATACATAAGGTTTATTTGGGTTTCAGTTCTAGCTTAAGAGATGTGAAGGCCTGGTGTGGGCGGTTACAATTCATGTAGTCTTCATCAGAAACCAAGCTCTGCCTACAACCAGACTTCTGAAGGGCTATTTTGGGACCACATTCTACAGCGCTCAGAACAAAACATGCACTTTCTCAACCACACGGAGATCAGGAGACGAAGCTACCAGCCAGGAAGTGTGCATGGGGCGTGGGATGGTGGGGGAGGGCTGGGGGCGGAGTGTATGCCAAGGTGGGAACTCCTATGCCCCCCCTTCACACTCTCTCTCTCTCACACACACACACACACACACACACACACACACACACACACACACACACACACACACACACACACACACACACACACACACACACACACACACACACACACACCCCGAGCTCTTATTCTCTCTAGTCCCTGGCTGGGTGGCGGCGGATGAGTGAAGATGGGGGTAGAAGAATTATGTCATTCCTAACCTGCCCCTCCTCCACCTTACCCTAGCTGAAGTCCCAGCCCAACAACATCCGGGTCTTTCCAGCTGCTACAAGGCGCCGCAGCTGTAGAGGGGAGAGAGGAAGGGGAGGAGGGAAGAAGGAAAGGCGGGGAGAGGAGGAAGAGGAGGAGGAGGAGGAGGGAGTGGGGCGTGAACGCGCATGTGCGCGTGCGCGTGCGCGCTGGAGGAGGCGGAGGCGGAGGCGGCAGCGACATTAGAGGCGGGAGCGCGCTTGGGTACGAGACAACCGGGTCTCGGCGCTTCCTCAGCCCCGAGCTCGGGGACTCGGCAGCGGCTGGATCGCAGGACCGGGTGGCTGGGGCGGGGGTGGGGGGTGGGGGGGGCGGTGAGACCTACCCGGGGCCGGCGGGGCCCGCCAGCGATGAACTCGCCGTTTGCTCCCCTCCGGGACCCGCGCCGCGCCTCCGTCCCAGTGCCTGCGATGATCTGAACGGCGGCAAGGGCGCCAGAGCCGGGGTCCCAGACACGTTCCGCTTCTTCCCCCCCATCCCCTTCCCTCCTCCTGGACGACCCGGCCCGGCCCGCGAAGTGCTGTGAACCCCCCCTCCCCCTTTCCCTTTCCCCCTTCCCCCTGCCCCTCCCTAGCCGGGCCGCCGCCACCCCCTCGGACCAGGGACCCGCTGCTGCTTCTGCCGCGTTCGGTAAGCACAGCGCCGGGGACGCAGGGCCCGGGAGGGGGAGGCCGCTCCGGGGGGCTGCGCGGTGGCGACGGCGGCTCCTCCTGAAGGGGGGGAGGAGGAGGCTGCCGCGGCCTGGCCAGGCCCGGGGCCTGTAAACAAGCTGGGGCGGCCGCTCGGGCACTCCCGGGAACACCCAGCAACCCCACCCCCTTACCCGGCCTCCCCCTCGGAGGAGACGAGCGGTCGGAGGAGCTCGGGAGGCGCCCGCGGGGAGAAGCTCGAGGGTTAACGCTTCCTCCTGGGGCGGGCGGAGGAGGAGGAAGGGAAGGGGACCCTCCCCGGCCCCTCCCTCCCTCCTCTCCCCCCTTTCCCTCTTGCTCCCTCCTCACTCTCGGATCTCCCAGATCTTTGGCCAGAAAACCCGGGTTTGTTAGGACCACCGGCTTCCTAAACCTCCGCCCCAAGGGAGATAGGAAAGTGCTTGGTTTTGAAATGGCCCAGATCGCCCCCCCCCTCCCCACAGCAGCCTTGCGCTTGGTCCTCTGGTGCCCCAATTCGGGGGAAAGAAGTGGAGAGGTTTGACTGTGATGATCAGAATCCAAATGTGGGAACAATTCTTACACCGGGGGGCTTCCTTCAGGTAGTTAGTTGATTAAGCCATATTTGCCTTGGAGTTTGTTTTGGGGAGAAGCTGTAGAGAACCTTTAGGTGACTGGGGAGAGGAGTAGATGAGTTAAATGTGTCTGTCTAATGGGGTATTTAAATTTTGAAGATCGGTTATTGCTGGGTAAACGGGACCAGTTCTATTAAAAAAAATTGTATTGATTTTTCTCCTAGCCTTTAAACTGTGGTGGTAGAAAGGGGTAAACAATTCCTGGTGATATACAATGTAGTTGAAGTTTAGTTGGTGCATCTCTGTATATTTGAAACATTGTCTTGGACACTTACTTGAAAAAATAAACTGGGTACTCATAAAAAAAAAGTTTTTTAGATTCTGTAAACGTGATCTAGTGAGCACACCTCTTTCTACTTTTTCCTCTTCCTGTATTAAACATAGTGTTTAAAAAATCCATTAGCTACTTTAATTTGAATTGTTCAATCTAAGAAGCCTGCTTAGGTTTATTCATTTGCCTGCTAAGCCCATGGTGAGCAGGATATGTTAGGTGCTTTAGAATATAGTTGTTATTGCTAGAATAAAGTCATATTTTTCCCCCAGTAAGACATCTTTGGGTCCTTGAGTGGGCTTAGAGATTTCAGAGTTTTTCTAAGAAATATCTCTTAAGTTTTGCAAGATTTGCACTTTGAAGTGCTACATAAATGTCAGTATTAACTACCATTGAAAATGATATGCCTAAAAAAGCAATGAGATGTGTGTGTGTGTGTGTGTGTGTGTGTGTGTGTGTGTGTGTGTGTGTGTGTGTGTGAATCATTTGATTTTAGTAATATGTAGTCTGGTACGGGTGGAGAAGTGCTGAATTTGGGGTCAGGGTGTTTTGAGTTCAACTACGTGGGCCGATTAGAATCAGTGTGATGTTGGGCAAGTCACAGCATTTCCTTGGGCCTTCCTTTCCTTATGTGTAAAAAAGAGGGAGTTGGATTACATGACTTACATTATTTCCATTCCAGCTCTATTAATCTATGATCCTGTGTCCTCAGGTAAAGAGAGCTTTATAAACTCATACATTTTTTTGTAGAAATCAGTCCAGCAGCCTTCCTCTGAAGAAGAGGAACTTGATGCAAACAATAGTTTCTTAATAAATGCTTGAGAAAAGAGTAACTCATCTAGCAATTTCTTACTTCATACATAAGATCATGCGTTTCACTTTTTCAAGGGAATATATTAAACACAAAACTACATCCCTTCTATTATCAGGAATTACAGAATCCTAATGTTAAGCCTTTTTTGTTTCACTCATACATATGGAGAACATTTCTAAATCTTGTTAAGAACTACTCAGTTTATGCATTTCAGCAAGTCAGAATTATAGCACTTTTCAATAAAGGATTCTAAAGCATTAAAATCATAATTAGCTATAATTTAACATTTTTCACTATATTTTCATTGTTGTATATAATCTGAGGCTTAAAGAGGTTGAAAGTTGATAAGCCTAAACATTTTGAGGGAGACTGGAGTTCTTTTGATTGACCATAATTGCTTTTTTCAAGGATTTTTATATAAAGTATATCAGGATTATGCTTTCTATTGAGTGTATTTGAAGTACTTATCCTTCATACATACAGTATACATCCTTTCAGCATTGTGTTTCTTTGGTATTCTGAAATTGGTGTATGATTTGTTCTCTGGATAAAGTATTTCTATAGAGAACCTCTGCTGATTTTTTTTTCCTTTGGACTAGGGATATTGCTATGATAAACTCTTGATAGGAGGATGGAGGTAACTAGAGAAAAGTTAGCTGAAGCTACAGGTCTGTACAAGTAATTCACATTTGATAGTTGATATGAATGGCATTATAACAGCACGTTATGAAAGTTTTTCTGCCAATTCAAGCTGATCTTGCTTTATCTTGAGTGGATTTATGTATTTATTAAATTTCCTATAATTTATCCTTTACTTAAAATATTAAACAAGTAGCAAAATATATTCATTTGAAGCTTGAGCCCTCTGAATTGTTATTTTATTTTTCACCATGAAACTAGCCTATCATAAAAAAAAAATTAAAGAGATATTGGTCCATGAATAATCTGGTTCCAGTCTACCTTTTTAGTACACATTAACTGACTGTTGGTGGATAAGTGCTGGACCTGGCATCAAAAAGATATTTTTTCAGTTCAGTTCTTTTAAACTCATCCCAGCCATGTGACCATAGGCATATCACTTAATTTCTGTTCTTCAGTTTCTTCATCTGTAAAACAAAGATAATAGTAGAACCTGTTTCCCAGAGTTGTGATGATAGAATAAGATGTTTGTAAAATCATTTGTAAACTTTAAAGTGCCATATAATTAAACGTTGTTGTTAGTTCTGTTGTGTCCCACTCTTGGCCTCATTTCCTTCTTTAGCTCATTTTACATTTGAAAAAACTGAGATAAGTGGGTTAAGTGACTTGTCCTGGGTAACACTGCTACTGTCAGGGGCCAGATTTGAACTCTGGAAGATGAGTCTTCTGGACTCCAGACCTGGCACTCTATCTACCTAGCTGCCCATTAGTAGTAGAATTTTATTATTATTCCCCTTTACCCATTCTGCAGTTCAGGGTTGATATCCTACTGGTTATTTCTCACCCAGAATCTTCCTTCTTTCATTTTTGTCTTTGCATGGTGTTTTTCCCCATGCCTGGGATGCATACCCTTCCCTTTCTGCTTTTTAGAATAGTTAACCCTAGTTTCTTTCAAGACCAAGACTCAGTTTGTGCATCATCTTCTCTATAAGGACCTTCCTGAATCATCCCACTCTTCTCCACCCCATCTGGTCTCACTGCATCTACTCTAAATTCTCTGTCGTTTACTTTGTATGTATTTTTTATTTGTATTAGTTAACAACCATTTCTTAAGTTCTTGCTATGTTCCAGGCACTATGTTAACACCTTGAGATAATGCAGTGATATAAATCAAACAGTCCTTACCCTCCAAAAGCATAAATTCAATAGAGAGACTGACACATTCACATAAGTATGTACAAATTGAACACTTTACTTATCTGTATTCTGGTTTATCCTCCCAACCTTCCAGAATGTAAACTCCTTGAGGGTATGTACTCTTCTAGTTTTTTGTGTTCTCTGTAGGAGATTTATAAATACTTGCTCATTGATTGACTAGCATCAGCTCAACCAAAGTTGTGTAAGAGTTGAGCAATAAGGTGCAACAGAGTGCCATATGTAAATCTCGAGTAAGGGGAGAAGTGTAGTAAGGCAACTAGGTCACAATTAAGTGGCCTTCCATTCTCAAAAGTAACATATTGGAAAATTTCATTCTTTTTTTATCTGAAACCATTTTTATGAAGAAATGTTTTAAAACTTAGGTGATAAGCCTCTGTAATAAAGCTAGGCTTTTGTTTTTTAGTCAATTGTATTCGTTAACAGTGGTACTAAATATAAGGTTAATTTCACTCATACCCTCCCTAAACCATCCATATCAAATAGGTAAGTTGTATACTTTAGTATTAGTCTTGACTTTGCCATCATATGCTTCTAGAGAATTTGACCTTTGCATCTCCTAGTTATGTAGTAGATCATCCCTTGCTCAGTTGTTGAGACAAGTAGGAGGATCTAGGGAGAATGAATAAGAGAAGTATTCTTCTGTTTGTATCTTCTCTAAATGCATGAAATTTAAAAATCCTAGTAAAAAGGAGGAATGTATCAATATATACTTATTAATTTTTTTAATCTCAGAAATGGATTTAAAAACAGTGAATGAACAATGGAAAATATATCTTTTTTCTACAGGTACTAATATTGTATGTAGGCAATCCATTGACCGCCTTCTATTAATATTTCTATAGATCATCTTATTTGTAGCCTGAATTAAGTCATCTGAATTTGTATCATAAAAATTCAGAGCTTAATGTAATTATGTATAACACATTTTCCTAACAGCTTTCTGAAGTAGGTGGTTTAAATACTTCGTCTTAGAATGAAAAAATTAAGGCTGAGAAGTTAAATAACTTGCCTATGGTCACATAGTAGGGTGTAGTAGATAGCATGCCATACCTGGATTCCAGAAAACTCTGGACCAGTTTTTACCCTGGGCAAGTCACTTAACCCTTTTTTGCCTCAGTTTCCTCATCTGTAAAATGAGCTGGAGAAGGAGAAGGCAAGCTACTACAGTGTCTTTGTCAAGAAAACCTCACATGGGATTACCAAGAGTCAGACACAACTGAAAAATGACTGAATGGTCACATAGTAAGTGAACCAGGTTTCATAGCTAGGTCTTTTATGGCACCCAAGTCTGTTACACTTTCCTCTGTAACAAGCTGCTGGCGAAAGAATGCATAAATTTGAAAGACCTAGAGATTCAAAGAAGACAACTTTTTTCTTCCTTTAAGGAATGATCTTCTTTAGTATTATTCTGTGATGCTTGCTGCCTCTTAAATTAAAAATGTTAGGCCTACATTTCCACCAACACCATTTGAAAAGATATATTTCTCCACTTTTTAATTTAAGAATAGTTACAACCTTTCAACCTTATTTTAACCCAAGAAGTCTTTGGTATTTTTAGAAAATAAATAATGGGCTGAAGTAAAGGCTTTCAGCCATCTGTCAGGGGAGTTTTAGAAATTTTTACATTGGGAGGTTGGTTGGGCTCAGGAACCCCAGAGGTCCCTTCTAGTTCTGATTCTATGATTCAAAGAGCATGGAGTTTGTTTTAGCTGACTTTTAGAGATAAAAAAAGATTTTTTAATTGGAAAAAAGCTTTACTTAAGAATATTTCAAAATGTTTTGTTTTTTTTTTCCAAAACTCACAACCTTGCTGGGTCTTTTCTCATCTGTTAAAGCAGGGGACCAATCTATATAACCTCCAAGGGACTGTCCAGCTCCAAACTATGATCGTACGCTTAAAATAGGATTTTTTAAATGTAAAAAGTATGAGATGAAAAGAAACATTTGGTCTCGCGGTCAGATGGTTTTGTCTCTTAGCTTCTACGTAGCTTTTAAAAAAGTCTAGTATTTGATGCTTTATTTAGTACTTTGAAGCATATCATAAAGTTTTAAGGTTCACCCTTAGAGGTCTTGAGAGAGAAGTATTTAGGATGTACTTTGTGAAAGGCCTTGTGCCAGGTCCTAAGCAAATTACAAAGGTTAAATGGAAACTACATGCAGTTTGTAGTCTAATATGGGGATGTGACAACAGCACAGATAGCTGTCAAATAATAGTATGTGAGTGTGGGGTCCCATGGGGAAAAAGTCATTACTGACTTGAATCAGGGAAACTTATGGAGGAGATGGCATTTGAGTTGAGCTTTTAAAGATAACAAAATCAACAACAGTAGCTAGCATTTATGTGCCAGACACTATGCTAAACACTTTATAAATATTGTTTCTCATTATCAGCCTTAGGAGCTAGAGGCTATTGTACCCATTTTAAAGTAGAGGAAACTCAGGTAACCAGAAGTTAAGTGACGTGCCAGAGTCACACAGCTAGGACATAACTTGAGGTCACATTGGAACACAGGTCTTCCTAATTCCAGGCCCAGAGCTCTATCCCTTGAGCCACCAAGCAGGATACACTAGAATTCACCAGATAGGGGGTGTTACAAGCATAGAAAATAACGTGATCAAAGTACAGAATCAGGAAAATTCAGGAAATGTGTGATGAGTACTCCAGTTTGACTAGTATTGCATATGTAATATAAGAGAAGTTTGAACAGGTAGGGTGATAGCAGGTTATAGAAGTTCTTGAATTCTAGACTGAAGTTTGAATTTTACCCCATACAATAATGAATTATTGAAAGCTTTTGAACAGAATGATTTGGCCAGATCTTCGGATAAGGAACATTGGACTGGCAGGGGTTTGACAGTGAGTGCATTGCTAGAGAGGATACAGTGGAGGTGAGAGGACAGTTTGCTTATTCCAGTAAAGTAGGTGGATGGTAACAAAAACCTTTAGTACAATAATAGAATTTTAGAAACCAGGGGATACTCTCCATTGGTTGAAGTCTTGCCTTTTTTCAAAACCTAATTCATGTTTATCTGAATGTAGTCTCTCCCACATCTGATTTCTCCTAGTTCATTACCTGGACCACCTCTGTGCACGTATTTTCAGTCTTCCTTGTATCCTAGTTGTTAGCATACATTGAGACTAGGAGAGTAAAACAAGTAGTAATTGTGTGGCATTCAAATCCATTTGACTGAATGTGAAATAAGTCACAGATAACCCTGAAGTTAAAACAAAAATGATGGGTTTGTGTGTCTCCTCCCAAAATACAGTAGTCCTGCTTTGTTATGGGAAAGATTGTAGAGGCTATCACATCTACCTCTCTCATTTGACAGATGAGGACACTAAGGCTAAGGGAAATTAAGTGACTTGCCTAGGACCACATAGATGGTAAATGTCTGAGGTGGGATTTCTGTTCTTCCTGACTCCTAGTTCAGCACTCAGCCTTTGTCTAGTCCAAGGGAACCTGCAGCCTCGAGGCCACATGTGGCCTTCTAGGTCCTCAAATGTGGCCCTTTGATTGAGTTCAGTCAAAGGGCTCTACTTGAGGACCTAGAGAGTTACATATGGCCTCAAGGCCACAGGTTCACTACCCCTGCACTATACCAAGCTGCTTCTGAAAAAATAATATAATTGCATTCCCTCATCTGTAATATGAGGGATTTGCCTAGTTGATTTCTAAAGTTCTTTCCAGCTTTAACACTGCATATAGTTTAAGGCTTGGTTGTTTTAATCAAGGAAATCTTCCTAAGGTATCTTTAAGTATTTTATGCATATTATACCCATATCTATGCCTATAAATAGGATGGATATCTTACATAGTCCTTAAACTCAACATGTTCAAAATTGAGCTCTTCATTTTCTTGCCAAAATAGACTCCTTCCCTCTCAGTTCTTTATTTTTAGTTATCAGCACCACTATTCTTGTAGTTGTTGGAAGCAATGTGGTAGGAAGGAAGAAAGGAAACAAGCCTTTATTAAAATGCCTGCTATGTGCTTTACAATTTTTTTTTTATTTGATCCTCATAGCTATGGGAAGTAAATGCTCTTATTATCCACATTTTACAATTGAGGAAACCAAGGCAGATAGTGATTAAACCACTTGCCCAGGGTCACTAAACTTAGGCAGTGTCTTAAGACTTGATTTAAACTCATTCTTCTGACCTTAAGTTTGGTGCTCTAGCCACTGAATCATCAAGCTACCTAGATGGAAGTATAGAAGGAAAAGCATTGAATGTGGAGTTCAAGGACATGGGTTGAGATGTTGGCTGTGCTATTTAATTACTACCCATTTTCTCCTCTATTGGTTGAAGTACTGCTGTCCTCCAAAACCTAATTCATACCATCTTCTTCACAAAGCCTTCCTTGACCTTTCTTCTCCCTCATCTGAATCCTTTCTCCTAGTTCACTACCTGGGTCACCTCTATGCACTTATATTTCATTCTCATATTCTAGTTAGTGTACATGGTATCTAGTTGTTAGTATACATGTCTTTCCATCAGATCCTTAGCTTCCTGAGATTAAGGTTTATTTATCTTTATATTCCCAGTACGCAGTATAATATTTTGCAAATAGTTGTTGTTCAGTTATTTTAGTTGTGTCAGACTTTGTGACCCCATTTGGGGTTTTCTTGACAAAGATATTGGAGTGGTTTGCCATTTCTTTCTCATTTTGTAGATGAGGAAACTGAGGCAAACGGGGTCACACAGCTAAGTGCCTGAGGCCAGATTTGAACTCAAGGAGATAGTTTTCCAACTCTAGGCCCTGTACTCTATCCACTGTGCCACATAGCTACCTGGTTGCAAATAGTAGGTGCTTAGTAAATGTTTGAAATGAATTGTAAAGAAAGTTTCTAAGCATTCCTTACAGACCATTTTTAAATTCTTAAGCACTGAAATTACTGAAAATAATTGAAGTACTTACCCACGAATTCCAGAAAAAATTTTGAAGTATGCATTGGAAATGGAAAGAACTCTGTCCAACAATGCTGGAAATGGAAAGAGGTCAAAGGAAAAAAGTTTACTGTGGTATAAATAAAGGTTATCACTTCATGGATTATGTCAAATGACAATCTCTTCTGTTTTTATTTAATTCTGTTACAAGCAACCATGGAATAATAGAATATTTGGACTAGAAAGAACCTTATAGACTATTTTATCAAATTCTCTTATTTTACAGATAACAAAACTGAGACTAGTGACTAGCCCAAGGTCCTGCAACGAATCATGTAATAGATTATTCTGTAGGACTGTAATTTAGTCCTCTTTACCACCTAAGCTGCTTTCTTCATTCCATTTGAGTCAATAAATCAAACACTTACTAAGCATTGACTCTGTCCTGTAGATAGAAGTAAAAATAAACCAGGGCTTCTTAAGGACCTTACATTAAGTACAAGGTAATTTTGAGAGGAAGAGAGTGCTAATCATAAAAGGTATTATTTAAAAAGTGTCATCTAAGCTATGCGTTGAAGGAAACAAAGAATTCTACAAGGTAAAAATGAGAAAGAACTGAGTGCATTTCACACATGGCAAGCAATAACATGTACAAATGCATGGAGGCTGAACATAGAATGTTGTGTTTAGGGCCTGACTAACCAGACGGTACAATTGTATTACAATAGTGAAGGGGAAAATAATATGAAGGTAAGTAGAAGCCATATAGAATAGAGCATTTTAAATGTCAGCATGAGGAGTTTGTATTTTAGGGAAATAGGAAGCAATTGAATATTTTTGAGTAGGAGTGGCATGGTCAGACCTAAATTTTAGTAATCAGTTTGGCAGCTGCGAGGGTCGGGGGAGGAGAAGAGAGAGGGATAGATTGGATAAAGTTGGTATTGGAGAGGGAAGACCAGTTAGGAAACATTTCAAGGAATCAGGATGAGAGATGATGGGGGCCTGAAAGTAGGGCAGAGACTGTGGGAAAGGAGAGAAGGGAACAGATCTGAGAGATGTTTTAAAGGTAGGAGCAACAAGACTTGGCAGCTGAGTAGATATGGGCATTTGAAATTGTGAACTTGAGTGTACTCAACAAAAAAGAAATTTGGGGGAGGGAGGAGAAAATATGATGAGTTCTGTTTTGGACCTGCTGAATTTGAGATGCCTTTGGGACATTTCTCAAGTGGAGATGTTTAGGAGGCAATTAGTAATGTGTGGGGCTTTAGTTCATGAGAGAAATGAGGACTGAATATAAAGAGCTGGTTATTATCAGAATAGTGATAATTGAACAAGATAGTAATTGATGTGATGACCATCAAGAATGTAGAGAGGAAATGGAACCCAGGATAGAGCCTTTTGGGACATCCGACCACTTATTGGGAGGAAAATAATGCTCTGGCAAAAACAAAATAAAAGAAACAAATAAAAACTGAGGAGCATTGATTAGCCAGGCAGAAGAACCAAGAGCATTGTCACTAAGTCAATCTTAGCATCTTGTAACTAGCAGGCTTCCAGTGTGGTAATAACTTAAATTTCCGTGGAATTTCTTTAAAGTTTGTGGAAGAAACAAGAAAGTCACAATAATCATTCTAAGTGTGGAGAAGTTGGTGTTATTAAAATACATTGAAAAAGAATGACAGGAGTGGGCTTATGGTGCTTTGGAAAATAGTTGGTTGATTTTAATGCAGGAAAGCATTCTTGAGGCATGGTAGAAGAAAAGGATATGAATTGGGAGATGGTTCTAGGGGATCTATGTTTGAGTTTTTTTGGGAGGGTGAAGGTAGGGCAATTGGGGCTAAGTGACTTGTCCAAGGTCACATGGCTGTTTTTTGTGTTAGGTGTCTGAGGTCAAATTTGAACTCAGGTCCTCCTGACTGCAGGGCTGGTGCTCTATTCACTGTGCCACCTAGCCACCTGAATGTTTGAGATTTTGATTCTCTTTCTCAGAGCAAGCATAGCTAGTTTTTCTCTCCTTATAGGAATAGGTCAGCTCTTGCCTCATTGATAGCTTATGAAAACTGTCTGGTATGAATACAGTAGATTTAGGATATGGATGAATGTTAACTCCTCATGTCCTCCATGAATCCTCAACATCTATGTGCCAGACACTGCTTAAGCACTGAGGATAGGCAGATATGGTTCATGCCTTCAAGGAGCTGTCATCCTAATGAGACAAACATGAAAACACATAGGTACATTTAAGATATATAGAGAGTAAGTGGAAGGTAATCTCAGAGATGAAAGCACTAGCAGCTAGGGGGACTGGTCACTTTCCTAGAAGGTGGACCCTTGACCTGAATCTTGAAAGAATCCAAGGAAACTGAGACATAGAGGTGAGGAAGATAGAGCATCCTGGGCATCGGGGACAAGCAGTGCAAAAGCATGTAGTCAGGAGATAGAATTGTCAAGTGCAGTAAGATAATGTGACTGAATATTAAGAGTATATGGGGCTGGGGCGGCTAGGTGGCGCAGTGAATAGAGCGCCGGCCCTGGAATCAGAAGGATCTGAGTTCGGAGCCGGCCTCCGACACTTAATCCACACAAACAAAAACCTAGCCGTGTAACCTTGGGCAAGTTACTTAACCCCAATTGCCCTAAAGGGGCGGCTAGGCGGCGCAGTGAGTAAGAGCCGGCCTCGGAGTTTGGATGACCCGAGATCAGATCCGGCCTCAGAAAATGAGCACCCACACATAAATAATGACTAGCCGTGTAACCTTGAGCAAGTTACTTAACCCCAATTGCTTTAAAAAAAAAAAAAGAGTATATGGGGCTATATGTATAGTGGAAGAAGATCTTGGGAAGGTAGGAATAGGTCAGATAGTAAAATGCTTTTAAATGCCAAACTAAGGAACTTATATTTGATTCTGGAGGTAATAGCCATCAGAGCAGGCCTGCACAACCTGCAACCCATGATCTGTGGGCACACCAAAGGATTTCTGGTGGCGGGTGAAAAATGGGGGAAAACATCCTCTACATTTTTCGTGGGCCGTCGGAAATCATTTGGTAGGCTTCAGGCTGTGCAAGCCTGCACTAGAGTTTATTGAGTAAGGGAAGAAGATGGTTAGACCTATGTCTTAGGAAAACCACTTTGGCAGTTGAGTGGAAGATGAATTAAAGTAGGAAGAGATGTCTGAAACAGGGAGATTAAGTAGAAGGTTCTTTAATAGTCAGGGAGAGAGGTGATAAAAACCTGAATTAGAGTGGTTTTTGAGTAGTGAGAAGAGAATGATATTTAAGAGAGGCTGTGAAAGCAGAAATTACAAGACTTAGCAAATGTTGGTTATGTGAGGTGAATGCAAGTAAAGTGAGGATGACTCCAAGGTTATAATCCTGGGTGACAGGAAAGTTGGTGGTGCTCCCTGTGGTAGTAGGAAAGTTGGAAAGAAGGGAGAATGGGGGGGGGGAAATAATGAGGTCTGTTTTGTACATATTCTTAGATGCTTTTAGGAGATCCAGTCTAGATACCAAAAGGCAGTTGATGATGTAGGATTGGAGCATGGGAAAGAGACTGGGGCTAGATATGTAGAACGAACAATCATTTGCATGGAGATGATAATTGAACCCATTAGAGATGATGAGCTCACCAATAGAGATAGTATTGAAGAAAGAAAAAAAGGGTCCAGGACACAACTTATATGATGCTCAAAGTTAGTGGGTGTGATATGGATGAAGAATCTAGCAAGTAAGACTGAGAAGAATCTGTCAGGCAGGAGCAGAATCAGAAGAGAAAATGTTGTGAAAACTTAGAGAGGAAAGAGAATCCAGGAAGAGAAAGTAATCAAGTGTTAAAGGCTGCAGAGATTAAAAAAAAAAAAATTGAGACTTGAGAAAAGCGCCACTAAATTGGGCAATTAAAGAATTATTGGTAACTTTGGAGAGGGTAGTATCAGTTGGCTAATGAGCTTGGAAGCCAGATTGCTGATAGGTTAATAAGAAAGTAAGAGGAGTGGAAGTGGAGCCCCATAGTTGAGACTTTCTCAAGGAATTTCTCCAAGAAGGAGAGATATCAAGGGAAATAGCTAATGGTGGTTGATTGTTGAAGGGAGGATGGGAGAAACATGGGATGTTTGTAGGCAGCAGGAAAGAATCCATTACACAGAGAAAGATTGAAGATTTGAGAGAGTGGGGTGAAAGTGGAGGGCACTCCCACACTATAGGTGGTACTGGGATCAAGCAGTCTTATAGAGGGGATGACCTTGGCAAGAATTGTTACCTCTTTATCCAAAACAGAAGTGAAGGAGGAAAAAGTGGACAAGTTATTTGGTTGAGGTAGAATGGGAAGAAAGTGGAGAAGAGGGAGCTCTGAACAAATGGTCCCAATTTTGTGTGTGTGTGTGTGTGTGTGTGTGTGTGTGTGTGTATGTATGTAGCTTTACCTTCTTTGAAGTTGTGATCTTCAGCACAACCCTAGAAAGAGATCATCAATCTTAGCTGCTTCTTTTTAAATTTTGGTACTGACCTGTGATTTCATTTGCCATAAAGAACTTATTACTGAGGGGGCTCATTCTTCTAATACAGATTAGCTACTGTTTTATACCTTGCCCAAAGGTACATAGCAGGTTACTTATCAGAAACAGAACTAGAATCATGTTCTTCTGACTCAGGCTGGCTCTTAATACACTCTGCCATACTGCTTCTCTCCCTCATTTTAGAGATGAGGAAACTGATGCTCATACTTAGGGACACATAGCTAGTTAGTAATAATTATAACTAAAACTCGTTTCTCTTTACTTCTAAGCCTATTGCTTTTTATTTGTGTCATGATTAGGAAAGAAGCAGTCTTTCCAGTCCTCAATTAAAAATCTTAAGGTGGAAATTATCATCTTAACCCATGTGATCTGCTCATCCTTGTTGATGAGAATCAAATTCATATTTGAAGTTTTCTTTACTGATTCCTCTAGTTTATTATGAGGGATGTAATTATTAAGACAACTCAAGATATTAGGTGAGTAAATGTTTGGACTAGATATCTTTGATCGAAACCTTATGTTCAAAATACATAGAAGTTATTAAACAAATATGTAACTGTTTTCAAAAGAATTGTATGTTATCAACAATTATATGAAAGCATACTCCAAATCACTAATAAGAGAAATGTAATTTAAAACAAAGCAAACTGTCAAAGATGACAAAAATGTCTGAAACAGTTGATGTTGGAAGAGCTGTGTAAAACAGCCACTCTAATAGATTATTAGTGGAACTGTCAGTTGACCCAACTGATCTGACATACAATATGAATAGAATTATTTGAAAAAAGTGACTAGATTGTTTATCCTACTTTGAGGCATATACCCCAAGTAGAACAAACAGAAAAATTTAGTGTATTCCTGAATGTTTTAGCCTTTTTTTCTTTTTCTTTTTTCTTTTCTTTTGTGGTTGTAAAGAACAGGAAGAAAAGGTGTCCATTGATTGGAGAATTAGTAAGCAAACTATGGTATGTAAATGTAATGGAATATGATTGTGTAAGGATAGACAAATACGAAAATTCAGAGAAGCATGGGAAGATTTACATGAACTGAGCCAAGCTAAAAGAACAGCATATACAATGGCTACAGTGATTGGATTGGAAAGACCATTATAAGAAATATTATTCTTGGAGAATAGGTAATGAAACATACCACCTTCTCAGCAGAGGTGGGGAAGAATGAGTAGAAGATGTTAGTTATTGTCAGATAAAGTTACCCTGTTGGGTTGTGTTTGTTTACTTTTGTTTCTTTGTTATAAGAGGAAATTTAATTTCAGGGTGAATATTCAGAAATGAAGGATATGAAAACAAAGCTTTTAGAAAACAGATGTAATAATTGTTAGTTCCATTTTGGGCAGAAAGAACACAAGCCTTTGAAAGCCTTGAAAATTCAGTCCATTCTTTCATTTCCTAAAATGCAGAGCAGTAACTACAATTTTCCATGTTTCTTGCTTAGGATCTTGTTTGAAGGGTATAATGTTTTGAGGCTGTTTAACAAACCTGTATTCAAAGCACTTACATTCTAAGGAACTCCCATAGTGATTTGCACTTAAGTACATTTTTCATCTTTTGTATTGGCTTATATACACTACCCATATTATAAACTCCACCAGGGCAGGGAGAGGTTTTCTTTCCCTTCTCTTCTTAGGTCATAAGTTAACATGGGTAATCAAAACTGAATATAAAATTCTATGAAAACAGCATACTTCTCAGACTGATGGAATTTTCTTGCATTTGGTAGTAAAGTTTTTTTTTTTTTTTAAGAAATCATATTTCTTGATGCAATGAAAGAGAAACTCAAAACTAGCTTGATTTTGCTTTGCAAGCGAGTAACCCAAAATTTAAGAGATTTCAGAAATATTTTAAAGTTGTATTACTTCAGAAAGACAGCTTAATTAGTAGAATTTTTTTAAAAAATCTATTTACTTGACAGGAGTAGATTGGTGAGGGTATATAGGCTCTTTTGATGTCCTGGGGACATTATAACCTGAGGGTTATAATATAGTAGTTTCTAGAGAATGTTCTCTTTGAGGTCTTGCCATTCATCGATATCTTTATCTCCTTTACATATATGGATACCACTCATCCAAAGTGAATGAGATTCTTTTTGTTTGTTTGTTTGTTTGTTTTAGGGCAATTGAGGTTAAGTGACTTGCCCAAAGTCACACAGCTAGTAAGTGTCTAAGGCTGGATTTGAACTCAGGTCCTCAGGACTCCCCTGCCTGTGTGCTATTCACTGCACCACCTAGCTGCCCCAGTGAATGAGATTCTTGCATTTTAAGATATTATTGTAACTTTAGTTAGCTGCATATAGCCGGTTTTTATGTTGTATAGATTTGCTATGGTCAGTGGAATGAGAAACTTAAGCTGAATCTGAATTTCAGTGAAATAAATTTTGCATTAAATACTTTGAAATACCATAAATTTCTAAACTTCCATGAATGTCTGAAGCTAGATCTTGACATTAGAAAACACATAGGTCATATATAAGTATAGTCATATGACTGTATATTAATACAGATGTTTATAAATAGTGATGTCACTCCTCACCTTCTCACACCCACAGTTTCTTGGAATTTTTAGTAAGTTGGACTTAGTGTAACAAATATACTTAGTTGGTTTTTTCAGATCATTAAAGTAAAATCTACTCAAATCAGATATTCATGAGGCTTTTTAAACTTTTAATATTGCAGTTTCACATTAGGAATTAATAGTATTACTGGAAACATGTGTAATATAATATTTTTAATTAGTTACTATAAAAATATTTTTATTGGGTGGAGAAGAGATCCCCATAACTGGCATATAGTGTTTTATAGTTTGTATAGTTCTTTCCTCACAGTCCCATGATTTCAGTAGTGCAAGTGTTGTTATCCCCATTTTATATATGGTGACACTAAGGCTCACAGAAATTGATATACGTAGGGTAACACAGGTAGTAAGGATTAGAGCCTAGATTTGAAAAAGATTTCCTCAACTTAAAGACTCAACTCAAAGAAAAGTTTTTGCTTCTACACTGTGAAGTTTTCATCCTTATTAGGATAAGAGTAAAAGAAAGTAGCATGATTTAGTAAGTTAGTAATAGGTCTATGTATCAGAGGCTTACATCTTTCACCCTTGGCTTTGTGGCTTTATGAACTTGACTGGTCACTTAATCTCTGTGTTTTAGCATAGTGACACACCCCTAGGACAAAGTACACACAGAACTAACACTGCTTGAGATTTCAGAATACTGTTGTGCTTTGTGATATCATACAGTCTAATCTGAAGAATATTATGGAAAGAAGTTTGTCTTTATAAACAAATGTTTTTCAGGTATTTTTCCATTTGTGACTTGTTATATTCATAAATTGCTTATATTACCCAAATATTTTTTAAAAATCCTATGATCATAGATTTAGAGCTGGGAACAACATTAGAGGCTGTCTTTTCCAAGCCCATCATTTTATAGATGAACTGAGGCCTAGAGAGGTAGATTGACCTGTCCAGGGTACTATGGCTAGTATACGTGTGAGGTTGTCTTCCCTCCAGATTCCCTCCAGTATTTTTGTATTTATCCCTTGCTACAGTTTAAATTGGATTGGTAGTAACTTCATAAATGTTTTTAATTTTTTTAAATAGCATAAAGAGATGAATTGGGGGGCGGCTAGGTGGCGCAATGAATAGAGCACTGGCCCTGGAGTCAGGAGGACATGAGTTCAAATCTGGGCCCAGACACTTAACACTTACTAGCTGTGTGACCTTGGGCAAATCACTTAACCCTAATTGCCCCTCCAAAAAACAAAACAAAAAAAAATTAAGAGATGAATTGGGTGGTGTTGGAAGAGTTATTTTCTAGACCATTTTGTTTGATTCTAAGAGTTTCCTCTATTTATTTCACCAAGATGTCAAAATTGAGGCCTGGGCCAAATGTGGCCAGTAAAATTCCAATGAGGCCCCAATCAGATTAGTATGTAAATGAGAGCAAAATAACATAACAAAATAAATTTAAAATATAATACAACATAGATAATATTCATTTGTGTTTTTCTAAGTCAGTGGAAGGGCCAGTAGGGTTCTCTTTCTGTTTGAATTTTACACCATTGCATTATACCACACTGCAAAACAAAAATTTAATAAGCTTTTCAACCAGTAGATAAGTCAACAAAATTACTGTTTTGAGATTCTCAGCAGATGAGAGAAATTATTGTGAATGTTGGAAACTCCCTAGGTAATTTTTAAAGAAGACTAGAGCTACAGTGGCTTAAAATCTTTCCACAGCTGTTGTTGGTACTATAACTGTTTTGAGAGAAAATAGATTAGACTTTAGTTTCTCCTGTAACTAGAAACCTCCTAAACTAAATTTAGTTTGAAAATTCTCAGCCAGTAATACTTTAAAATGACTGCACAGTATAGCTTGATAAACATATTGGAAGTGGACTCTACAAAGTACTGTGACCAATTCAAACAAGAATAGCATGTCTGCAGAATATTCCTAAAGGGAACCCAAGACCCCATCTTATTTAGCTGGATTTGTGAATTCTCTCTACTAGTATAAAGTACAGTCTTTTTAGGCCTTTTCATCCTCTTATTGTTATCCATGCTTTTCATATGTTGAAAGTACCAGTGTAGCATTGATACTTCTTACTTATTAATAAGTTATCATTCTTGTTATTTCACTCATCTACTGCCTTTTCTAGTATTCATGTCTTTTGATTATGTCCTTATGCCTTTTTTCATGGACAAGTCATATCTAAGTCTCATGCTCCAACGTGCATCTTTCTGTTATCCTCTGGTTTACCTGTAGTTTTGATTTACTATATGTGACATAACCAGGAGGTGCTAGAGAAGAACTTTTGTGGGAGATGGCTTATAACTGAAAGCATAGAGGAATTTCCAAAATATAGGACTGGATACATTTCTGGAAATTAATAAATGGGAATAAAAACAATCTACATACTCCTAAACCATGCATGGCACCTTTATTAAAACTGACCATGTGATAAGGCATGAAAGTCTTAAAATTCAGAAGATCAAAAGTATTAAACACATCCTTTACAAACCACAACCCAATAAAAATTAAAGTCAATAAAGAATTTTAAGGAAAGGAATAAAACTTAACTGGTGATTGTCTTTGTTAAAGGCTCAGCTCAGGTGCTATTTTCTCCATGTAATCTTTCCTGATTTCCATCCCAAAGTATTCTTTCCATCTTCAAATATTCCCTAGATTATTAAGAGGCTGTTAGGTGGTAAAGTAGTTAAGAATGCTGGATTTGGAGCCAGGAAAACCTAGATTCAAATTTCACCTTCAATATTTGCTAGCTGTAACTACATGATCTTGGGCATGACATTTAACCTCTCTAGGCTATGTGTTTTCATCTGGAAAATGAGGATCATAATAGCACCTACTTCACAGGGTTGTTTTGAGAAATGAATAAGATAACATATGAAAGAATGTTGCAAACTCTTAAGTGCTATATAAACGTGATGGTGATAATGATGATAATGTTTAAAGTACTATCTCAGCATTTTTCCTTTGCCCCCACCACACTCTACCTCACCATCTGGAAAAGCTTCAAATACAGGTCAGGTAATTGCTGACAAAGTTGAAACACAAGGTTAAGTAGAGACTAAGAGAGCAACTAGTAGCACTAGATAAGTTAAAAAATCCCAAGGCACTGAAAGGACTGGGGGCGTGGATGCTGGACATCTTTTTTTTTTTTTTTGCTTTTTTTTTTTAAACAAATACTTTATTAACTTCTGTTTTACATCATTCATTTCCGCCAGATTTTGAGTTACAATCATTTTCCCCCCATTATTCCCCTACCCAACCTCCCAGAATAGCAGTCCCACAAGATATCACTTCCTCCAATCTGCTGTCTCCCATACCTTCTCCCATACCCCCATCGACTTTTCCATTAGAGGAAGATGAATCTTTGTGTCCCAATGCCTGCACATCTTATCTCCCAATTATAGGCAAAAGAGTATTAATAATAGTATTTATATATATTTGAAACATTTAATGTTACGACCTCGAATTTCAGATCCATTTCCTTCCTCCCTTGTCACCCATTCCTTCTTGGTATATAAGTAATTCAGTATATGTTGTACATGTCTAGCTATGCAAAACATTATCATAGTAGATATATTGTACAAGGCTGCTTATAATTCCCTCCCACTCATCCCACCCCCCACCTGGTCCATTCCCTACATGATCCTGTCCCTCTTCTATAGTGGGTACTTCCAACCTCCCCTCACCCCAAGGATGCCCTCCCATCCATCATCCCTCCTCTCATCCCCCTTCCCCCTATCCTGCTGCAGGTTGAGATATCCCATTTAGTATGTATGTCATTTTCTCCCTGAACCAAATTCAATGTGAATGTGGTTTTGCCTTTTTAGCCTTCCTTATTCTCCCCCTCCTTTGCACCCACTTCCCCTTACATGAGATAGTTTACCCTACCATGTCTCTCCCCATCTCCTCTTGCCACTTTCCTCTCTCACCTCATAATTTCATCCCTTGAGTACTCTCCCTTCCCAACAAAATCAACCTATGCCCTCTATCCATATATAACTGTAACCATATACACACACATTCACATATGTATTCATATGACCACACCCCTTCTTCCATTATTTTCATAGTGAGAAAGATATCATCAGTCACAGATATTGCTTTTCCATATAGGAATGTAAATAGTTCTACTTTGATAAGTTCCTTTTGATTTCTTTTCCCTGATTACCTTCTCAGGCATCTCTTACTTCTTGTGTCTGGATGTCAAATTTTCTATTCAACTCTGGTTTTTTCCTCAAGAATGCTTGAAAGTCCTCTATTCCACTGAATGACCATATTTTCCCTGAAACAAAATACTCAGTTTTGCTGGGTAGGTGACCCTTGGGTTCATTCCCAGTTCTTTTGCCCTCTGGAATATCATATTCCATGCCCTTCGATCCCTCAGTGTAGAAGCTGCCAGGTCCTGGGCTATTCTGATTGTGTTTCCACAATATTGAAATTGTTTCTTCCTGGCTGCTTGTAGTATTTTCTCCTTGATCTGGGGATTCTGGAACCTGGCTATAATATTCCTGGGAGTTTTCTTTTTGGGATCTTTTTCAGGAGGTGATCGGTGGATTCTTTCAACCTCTATTTTGCCCTCTGGATCTAAAACATCAGGGCAGTTTTCCTTGAGAATTTCTTGAAGGGTGATTTCTAGGTTCTTTCCTTGATCATGGCTTTCAGGTAGTCCAATAATTTTTAAATTGTCTCTCCTGGATCTATTTTCCAGGTCAGTGGTTTTTCCCATGAGATATTTCACATTGCCTTCTAATCTTTCATTTGTTTGGATCTGCTTAACAGCATCTTGATTTCTCATAAAGTCATTAGCTTCCATTTGCTCCAGTCTAACTCTGAAGGAATGAATCTCCTCAGTGAACTTTTGAGATTCTTTTTCCATCTGGCAAATTCGACTTTTTAAGGCATTCTTCTCCTCATTGCCCTTTTGGGCCTCCTTTGCCATTTGAGCTAGTCTATTTTTTAAGGTGTTGTTTTCCTCAGTCAGGCTGTTGACCCTCATTTCATACTTTTCCTGCATCCTTCTCATTTCTCTTTCCAATTTTTCCTCCACTTCTCTTATTTGATTTTTAAAGTCCTTCTTAAGGTCCTCTATGGCCTGCAACCCACTCATGTTTTCCCCTGGGGCTTTTGGAGCAGGACTTCTGACCTCACAGTCCTTTTCCTGCTCTATGCCCCCAAAATAGGAGTCTAGGGTTGCATTTTTCTGTTTCCTTTGCCTTGGCATGTTGCCACTTAATTGCTTGACTTTTGGGCTTGTTGCCACACTATGGCTTTAAGGCCAGATAGAGGAATTTTCGTCCCGAACGTGTGGGGGGCAACTTCCGTTTCTGGCAAGCTGTAAACCCACCCACAACTTCCACCCTAGATCACAATCCAGATCCAGGGAGGTTAAAGCAAGAGCGATTACCCCCCAAGACTGATCGCTGGATCTCCCCACGATTTGTAGGCTGGGAGCCAGAAATGCCTATGAAAACTACAAAATGGCGTGTCTCCTCAGCGGCTTCTAGCCCCCAGGGGAGGGAGCTGACGCATTCCCCAAATACAGGTCCCAAAGTCCATAGGACACTAACCTCTTACTTTGTCCTAGGCATGTCTATGTTGATAATTCTGGAGTCTCCACAGTTCCTGGTGTTCTGGGGTTCCTCCAGCCGGCTGCTGGCCCTGCCGCCCTGGGGCTAAAACCTCGGCTCACGTGGACCTGGGCTCGGCTCGGCTCCTGCGCTCTGCGCGCTGCCGGCTCCCAGACCACTGCGCTGGTCCTTCCTGCAGGGTGCTGGGCTGTCCTCAGCGGGAGGTTAGCTTCTCTGTGTCGTTCTGTGGGTGCTGGGGCTCCAGAAGATTTTCAGAGTCCTTTTTTACATAGTTTGTGGAGAATCTGGGGGCAGAGAGGCTTGGACGAGCTGTTTCTACTCCGCCATCTTGGCTCCGCCCCCCGATGCTGGACATCTTTGAAAGATCTTGGAGAATGGAAGAGACTGATGGATGTCCTGACTTAAAATAATGTGAAGCAGCTGTAAAGGATGCAAACTATACCTAGGAAAGAGATACCTCTTCCCCCTCTCCCCTTTATAAACTCCTTGAGGACAGTGGCTGTCTTTTGCCTCTTTTTGTATCCCCAGGACCAAAGCATAGTGCCTGATATCTAGTAATTGATTAATAAATGCTTACTGATGTACTGAATTTTGAAGATGATCTCTGGCCAAGTTCCTTAGGAAACAGTGCTTAGAAAAAAAGCACTATAGACACTAAAGACTAAAGATATAGACACTAAAATGCTAAGAGGAAATGCTAACCTGATGCATTAAAGTCAAGATTCAAATAATTCTCTATAAGGTAGGACATTGAGTCAAATATAATTAAGTGAAATCTAATGGGGACAGATATAAAATTCTGTCCTTGGGTTAAAAAAAATTAATCATATAATGTTTAGACAGGTACTTAACAAAACACAACTGAATAAGAGATTGAGATCAAAACTATATTTTGGAAATTACTCTATGCTTTCAGTTGCTAAGTTGTGTGATCCTGGGGGTGTTCTGCTATTTAGACTCTTTCTCTTGACTGCTTGCATTATTTTTCTTTCTTTAAAGATAAAGAATCTGAGGCCTGATCTCAGAACCTGCATTATCCTAATTGTTGTCTTCTGGATACTTTACATCTTGAAATACTTTACATCCTAAAATACAGCACCTGGAATTGACTACTGTACTCTAAATGTAGACTGAGCAGAATAGGAAGAGTACAGTGGGACCTTTCACCTACCTTATTCTGGATCTGAAGTCCAAGATTACTCTAGCTTCTCTTGACTGGCCAACCCCTGATCATATCTCTTCTGTCTTGTATTTCTAAAATTGTTTTTTTTTTAACATGAGTAGAGAGTTTTTCCTTACTAAATTTTATCTTGTTATAGTTGTCCTAATCATCCTGTCTCTTGAGAACTTTGTTTTTTAATCCTGACTGATAGTAAGCAGGTTAGTTAACCATTGCTCCTAGCTTTGTGTCACTTGCAGATTTGATAAATATGCTGTGTATTCCTTTATCTAACTTAGTGATAAAAATCCACAGGAGTAGCAGCAAGTACCCTAGCATACCCAGGATGGCTGCCATCACAGGTTCTTAGATCTGCTTTTCCAAAGGAAAGCAACTCAAAATGGTTAACAATATTACTTTAATCAATCAAACATATATCAATTTACCTAGTTCAGGGTAAAAAGTCAGCATCCTGAACTTCTGAGAATACAAACAGAAATTACAAGCAAACAGAGAAACAGATCAGCAGACAGGCTTCCAGCTGTCTGACCATTACATCCATATCTAGTCAGAAGCACCAACATCTGGGTTTTCAAAGACGAGGGCTCAGTGGCTTCCCAGAATCTTGTCTGGCCAAATCACACAACTCTTCCCAAAGTGAGCCCCAAGCAGAACCTCACATCAGCCTTCTCCTGGGTCAGAGAATGTCATAACCCTCTTGACCCACTGCCCAATCACAAAGTAAAAAGGTGTGGGCATCCTGAAAAACAAGCCTCCTACAGGCTCCACATGACCACATTCAGCCTATTAGGGGGTAAAAAGTGTATTTTCAAATCTGGGAAGGTTCTCAGAGTCACTTAAGCCTATCAAAGGGCCTGGGGGCAGGGAAGATCTTAGATTCCCATTCCTATAACAACAGGTCAAGAATAAACCTGAGAAAACTCTACTAGCACATTCTTTCCAGTTTGCTACTGACCCATTAATGATTACCTTTTGGGTACAGTCATTTAATTGAATGAATATGCATAAGTATATTTTCATCTAGCCCACATGTCTTCTTATTTTCACCAAGGATAGAAGGAGACATATTTTGCTAAAATCTAGATAAACTCTATATGCAGCATTCCTCTGATCCATGAGTTACCTCTCAGACAAGTAAGAGAGGTTAGGATATCATGACTTGTTCTTGATGAATCCATGCTGACTCTGTGCTCAGAGTTATTTTTTTCTACATGCTTTCTAACCACCCTTGTAATAATGGATTCTAGAATTTTGCCATGAATAGAAGTCAGACTCATGGCCTCATAGATGGGAAATTCTTGCATTTAGTTTGAACACTGATACAACATTCTTTTCCAGCCCTGTGGCACCTCTAGAAGAGAGTGGATTTAATTGCCTTTTTTCATTGTTGGTAAAGGCATTTTCCTCTCCAGGGAATTCTCTATCCCAGTAAAATTACAAGTTTAATCCTTATGCCCCAACTCTCAAGTATTAGATAATTCTTATTCTCTTCTCTGTCACATTCTTACATCTTTTGGTTTCCTGATGGATTGATTTCTCTCTCACCTTATTTAGATCTATTTCTTTTTGGTTTTTATCTTGATGCCTTCCATTTTTAAAGAATACTTCATCCTTTATACCATCCTACGTTCATTTATAGGCCAGAGGTCATCCTGTAATTTGAATATAGATAGTTGTTTGGTTGTCACATGCTTATGCTGCTCATTCCAAAATTTGCCCTGCCTTCCATAGTTTTTGAAAGCATGCTTCTTAAATCCCTTTTCTATCTGTGACTAAAAAGTTCCTATAGCTTTCTTTCTCATGCTGTCTTCTGCACTTGAAGATTCAAGTGAAGATTTCAGTTGTAGATCTTTCCATTGTGATCTTCTGTGGCATGATCTCAAGGCCCTTACCCAACCTGATTGCTCTCCACCCATCTTCATCTTGTCAATGGACTTTTATTAATGTTTCATACAGACCTGAGCACACTATTCTATATGTTATCTTCCAGGACATAGTGTAAGAGAAATTTATGTCTAATGAATGAAAATAAAACAGTTCTGAAATTGTAATTAAATGAAAATGCTATGGTGAATAAAATTTTGATTTACAGATAGGTTTTCAGAGATGTTATACTTATTTACAAGGTTCAGTAACATTTAATTCCATATCTATGTAGAAATTAAATAGACAAAGAAACTTAGAATTCGGAGGGACCCTAAAAAACTTTTGATCTAACTTCCTCATTTTACTTGTAAGGAAAATGAGGCTCAGATGTTTGTTACTGGATTTTAGCCCATTTTGCCATTAATACACTATAGCTAGCTCCGCAACTAATTAGTGGAGATTATGAATCCCTGGAGTGGTTGCATGTATTCAGATTTGTTCTCTTCAAAGTTATAATTATGTAAAATATGGAAATTGATACCAGCCCAGTAGAAATATACAGTATGCATTTGAATAATCCAACTACTTCAGGGGATTCATTGTTCTAGCCAATCTGGAATTATGTGTATATAAAATTTAAGGAAGTCACTTTGATGCTCTAGACCTGTTTCCCATGTGTAAAATGAGGAGCTTATTACTATGTCACCTGAGTTGCTATTGCATCAGTGAACTATATAGCCTAATGGCCTCTGGAAGAGAGCTTTCACAAGTACAAGTTAAAGGTATCAAACAAAGCTTTGTTGTGGTTTGTTGAAACAAGTGGAATGAAATACACTCTAAATGAGGCTAAACTGTATTTTGTAAAGTGAAGTACATGTTGTGCTGCCAGTGCCTTCTGATTCTGAGTGCAATAAACATTGATTCTGATTGTAGAATTCTGTGGTTTAAATACTTACTGCCTTAAAAGTCATGTCTCAGGTCTTTCTGGTGTGCTTTCAGAGAGTTGATGTTTCTAGGCTTGAACTTCAGGGACTAGAGAGTGTCTATAGTCAAGGTTTGTTGAATCTCAAAGCCAAGATTAATCTGTATGGAGTTTTTATAACTTTCGGTTTTTAACTAGTGGCATAGGTTATTTTATACAAATAGCTCATGTTAGGGAATTTTACTTTATACTCCTTTCTCTACATTAAAAATACAATTGGTTTTTCTTGAATTGATTTAAATGAAAATCTTTTTCAAGTATTAGCACCATAATTTTTCAGGGGATGGGGGGTGAGAACTATATCTTCTCTCATCTCACCCTTGAGGTTTTTGTAGTCACTTAGCTAAATTATAAAATCATTTTTGAAAATATTTGTCTTTCATTTATTCGGTGATGAAGCATAGGCCATTGGTTTATGCTATTATAGGAAAAGTGATTTGTCAACTTAGAAGATACCTAAAATATGAATATGGCATTGTCTAACCAAAAAGCTCCTGGAATAAGTCTTATTTATCTTTGCTTGTTTCCCTGTAGAATTTGTAGGTAACAAGTTGTTGTAGTCCTATTTAAATGTTGATGAAACAGTGTTGAAGGGAATATTCACAGTTTATAGGATCTTGTGTTTAGAGCTAGAAGAGACCTTAAAAGTTCATATAGTCCAACCCTTCATTTTACAGGTGATGAGCTAAGGATCAGAGAGATTCAGTAACTTGTCCAAAGTTGAAGCAGTAGAGCTAAGATTTGAATTCACATGGGTACTGGGAATTTTTCTCATAGGCATTATTTCCAAGGTCATCTCTGTCTTGTCACTGGACTACAGTGTGATGCACTGGAAAGAGTACTGAATTTGGAGCCCAGAACCTGGTTCTGTCACTTACTGTGATCTGTATGACCTTAGGTACTCTCTGGGTTTCAGTTTTCTCATCTATAAAATGAGAGTTAGACTTAGTGACATCTTGACTACTAGAGCCATCCTTCTGTGACCTTAAAGGGCATCCAATCCTATTCCTTCATTTTACAGATAAAGAAATTGAAGCCCAGATAGCAAAGTAACTTGCCCAAGGTCAAATAGGTAGTAAGCTGCAGAGATTGGGTAAGAACCCGGGTTCTCTGACTCCAGAGCCACTGATTTTTAAAAATCTGTCATGTGATATCCCTTCTAGTTCTAAATCGATGATCTGATAAATATTGAACTCTAAAAAATAAGTATTCGTTGTGGAGAATTTTTTTTTAGTTTTTTCCTGCATTTCTGTCCTGTGTTTTCTCCTTAGTTGGTAGACTTCTTAGGATATTTAAACAAGTTTTTATATCTAATAATCTAAAAATGTAATCCTATTTATAATTTCAGATTTCTTATTTTCATTTTTACAGCTTCCTTTATACCTGTGATTCTTAAACTGGAGTCTTTGAACTTTTTAAAAAATTTTGATAACTTTATTTCAACATAATTGGTTTTCTTTTGTAATAATATTTAATTGTATGCATTTAAAAACATTATTAGGCTTTACTAAACTGCCTAAGGGGTTTATGACCCAAAAAAGTTCAAGAATCCCTGCTTACTCTTTGCTGTCTAATTTGTTGATATTTTTGTCATTTGAGTCTTGGGGAGAGAAATTTGAGGGTTTATGATATGTCATAGGTTATTAGTATAGTCTTGTTACTGAAACAGGTTTTTTTTGGGGGGGGGGGGCTGTAACTTCTAGCACTGCACCTATCTAGGTTTTTCTCATTTTTCAGTAGTGTGATATTTTCCCCAAATGTGTTATTTCCAAGGAATACCTATTTGAGATTTTTTTCCCCAGATGCCTTATTTCCAAGATCATCCCCATTTAATCTTTTATGGCACTTAGTAGTTTCACATTTCCTTTATTTGAAAAGGAAGTGTGTTCACACTTTAAAACATTATTTTTTTTAACCTTACCCATCAGCTAAATGTATTCACATACATATAAAAAAACTGTTTGAAGTGAATGCAATTTCATTTATGCCAATATTTTATCTTCTTGTGCTTGCATGTTTTCTGATCACTGAAATGTAGATTTAACAAAAATAGTATTTGTGTTATAACTTTTTAAGTAGTCTTATTTTTAAAACTTTAAATCTCTACATTTAGGGGATTATAGCTATGATTTTAATAATTTATTTCTACCTAAGCTTGTGTGATGAAAATGAAAACCTTTATTTAGTCAGCTTAAAATGTACTTATTACATAAAGTTACATTCAAAATTATGCCATTAAAATGTTAGGACTTGTACTCTTAAAATGTTTTAATTTTTTTCAATAAGAATAAGCATATAAACAAAAATAAAAGTTAAAAAACATATAAATGTATATATACACATATGAATATGTACACTTTGGATATTTACCTATCAAAACAAAAAGCATATTTTAACAAAATGGTAAAAGAATTTATTCCATGTATTTAACATTCAATTTGTTGCTGTTTAACATTTTGATTTATTGATCTAGTTGAAGCTGTGTATATTTTTCTTTTGGTTGTGCTTTCTTTTACTTTAAACACTTTGTGCTCAGATCATTGAAGTGCCTTCTAGTGGGTTTTCCTTTTTCTAGTTTCTTCCCTCTCCAGTATGTACTACCATCAGAATGACTTTCCTTAAATGCCTCTTTTGAACCTACTCAATAAACTCCAGTGGCTCCCTAGGGCCTCTAGGATAAAATAAAACCTCATCTTTAACTATTAGAAATCTTCACAACTTGGCTCCATTTTTTCAGCGTTTTTGGATATTACTCCCATCTCCTACTTTGTGATCCAGTTATACTGGTCTTCCCTTTATTCCTCATACATGACACTCCATTTTCCATCTCTGTTCCTTTGCATTGACTCTGTTCTCCATGTCTATAATGCACTCCCCCATCACCTCTGCCTCATAGAATCCTTCTCTTCCTTACTACTCCATTCCAGCACTACCATCTTTTATTTTAAATTAATTAACTACTTTTTAGTTTTCAACATTCATTTCCACAAGATTTTGAGTTACAATTTTTTCTCCCCATCTGTCCCCTACCTCCCACCCCAAAAATAGCAAACCTACTGAATACCCCTTCCCCCAATCTGTTCTCTCTTATATCTTCCTCCATTACCCCCCTGTCTTTTTAGTAGGACAAGATGGGTTTCTGTACCCCAGCACCTGTATATCTTATTTCCCAGTTTTAAAAACAAATGTTAGAAAAAGATTTTTTTTACATACAACATTTGTTTTTAAAACTTTTGAGTCCCAGATTTTTTTCCCCTTCTTTCCTCCTCACCCACCCCCACTGGGAAGATAAGCAATTCAATATATATTCAATATATATGTACAAGTGTAGTTACTCAAATCATTTCCATAGTAATTATGTTGTGAAAGACTAACTATATTTCCCTCTATCCTCTATCCCGCCCCTCCTTTTTCTATTTTCTCCTTTGACCCTATCCCTTTTCAAAACTATTTGCTTCTAACTACCCTCTCCCCCAATCTGCCCTCCCTTCTATCATCCCCTCTCTTATCTCCTACCCCCCTATTTTCCTGTAGGGTAAGATACCCAATTGAGTGTGTATGTTATTCCTTCCTTAAGCCAAATTCACTGAGAATCAGGTTGTTCCATTCCCTTTCACCTTCTGCTCTTCCCCTCCATTGTAAGAGTTTTCTTTTGCCTCTTTTGTATGAGATAATTTACCCTAATCTATCTCTCCCTTTCTCCTTCTCCCAATAAATTCCTCTCTCACCTCTTAGTTTTATTTTTTAGATATCATCCCTTCATATTCAGTTCATCCTGTGCCCTCTGTGTATACATGAACATACATATGCTCACACTCACATACATCTTTATATACACATATACCCTCCTATATACACGTGTGTGTGTGTGTGTATTCCCTTCAACTATCCTCTTACTGAAAAAAGTCTTACGAGTTACAATGATCATTTTTCCATGTAGGAAAGTAAATAGTTCAACTTTAATAAGTTCCTTATGATTTCTTTTTCCTTTTTATCTTCTCATACTTCTCTTACTTCTTGTATTTGAAATTCAGATTTTCTGTTCAGCTCTGTTTTTTTCATCAAGAATGCTTGAAAGTCCTCTATTTAATTGAATGACCATATTTTCCCCTGCAGCATTATTCTCAGTTTTCCTGGGTAGTGATTCTTGGTTTTAATCCTAGCTCCTTTGACCTCCGGAATATCATATGCTAGGCTCTTCCATTCCTTAATGTAGAAGCTGCTAGGTCTTGTGTTATCCTGACTGTGTTTCCACAATACTCAAATTGTTTCTTCCTGACAGTATCTTCTCCTTGACCTGGAAACTCTGGAATTTGGCTATAATATTCCTAGGAGTTTTCTTTTTGGGATCTTTTTCAAGAGGTGATCAGTGAATTCTTTCCATTTCTACTTTGCCCTCTGGTCCTAGAATATCATGGCAATTTTCTTGATAATTACTTGAAAGATGGTTTCTGGGCTCTTTTTTTGATCTTTCAGATAGTCCAATAATTTTTAAATGATCTCTCCTGGATCTATTTTCCAGGTCAGTGGTTTATCCAATGATACGTTTTACGTTGCCTTCTATTTTCTCATTTGTTTGAATCTGTTTTATATAAAGTATCTTGATTTCTCATAAAGTCATTAGCTTCCATTTGCTCCAATCTAATTTTGAAGGAGTTATTTTCTTCAGTGAGTTTTTGAAATTCCTTTTCTATTTGACAAATTCAGCTTTTTAATGCATTCTTTTGCTCATTGGCTTTTTGGGCCTCTTTTGCCATTTGAATTAGTCTATTTTTTAAGGTATTATTTTCTTCAGTGTATTTTTGGGTCTCCTGTAGCAGGCTGTTGCCTCACTTTTCATGATTTTCTTGCACAATTCTCATTTCTTTTTCCAATTTTTCCTCCACTTCTCTTACTTGATTTTCAAAATCCTTCTTGAGCTCCTCCGTGGCCTGTAACCAGTTCATATTTTTCTTGGAAGCTTTTGATGCAGGAATTCTGACTTTGTTGTCTTCTTCCTGTTCTGTGCTTTGATCCTTTTTGTCCCCAAAAAAGGAATGTGTGGTCTGATTGCGTTTCCTCTGCTTGCTCATCTTGCCAGCCAATTACTTGACTTTTGAGTTCTTTGCCATGGTAGAACTCTGCTTCCAGAATGGAGAGAACTATGTCCCAAATTGCTGGGGTTTTTGCAGCTGCCTGAGCTATTAGGAGGGCATCCTCTCTACAATCCCCACAAGCTCTGACTCACTGGTCACACACTCCAGGATCACCACCTGAGGCCAAGATCCAGATCCAAGCAGGTCAAAGCAAGAGCGCTTAGCCTCTCTGAATGGTTGCTTGGTCCCCCTACCATCTGTAGGCCAGAACCTCTGGAAGCAGCCAATGGGGCTACGGCTGCACAGCCACTGTACCTCTGCTGGCTTCTCGCCCTGGGGGACAGGGGCCAGACCATGCTCTTCAGTCATCTATTTCCAACAGAGTTCCAGTCTGACCTTTTACTTTGTCTTTGGCATTGAGAGTTGAGAAGTCTGGAAACTGCTACAGCTACTGATGATTCATTGCTCCAGAGGCTTCTGGTCCGGGCCACCCTGGGGCTGGAATCAGGCAGCTCACATGGGACTACAGTAGGCTCCCAGCTCAGTGCTAGGACAGCTCACTGTCTACCTGCCAGCTTCCTTCAGCAGGAGATTTGTTTCTCTCTGTCACTTTGTGGGTTCTATAGCTCTAAAGTTTGTTTAGAGTCTTTTTTTTTCCTTTTTGGAGGGCAGTTAGGGTTAAGTGACTTGCCCAAGGTCACACGGCTAGTTTTTGTGTTAAGTGTCTGAGGCTGGATTTGAACTCAGGTCCTCCTGACTCCAGAGCCGGTGCTCTATTCACTGCACCACCTAGAGTCATTTTTTTACATGTATTGGAAGTGATTAGAGTGGGAGCCCACACCAAGTTTGTGCTTCTATTCCACCATCTTGGCTCCAGCCCCTAGCACTACCTTCTACAAGAAACCTTTTTTGACCCATCAAACTGCCCTCTCTCATGCTATATTGTATTTTTCTACTTTGTATAGGTTATTGTTATAGTTTGTATATACAAACAGTTCTTTATACAAGTGGACAATTCTAGACCTTTCTGAAGACCTCTACAGAAAGCAATTTTTACATAATGCAAAGTTGTCCTTAAAAATGAGGAAGAAGGGAACCATACTTTATGAAGGGATGGGCAGGCACACTCTTCAGGGACATGTAGGGGGATAGAGAATGGGGAGGAAAAACACATGGTGGCAGTGGGGAGGGAGGGGACATGTAGGAGCCAGACAGAAATGGGCCAGAGAGTGCAGGCAACAATGTGGTGTTGGGAATGGAAATGCAGTACTGTAGGGGGCACTTCTGGTGTCTGTCACCTCTGGAGGTCTCAAGCCAAGGCCTGAATCCAGTTGCACCTGGCCTGTCCATTCTTCTGCTTTCACTTTTGTTTGGCACCATGAAGTGCAGAGCATGGCAATGCTGATTTTTTTCAGAATTAATTAAGTAAAATCGAATTGTGTAATGGGATGGACTGTCTGTACTTAAATTTGTAGAATGTTAGCTCCTTACTAGTAGAGCTTTTTTCATTTTTTGTATTTGTAGCCTCAGCACCTCCAATAGTGTCTGGCACATAATAGACAATTAATGTAGAAGTACAATCATATATCTGGGGTGTGGATATGTGTTTAAATGTAATGGACTGGATTTGGAATAAGAAGGCCCAAAGTTCTGCCTCATGACCCTATCACATTTAGGATCATAGATTTGGAGCTGAAAGGGACCTTAAAGAGCATTTAGTATAACTAACCCTTGTACTGAAATGAAGTCACTTGAGAAGGCCCACGTGAAAGCAAGTGACAACCAGGATTTAAAACTCAGACTTTTCAACTCCAAATCCAAGATTCTTTCTACTGTATTTTACTTAACCTCTTTGAGCTTCAGTTTCTTTATCTGTAAAATAGGTACGATACTTATATTCCTTTCCTCAAAGGGTTGCTCTGCAAATCATATGTGAAATATCTTGTAAACTGAATATGCTATATTAAGTTTCAACTATTATTAATTGGTTCTGACTTGGAACTTCGTTGTAATCTAGAATTCAGTACACAGTATTGATTTTATAGTACATGCTCTATTGACTGAACATTAATATTGTGTTCTGGATTGTTTTCATTTTAGAGGTTTGTACCAAAACTGTTTACTTTTGGTCTTGGGTAACCCTTGCTGTCTCTGGACTGACGGATCTGTGAGTTGAAGGGCAATTTTTATTCTAAGGTATTTTGATGTTCAGTTGGGCTCAGTATAGAAATAGTAACATAAGTGTGGTATCATCAAAATTCTCTGAGCATGTTGAAGTTGAACTATAATATTAAATGAAGTCTTCTGATATCATTTCTACTTCTTTATATGTTTCCATCAGTCAGTGAGCATTTTTTAAAAACTTACTATGTTTCAGGCAGTATGCTAAGTGCCTGAGGTACAAAGAAAGGCAAAAAGAAAAAACAAGCTTCTGAGTGTAGTCTAGTAAAACCTGGCACGTATTTTCATTTGGGGGTAAGGGAACAAAGGTAGCTTAGTTTTCTTATCTATAAAATAAGGAAGGGGCTGGACAAGATGAATTCTTATGGTTTGCTAGCTCTAAGTCCTGTCATCTTTTAGGTTCACAATTTATCTCAATTCTAAGCTTAAGCTTTCTAGACTCTTCTTAGGAGATGCAGTATTGTAGCATGATTCTTTGTTTATGTGAACTTGGGCATTTGGCAAAACTAACATTTTTTTTTACTAATCTTTATTTTTCTTGCCTTTCTTTTTGGTAACATGGCTAATATGGACATGTTTTAGATGATTTCATATGCCTTCTAAATGGGTGGGGGAGGGAGGAAGAGAATTTGGAATTCAAATTTTTTTTAAATGTTAAAAAAATAAGTTTGGGGGAAGAAGGCTGTAAGGTGTGATGGTAGTGACTGTGCTGGCCTCAGAACCAGTGGAGAAGTATACAGTAGAGGACAAATGTATGCCTTAATTAGTCATTACCTACACCTGAGGAGTATATACAGTGTTCTGGTCACTTGTACTTCTTGTGTAAGGGCTTACTGACCTCTTTTCAGGGCTGCTCATCTACTTCTGGTGTCCACCTGATTCACCCAATTCTCTCCTGTGGCTCCAAAAAGCTGTAGCATGCACAGTGACCAAACCCCTAAACTCTCTAAGGCTAAACCAGGTTAAAAAACAAATCACAGACCTTGAACCTGTTGGTGAATTAGGTAGGTGTCTGTCGCAGGCATGTGAAGACTTTACCCTGGTGGAATGGGCAGGTGAGAACAATATGTTCTAAAGACCATGAAGGTGGCTGAAGCAGGTGCTGGGGAGTGCTTAGAGCTTGGTCAGGTATCAGAGACGCCAAGGTCACCCATGGCATCCTGGATCATCACCAGTTGTCTTGATTTTTGTCTTGGATGCCTTTTGAAAAGAGAGTGAGACTGATGATTTTGTGAAACTCTGGGTCACTTAAATCCAATTTATGAACTAGTCAAGCCATCACCCCATGATGTCATTGGTTCTCAACAAAAACAAAGAACAAATAACAATGTACAGCTGGGATTCAGTATAATAGTTTCATGTATAGATTATTGATTTTTAAATAAATTACAAGATTTTCATTTATCATTGATCTTGTAAAATCTCAAATTAATTTACTAAACAAATATTCATTAGTGCTTTGAATAAATGAAGAAAATTTATTAGGCACTATGCTAAGTGTTGGAGGTACACAAATAGAAATATAAGAAAGTCCTTACCCTCAAGGAGCCCATACTCTTATGGGAGAGATATTACATAATATAGAAATATAAATGTGTATATTTATTGTATGCAAAATATGTATACATAAAATATCCATATTTATATAAATATACACACCTATGTGAGTATATTTGTATGTATATGTATATGTTATAAACTTAGAATTGAGATAAAATCTGAACCTTAAAGATCACAGGGCTTAGAGCTAGAGGAGACCATAAGAATTCATCTTGTCCAGCTCCTCTCTCATTTTATAGATTGTGCTAGCAATCAGGAGGATCAGGAAAGGCCTTGTATAAAATTGGAAATGAAACAGACTTGGAGGAAGATTGAGCCTCTAAGAGGAAGAGTAGAAAGGATTTGAAAGATGAAATGTCTTATATGACCAACAGTAAGAAGACCAATTTGACTAGAAAGTAGAATGTATGAAAAGAAGTAATGTGTAATAAGTTGGGAAAGGTACTATAAATGGAACTATAAATATTTTAATTGAATTGAACTTCACTTCCTCAAGTTTAGAAAGGTACCATCCTGGGGTGGCTAGGTGGCTCAGTGAGTAAGAGTGCCGGCCCTGGCGTTGGGATGACCTGGGATCAGTCCCGGCCTCAGAAAATGAGTACCCACACATAAATAATGACTGGTCGTGTAACCTTGAGCAAGTTACTTTACCCCAATTACTTTTTAAAAAAAAAAAAAAAGGTACCATCCTTTTCCTAATACTTAAGTAGTTCAGTAAGTCCATGTTTACCCATGCCATTTAAGTTTTTTTTGATTTTGATCTTATCTTTTGCCTTTCAAGACTAAAGAGTTAAAATCCCTAATGTTTCCTGTACTTTTTATATTATTTAAGATGCTCAGGATCTCTCTTGTTCACAGGTTTCAGAACTGAAAAGGATATTACAGGATTTTCTAGTCCAATTCCCTCATTTTCCATGTGAGGAAGTTGAAGCCTTGATATTTGAAAAGATTTTCCTTGGGTTACACAGCCATATATTATTCTTGTCCACACTAAAACCTGTGTAACACTTTTTTGCTGTTCACTCAGATCTTTGTGAGATCTCCTGCCCTGTAGTTTTAAGATGTGCATTTCATTACTAGAACAGTTTAATGTAATGTTTACAGAAGATTTCTCCAGCCTACTTTCTATTCCAGTTTATGTTTTAGAAAATATTATTATTTTACTTTGGCCACTCAGGCAAATCTGGATATTAATATTCTCCCCCTCCTCTTGCCCTGCCTCATATCCTTCAGTTTTTCATGTTCATCTTTGTTGTTCTTACATTGAGTTGCCATATTTTTTAGACCTGGGCATATCAAATATAAAACTATAGAATCATATAGGCTCATAGGACCAAAAGAGAACTTAAAGAATCAACTGATCCAAACCCTTCATTTTACAAGGAGTAAGCTAAAACCCAGAAAGGATAAGTGACTGAACCAAGATTACACACCTAAGAAATGAATACAAATGTCCTAATTCAGAATCTTGTATTTGGTTCTAGTTCAACTCATACCCTAAACCCCCAAAGTTGTGATGAATTTTTTCCTTATATGTAAGTTAAATTTGCCTCTTTGCTTGCATGCGCACAGGCACACAAACACACACATATCCCTGCCCCTCTTCCCACCCATCACAAAGACCTCCCTCTCTTGGGTCCTCCTAGTTTTTCTTTGGGGACCAAGTAGAACAATTCTTATTTCCTTTTCTATGACAACCCTTGACATGCCCTTGAAGATGGCTGTTATGTACCCTCTAAGTCTTCTCTTTTCTAGTTTAATGATCCCTAGTTCTTAACAGTTGATTTTCATACAGCATGAACTTGGAAGTCCCTTGCCATATTGATTTTACCTTCCTCTCCATTCTCTGCAACCTATCAATGTCTTTTTTCAAATGTTTTACCCAGACTTATAGTCCAATACTCTTTCTAACATGCTATATTTCATTCTCAAAGTTAATGCTATGTTCAACTGTAGCAGAACACAGAGACTGTGTGAGCCTGCCAAATGTAATAATGTGGTTCACATTTTCTTGCCTAGTCTACCTTATGGCAGATTACTCACTTGCCAAGTGACTATCTAGGGTTAGTATTTGACTGTGAGACTGAACTTTTCCTCAGCATGAAGTTACCTGATCTACCCAGGGACCAAATCTGTTACCTTGACCTCATTATCACATCCTAATCTACAGAACTAATTGGCCCAGATAGTCTTCTATATGTACATCAACTAATGCCTGTATGCTTTAGCAACTTTTAACATATTTTCTCTATCTAATCTTCCACAATAGCTTGCTTGTGTTGTTCTACCTACCTATAATATGCTATAAATGTGATAACAAGTTTTCACAGAAAACATGCATCTCTTGTCTTTAAAACCAAACACTGAGCACAAGGAAAAAAATAATAACAGTGCATATTTACAAGACATTTTAAAGGTTTATAGAATTCTTTCCTCACAGCCAAACTGCAAGGACCTTTTGTTAGCTTAGATTGGGTTTAAACCCTGGTTCTCTGACTCTAATGCAAGTATTCTTTCTATTCCACTATTTTGTCCCTGGGGGGGGGGGGGGAAGGGAGTGAGAAGACCTATTATAAAGTAATAGGTCTCAAAATTCTCTTGATAAGTCATCTCATTTATCTTTTCTGTCTATAAATAGAATTACCTAAAATCATAGGAATTAGAGATGGAAAGGACTCATAATTATCTTAGTTCTATAATCCATTCCCCTCATTTTACAGATGAAGAAACTGTGGCCCAGGGAGATGAAATGATTTTCCTAGGATCATACAGATACAAAGAGCAGAGGCAGGATTTGAATCCAGTTCTCCAATTAAAATGCTCTTTCTGTTTATGTCATAGCCTAGAGAGATAGGAATTAAGTGTTTTAAAGTGAGGTTCCACAATTTCTCTTGGTAGTGTAGTCCTGTACAGCTAATCTAAATTTTTGAAGCTTAATTTTTCTTGCTTACTTCTTAGTAGACAGGGTAGTGAATCACCATTTTCCATATAATATTCTTTCTGAGCTTATTCATGGATGCTCAGTGTTGTTTTAGATATGCCTATTTCTCACCTGTTTCTTCACATTTAATTATTACTCTTTTACTTTCTAACTCTTTCACAATTAGAGCCTTGAGGTGTAGCACAAATAATTAAATTCCATTTACGAATAGGACAGTATCTTCCATTTAAAGAAATAGTTTTACTGGCATCTATTATTTTTATATGACCTGCATTTCTGACTTTATCCTTTGTCCTACCCCTAGAGAACTACCCTTTTAATAAAGAATTTTTTAAAAGTTCTGCAAAACTAACCAATCTATTAAAGTCTGAATTGTATGCATCGTTCTACAGCATGATTCCCCACCTCTGTAAAGAGAGGGGAGATGTCTTCTCTTTTCTCTTCTTTGGGGCCAAGATTGGTCACTAAAATTTCATAGCATTCAATTTTAGTTGTTTTGTTGTTATATATTGTTTTCCTAGTCTTGCTTACCTCATTCACTCTGAATGAGTACATATGAATTTTATATATCTATTAATAATTATAATACTAAAATTAATTAATAATAGTAATGTATTAATAATTAATGGTGGTAGGTAGAATTTATATAGAAATTTAAGGCTCGCAAAGCACTTTACATATATTACCTCATTTAATTTTTATAACAGCTTGGTGATGTAGGTTCCATTATTCATCCTCATTTTATAAATAAGGAAATTGAAGTTGTGAGGTGACGTGATTAGTCCAGGGTTGCACAGCTAGTTAAGTATCTGAGGTAGGACTGAAATTCAGGTTTTCCTGATTTTAAATCTAGTACTTTAGCCACTCTACAGTATTCATTGTTTCTTAGAGCACATCCATGTTATCACAGTTTATTTAATCAGTTCATAGTCAATGGGCATCTACTTTGTTTCCTTTTTTTTTTTTTTTTGCTACCACAAAACGTGCGGCTATAAGTATTTTGGTTCTTGTTTCCTTCTGCTATTTCTCTTGGTGGTCTTATCAGCTCCCATGAGTTTCACATTGTCATCTCTGTATAGGTGATTCACTAATCTGTCTCCTAAATTCTGATCGCTCATCACCAGCTACCTCCTGGACTGTTACTGTTCAGTAGACACCTTGAACTCCCCGAGTTCTCAGCAGAACTTAGATGTCAGTGACCTTTTTAAAGTGCAGATCTAACCATGTCACCCCCAGCCCCTACTCGAATTCCAGTGGCTCCCTTTTACCTCCAGGATCAAATATAAAATCTTCTACCTGGCTCTTAAAGCCCTTCACAATTTGTCCCCACTTGCCTTTCCAGTTCTTTCTCCTCTTAATCTACAGCCCGGTGATGCTGGCCTTCTGGACACAGGCTCTCCCCACTGCTAGTCCCTTCTGTCTCAGTTTATCTTCTCTTTACATCCATATGTAGCTTTTATGTATGAATTTGTGCGTGCGAGGGTGTGTGTGCGCGTGCGTGTGTGCAAGAAGGTGTGTGGGTGTGTGCGCGAGGGTGTATGCGTGCACGCGAGTGTGTGTGGGTGTGTGGGTGCGTGCGTGTGTGCATGAAGGTGTGTGGGTGCGCGAGGGTGTGTGTGGTGAGAGGTCTTCTTAAAGACAGGGACTGTTGTCTTTGTTTTATATCTCTGATGCTAACCACAATGCTTGGCATATATATATATATATATATATATATATATATATATATATATATATATATATATATATATATTTTAAGTGCTTAATAAATGCTTGTTAACTGACCAAGTGGAGCCTTTCTTTTTGTAGCTGATCTCCTTAGGGTACATGCCTAATCTGCGTTGACTAGTTAGGAACATTTTAGTCACTCTCTTTCACAATTCCAAATTGCTTTCCAGAATGATTGAGCCAAATCTCTAGCTCTGTCATTCCACTACCCTTCCAACATAGACTATTTTCATCTTTTGTCAGTTTTACTTAATAGTGACTTAGAACATAGTTTCAGGGGTTGTTAATTGCTTGAAATTCTTTTGAGACCTGTTGATACATACCCTTTGACCGTTTATCTATTAGGGGATGGTTTAGATTCCTTTTTTTTTTTTCTTAATGATGTACTACATTTAGTTGACCTTTTTGGCTTTAGCAATGCAAGTCCTCAGGGAATACTTCCAGAGTGGCACCTAGGTCTCTTTTTCCTAGGTCATAATGTTATCTCAGAGCCTTCATTTTAATATAGTTCAGATTTTTTGGTTTTATATGTATGATTTGGATTTTTTAAAAATTTCTGAGTTATATTCTCATACATGTCTCATTATTTCAGTATCACTTTGCTCCTATTATACAAAATGGTAAGAATCTTTCAGTAGTCTCTTTTTATGAGTTTGTCTCTTTACTACCTTGAAGAGTTTAGTATCATGCACAAACTTAGAATTTTAGCTCCTTCTTTCAGATACTGTATTAAAGATATTTAAATAAGACAAATCCTAACATGAACCCCTGAACAAGTCTGCCCTTTTAACTTCTTTTCCCAGATAAGTTTTTACTTATATCACAACTTTTTGTTTTCTATCTTTAAGAAATCTGTAACAAAATACAATCCCCTTTCCCCCTCAAATCCCATGGGAAGCATAATTCTACTAAGTAGTACACAACAATAAAACACCCATTTAGATACCTTTTATATGCTTTGAACAATTTGTTTTGAGCTTATTTTTGCAGAACAATATCCCACCTTACTATATAAATCACTATTACTAGTTTATCTTTGTCTAAATTCCCTCAGTATTCCCAGAAGGGGAGGAAGAAGATAGGGCCTTTAATTAAATTAAATGATATAGAAGAGTGCATTGAAAAGACCTCTGGGTCTTAATTCCAGCTCTGCTATTAAGTAACTTAGTACAAGCTTTGACAAGCTTCAGAGGAACCAAGCAAGACAAAATAGCTTGACATATTTACCAATGAATAGTCTTGAGTTCTGGTTGGGTTGTTGGGTTCTGGCTCTGTTATTGAATAGGTAGTTGATAATCTGTGTCACCTTGAATAAGTCACTTCACTGCTTTCAGTCTCAGCTTCCAAATATGAGGATTAGGGGTTCTTAACCTGGGGTATATGAATTTTTTTTATAACTTTCATTTTAATTAGTCTTCCTTTGTATTCCTTTGCATTTTAAAACATTCTGAGAAGGGATCCATAAGCTTCACTAAACTGCCCCAGGGATTTCTTATGCACACAAAAAGGATTAAAGTCCTTAGACTAGATGATCTTTGAGATCCCTTCTAACTTAAAAACATGCCCATTCTATGGCCCTAAATGAAATTTTTTGTTATTCTTTTTACGTTTCATCCTCTCTGCCATTTCTTAGGGAGCAGATAACACTGTGTTGTCTCTCCATTCTTCAGTTGTTTAATACTGATAAAATCAAGTTAAAAATGAATATCAGGGACTGTGTTGAAAGTAAACAAAAACATTCATTAAGTATCTACTATGTTATAGGTACTGTGCCAGTCCCTAGGGATACATAGATTTTTTAAAAACATTAAGAAAAAGAACACATTCCATGCCTTCAAGGAACTTGGGGTGGGGGTTTTGGGGACAGAATGATAACATATAAGTACAAAATATGTATGTACAAAGTAATTTAAAATTAAAAAAAAATTTTGGTTGTTGTTTTTTTACTCTTTTTTTCCCCTTCCTCCCTTGTCACCTACCCTTACTGGGAAGATAAGTGATTCAATATAGGTTGTACATGTGTAGCTATGCAAAACATTTCCATAGTGAATATATTGTAAAAGACTGACTATATTTCCCTCCATCCTATCCCACCTCTCACTTATACTATTCTCTACTTTGATCCTGTCCCTTTTCAAAAGTGGGTGCTTCCAACTTCCCTCCCCCCAAGCCTGCCCTCCCTTCTATCATCTGCCATCTCATCCCCTTCCCCCCTACTCTCCTGGAGGTTGAGATACCCTATTTAGTGTGTATGTCATTCCCTCCCTAAACCAAATTCAATGAGAATAAGGTTGACCCATTCCCTTTCACCTTCCTGTTCTTCCCATCCATCATAACCATTTTCTCTTGCCTCTTATATGTGAAATAGTTTGCCCCATTCTGTCTCTCCCTACCTCCTTTCATAATATTCCTCTCTCACCTCTTAATTTCATCTTTTAAGTATCATCCCTTCCTATTAAATTGGTCCTGTGCCCTCTATCTACATATACCTGTACACATATATACACACTCACATATGTATTCATATGCCTATATAGACATATGTATACATACATACACACATACATACATACATACATACATATATATATATGTATATACACACACATTTCTATTTCCCTCAACTATTCTCAGTATGAGGGAAGTTTCATCAAAGTTCAAAGTTTCATCAGTTACAATTATCGTTTTTTCCATGTAGGAATGTAAATAGTTCAACTTTGATTTTGCCTTCTCATGCTTCTCTTGCTTCTTGTATCTGAATGCCACATTTTCTATTCAACTCTGGTTTTTTCATCAAGAATGTTTGAAAGTCCTCTATTCCACTGAATGACTATATTTTCCCCAGAAATATGATACTCAGTTTTGCTAGGTAGGTGATTCTTGGTTTTAATCCCAACTCCTTTGACCTCTAGAATATCATATTCCAAGTCCTTTGATCCCTCAGTGTAGAAGCTGCCAGATCCTGTGTTATCCTGATTGTGTTTCCACAATATTCAAATTGTTTCTTCCTGGCTGCTTGTGGTATTTTATCCTTGATCTGGGAATTCCAGGAACCTGGCTATAATATTCCTAGGAGTTTTCTTTTGGGGATCTTTTTCAGTGGATTCTTCTTTCAGTCTCTATTTTGTCCTCTTGTTCTAAAACATAAAGGCAATTTTCCTTGAGAATTTCTTGGATGAGTTCTAGGTTCTTTTTTTTGATCATGGCTTTCATGTAGTCCAATAATTTTTAAATGATCTCTCCTGGATCTGTTTTCCAGGTCAGTGGTTTTTCCAATGAGATATTTCACATTGCCTTCTATTTTTTCATTTGTTTGGATCTGTTTAATAATATCTTGATTTCTCATAAAGTCACTAGCTCCCATTTGCTCCAGTCTAATTCTGAAGGAATTATTCTCTTAAGTGAGCTTTTGAGATTCTTTTTCCATCTGGCAAATTTGGCTTTTTAAGGTATTATTCTCCTCGTTGTCTTTTTGAGCCTCTTTTGCCATTTGAGTTGTTCTGTTTTTTAAGGTGTTATTTTCTTCATTCAGGTTGTTGACTCTCATTTCATACTTTTCTTTCTTTTTTTTTCTTTCTTTTTTTGCTTTTTGGAGGGCAATTAGGGAATTTTCTTGCATTGTTCTCATTTCTGTTCCCAATTTTTCCTCCACTTCTCTTATTTGGTTTTCAAAATCCTTCTTAATGTCCTCTATGGCCTGTAACCAGCTTATATTTTTCTTGGAAGCTCTTGGTGCAGGAGTTCTGACTTTGCTGTCTTTCCCATTCCATACTTTGATACTTTTTGTCCCCAAAATAAGAGTGTAAAGTTGGATTGCTCTGCTTGCTTTGCTTCCTTTGCCTGCTCATGTTGCTACTCAATTACTTGACTTTTTGAGCCTTTTGTCAGTAGGACTCTGCTACCAGACAAGGGGAGCTTTGTCCCAAACGCTGAGGTATTCTCAGCTGCCAAAGGTATTAGTTAGGTGCCCTCTCTGAAGCCTCCACACACTCTGGCAAGCTGGTTGCACACCCCAATACCTCCACCCTAGACAGCAATCCAGATCCAAGCAGGTTAAAGCAAGAGCAGTTACCCCTCAGAGTGGTTGCTTGGTCCCCCTACAGTCTGCAAACCAGGAGCTGAAGCTGCCATATGGCAGTGGCTGCATGGCCCTGTGCCATAAAGGCTTCTCTCTCCAGGGGATAAAGGCTGGACCACACTCCCAAACTACCGGATCCACACTTCACTGACCTCTCACTTTGTCCTTAGCATCTATGTGTTGATAATTCTGGAAACTGCCACAGCTGCTGGTGATCTGAAGTCCCTTCAGTCAGGGGCTGGTCAAGCTGCCCTGAGGCTAAATTTAACCTTGGGACTGCTGGCCTTGGCTTCCAGAGCGCTGCTCTGGCCACTTCCTGCCAGGCTCTTCTCAGTGGGAGGTTAGCTTCCCTGTGTCATTTTGTGACTTCTGAAGCTCCAAAGTTTGTTCAGAGTCACCTTTTACATGAATTGGAGGAGGTGGAAGCCAGAGCGACACGTAAGTCCTGTTTCTACTCTGCCATCTTGACGACTCCCCCTACAAAGTAATTTTTAAAATATATCTTAGTTTCAGTTAACAAGCATTTATTTTCTCTTCTCATTTCTCCCACCACCCCCCATTAAAAAGAAAAACAAAATTCTACAGCAAATTTTTATAGACAAGGAAAGCAAATTCCTATGTTGCCTTATGTCTTTGTCATAAGGTGGGTAGTATGCTTCACCATCCTCTAGAAGTTTTTTTTTTTTCATTTTAGAAGGACGTCTTAAAAAAAGGTACAGTACTTGGGCTAAGTATTGAAGGAAGTTACGAATTAGAAAAGGGGAATGTGAAGAGACAGTATATGCCAGTCAGGAGAAAACAAAAACAAAATGCTGTTAATAAATAGTTACCTTGTACCAGGCACAATGCTTTTAAGTGCTCTGGATACAAAGAAAAGCAAAAATGGAACCTGCCAGAGTTCCTGTTCTGATGGGGAAGGCAACATGTTAAAACTAGGTACATAAAAGAGATTTACAGAGTATATGGAAGGTCATCTCAGAAAGGAAGGCACTAGCAGGTAGGGTAAAACCAGGAAAGGTATGTTGCAAAAGGTGTCTTCTATGTTGAGTCTTGAAGGAAGTCAAAGAAATTTAACCAGGAGAAGTATGAAGAGAGAATATGCTAAGTGTGGAGGACAACCAGTGCAAAGACTCGGATATGGGATATAGAATTTCATGTTCAAGGAACAAGAATTAGGCCAATTTGGCTGTAGAACATAGTATGTGAAGTGAAGTGACAAGCCTGGGAAGGTACTTCAAGAATATCTCTTTCACAGCTGTATGGAGGATGGATTGGAGAGAGGAGAAACTTTAGACTGGGAAACCAATTAAGAAGCTACTGCAGTAGTTAATGAGAGACAATGAAGTACTGAACTAAGATGGTGGCCACTATCTTAAGTGGACAGAAAAGGGCAAACAGAGGATAGGTTACATGAAGTGAGGGAAGGAGTAAGGAGTCTAAAGTAATTTCTGGGCATTTGGAAGGATGGGGAGGTAACTTTAATGAAAATAGGAGAATTTTGGAGAAGGGTGTGTTTGGGGGAAAAGATACCTTGAATATGTTAAATTCAAAATGTCTACAGGATATCCATTTGGAAATGTTCAGTAAGCAGTTGGTGATGTGGGACTGGTGTTGAAAAGAGACATTGTGCTGGATATGTAGATCTGGGAGTCATCTACATAGAGACAGTAGTTAAACACCTGGGAGCTGATCAGATCACTGAGGAAAAATGTATAGCAGTGGTTTTTAATCTGGGATCCAGGAATTTGTTTTTAAAAATATTTTGATAACTTTGTATTTCAACTCAATTGGTTTCCTTTGTAATCCTATGTTTTATTTTATGCATTTAAAAACATCATCCTGAGAATGGATTCATAGGCTTCACCGGAATACTGAAGAGTTGGGTGAGGGGGGAAGGTCCTTGCCATTATAGGAGAGGACTGAGAACAGATCTTTGGGATTCACTCACAGCAGGTGAGATGTTACTGCTATCCAGCAAAGGGTGATTGAGGAGTGGCCAGATGAATAAAAGAACTTACAGAGAGTAATGTCATTAAATTTAGAAATGTAAGAGTGAGTGTCCAAGAGGGAGAGGAGGGTGGTCAACTGTATCAGGTGCAGCAGAGGATTCAAGAAGAATTTGGACCAAGAAAAGTCCGTTGGATTTGGCATTTATGTAACATTGGTATTCATATCTTTGGAGAGTAATTTCAATTGAATGATGGGGTTGGAAGCCAGATTTTGAGGGGTTTCAAGGTGGAAGAGAGGAAAGAAGGTGGATGCAATGAATGTTGACAGGTTTTTTGTAGGCTTTTGATGAGAAAGAATAAGAATATGAAATACACACACATTCACAGTAGATTCAAGTTAAGGAGGCAAAACCAGGGTTTGTTGATGGAGCTACTACATAGGGAGAGATTACAGACGGGGGGCAGGGGTTGGGGAAGAAGAGTGATTGTGGGGACAATCTGTTAGAGAAGAGAGGGGCATGGATCAGTAGAACTACATTATAATTAAAAGACTGGAATAAAGGAGAGAATAGAGGATGTTGACAAAGGGATTTGATATATAAAGTAGGAGTAATGTCTTCTATTTTCTCAGTAAATGGTGAAGTATGTTCTTGTGCTGGGAAGAATCAGTGAAGGGAATAGTGTAGGAGGCTGGAAGAGGGAAGATTTTGAAAAGCTGCTGTAGGGAATGCTATGGTCAATTAAGGAAGCATAAAGCATTGCCTAGCATTATGGAAAGGGTATGGAAATGGGAAAAGGCATTCACACTTGGCTTTTACCTATTTGGCTTCTTCCTTAGCTCCTATTTTTCCAAGGTTGGTTTTTTTAGGTTTTTGTTTTTTATTCCAAATATTAGAAATACTCTGTTCTTTTATATGCCTTTCCTTTCCCCACACTTGGGAAATCATCCCTGACCTAACTAGGCACTATTAGACCTGGGAGATGATAAGTTGGTAGCTTCTGTAGGATCCAAGTATCTTAGCTGATCAGTTAGATCTGGGAGCCCAAACCTATGTCTTACTGATGAAGAAACTATAGGGCAGGGCTGACCCTACAAAAGACAAGTATAGGTGAAGTTTTGTCTCTGCCTTCCTCACCTCATTACTATTTATACGTAATTAACATTTAGTATGATTGTTGTACATATCATTAAATTTTTGGGTTAATTTAGTGTTATAATTAAAATAAAAGTTATCTCTTTATAGTATGAACATGCTTTTCATAACTTAAAATAAAGCTGGTGAATTAATATTTTAAAGTATTTTGGGGGGATGAGATAAGGTGAAGAAGCCACATAAGTATCTAATTAAAACTGAGTATCAGGCCAACTCTTAACTTTGAATTAGTGGAGGTCATCACTACTAATGTCAGAGATTCAATTCATAGGTCCTAGGCAGAGCAGTGGAGAGAGGAGAGGAAAAGCTTTCTTTCAAGAGAAGGGAAGCTCCTGTGCCCTAGTCATCACCCAGTTGGGTGAAGGGAAAAGAAAAGAGGCTTCGAGAGAGGGGAGCTAACCCTTAAACTAGAATATCTCTCCTCACCAAGGAATGATGTTTAAGTTGGTAGAAGCTGAACAGACCAGTAGAGCTCTACCATTAAGGAATTTTATCCTTATAATCACATTCAATAAGTTTGTCTTCACTTTAAAGAACTTTTACTTTGTTAATTCTTAGCAAACAAAAGTTACTGTTCTTGTCAAATGCTTTTGTCTACTGTTTCATTGAAATGTGTCTTTTTCAGCATCTTTGGCACTTTCCCTTTGGTACTTCAGAGAGAACATTGAGAATCTGTGGTTAAGATAGCACATAAATTAATAATTTGACCCATCCTTTTTAAATTTTTTTTTTATTTTTTGCTTTTTGGAGGGGGGAAGGTAGGGCAGTTGGGGTTAAGTGACTTGCCCAAGGTCACACGGCTAATTTTGTGTTAAGTGTCTGAGGCCGGATTTGAACTCAGGTCCTCCTGACTCCAGGGCCAGTGCTCTATTCACTGGGCCACCTAGCCGCCCCAACCCATCCTTTTAAAAGAACTATGCTATAACTATACTATAGTTAGACTGTGTCTTATAATTTTTTACTTGACTCTCCTTCTTCTTGTCAATAAGTGTAAATATTTGTGTGTGCATATGTGTAAATTTCGTGGTTGTGTGTATATGTATGTTGGGGGGAGGGAGTCTGCTTTTGGTTGCTCATAAGATCTAGCCCAGTTGATGTCAAGCCCAAACTTGCTATCATACCCTCCCCACCTTGGCTAGATGAAATTTTAATCCCATGGGGAAATTAGCATATTGTTATACCATTTAAAATCTTAGATGCAGAATTTTAACATTTTTCCAGTAGTATTCTGGAGTTCATATCTCAGTAAAGTGTCTGAGGCAGCAAGAGTCAGGCAGCATGGTGAAATGGAAAAAACACTGGACTGAGTGTCAGACCCTAGGTTACAAGTCACTTAACCTACCCACTCTTGATTTTCCTCATCTATGAAATGAGGAAATTGGACTAATTTGATTTATCTAGTAATTTGTAGATTTGGTTCTAATTTCCTACTCTTTAAATGCTTTCCATTACCTCCCCTAATCATGACTAGTCAGAACCACTTCTGTAAAGCCATACGCATCTCTCCTTTTCCCCCTTTTTAATCTTGAGGGTTCAAATAAAGAGCCTGGTAATTCTATGCTACAAAAAAAAGCACAAGGACCCAATGAGATATAAAAGTTTCTTTGCAAGAGCTGTTATTTAAAATCAAACTATTGGGTGAATATTTTGTTTGTAAAGAGCAGTCATTTGTTAGATATCTTAACTGTATTTTCTTTTCTTCCTCAGAAATAAAGCATCAAGGCATAATGGGGGCATTTTTAGACAAGCCAAAGATGGAAAAGCATAATGCCCAAGGGCAAGGTAATGGGCTACGTTATGGGCTGAGCAGTATGCAAGGTTGGCGAGTTGAAATGGAAGATGCACATACAGCTGTGATTGGTTTGCCAAGTGGACTTGATGGATGGTCATTCTTTGCTGTGTATGATGGGCATGCTGGTTCCCAGGTTGCCAAATACTGCTGTGAGCATTTGTTAGATCACATCACAAATAACCAGGATTTTAAAGGATCTGAAGGACCACCTTCTGTGGAAAATGTCAAGAATGGAATCAGAACAGGTTTTCTGCAGATTGATGAACATATGAGAATAATATCAGAGAAGAAACATGGTGCAGACCGAAGTGGGTCAACAGCAGTGGGTGTCCTGATTTCTCCCCAACATACGTATTTCATCAACTGTGGAGACTCAAGAGGTTTACTTTGTAGGAACAGGAAAGTTCATTTCTTCACACAAGATCATAAACCAAGTAATCCTTTGGAAAAAGAACGTATTCAGAATGCAGGTGGTTCTGTAATGATTCAGCGTGTGAATGGCTCTCTTGCTGTATCTAGGGCACTTGGAGACTTTGATTACAAATGTGTCCATGGTAAAGGTCCTACAGAGCAGCTTGTCTCACCAGAGCCAGAAGTTTATGAAATTGAAAGATCAGAAAAAGATGATCAGTTCATCATCCTCGCATGTGATGGTATCTGGGATGTTATGGGAAATGAAGAGCTCTGTGATTTTGTAAGATCCAGACTTGAAGTCACTGATGACCTTGAGAGAGTATGCAATGAAGTAGTGGACACCTGCTTATATAAGGTAGCTAGATTTTTTAAAATAGAGAAAATGTTTCATGTTGACTTAGTTATAGTATTTTGTTTCAGTTTGGAATCTGTGGCTCTCAGAAATTGTTTTTAGTGTAGTTTGGGACAGTTATCACCAATTATTAATGTTTTGATTTCAAAACGGTGTCAATAGAAAAAAAAGTGTAGAACCATAATTTGCAGCAGTGATAGCAGATTCTTTGGTTCTTAATAAATATATATACTTAGGCTTTTTAATCCTATATGAAAGCTTTACTTTTCATGTAGCAAATAAGGCCTGTTATTTGTTACCAGCATTTTAGCAGGTCGTCTCAGATAAAAGAATTATGACTGACCAAGTTATATTAATACATATTAAAAGCAGAGGCTAAACTTGACTAAATGAAAAACATTTTTATTTGTTCACTTAATTTTGTCATCTTGCTATCATTATAGTTACATAATAAAATTATTTCAGACTTCCCAGTTGTATTTTGTGTAGGTATCAGTGGTTTTACTAGTAATTTTGCAGATTTTACTTTTAAAATACATATTTTACAAAACTGTTCTAATACGGTATGTGATTCTCTTTTGTCACGCAAAAGCAAACGACTATAATCTTTTTTGAACTCTTAACATGCAGGGGCAGTGTGGTGTGATGGTTAGAGGACTGACCTTGGAGTCAGGAAGATTTTGGTTCAAGTCTTCCCTCTGAAATATGCTGACTTTATGACCCTGAACATGTCACTAATTTCTCAGTTCACACAGGCAGCTCTCCAAGATTGTACATAGACTTTCTTCACCTGGAGGAAGTTCCCTATCCTGATGAAATCACAGGTCCAGACAAATCAGATACACACACTGCTTGCTCTAATTGATCTTTGCTTTGAAATACTTAAATAGCAACCAAAATGTTAGTGTGGTAGTTTGATTTTTTAAAATAACACCTGATGGTGTACTATGCTGATTATGGGGTTTTTTTTTGGCATTTGTTACACATAGTAAGGTTAAAAAATGTTAAGGCAGCAATAGCTTGACCAGTTACTGATTTTGGAGTCAGGATTTGGATTCATATCTCAATTTCACAATGAGCATGTCTCTTACTCTCTATAGGTCTCAGTTTCCTTATCTGTTCTATTTACAACATAGATATTATGTAAATTACCGTGTTCCCCACATCTTGAAGTATTTTCAAGGGAATTCTGCCTAAAACAATAAATGTTCATTTATTGAGAAACATTTTTCACACATAACAAAACTGAATACTTTTATTTAAAAAATTTTTAAAAGATAATTGTGATGAGGAAGTCTCATTTTTGAGTATACTTTCTCTTTAATATCAAAAATTGGCTTATTTAAAATAAATTTGTTTTTCAGAACTTAAAGCAGTCATTTAAAAAGTACCCATTTTACAATTTTTAGTTTCTGTCATCACATTTTTAGCATTTATTTTGTAAAGTTGGTTATAATTTTAAGCAGACTTACAGTAACATTTATGTGTCTACAAAAGAGATCTTTGCATTTATAGATGATTCCATATCAAGGCTTATCATAATGAATGCTAATAGGCTAAGTTCTTTTCTGATAATAGAATTTTCTTGGAGTTTGAAATTTTCTTGCATCAGCTGTTGTTTAAAGTAAGTAAGCCATAAGTAGGAATTTAGAAATATTTTCATGTTATTAAAAATAACTAGTTTTAATGGGATTTAATCTGTAATGCTTTTTGCCATGTCTCTTAGAGTGCTTTTGAGCGGGGGAAAAGATTACTAATGAGTACAAAGAATAATTTACTTTCTTTGTTTTGAATATAATTACATTGACATACTAATAAAGTTTTATAAGATTGTTGAAAGATTACAAAGGAGGGAGGATGGGAAGGAAATCAGAATATTTTCTCAAACTCTTTTCTCTCCCAGGGAAGTCGAGACAACATGAGTGTGATATTGATCTGTTTTCCAAGTGCACCAAAAGTATCACCAGAGGCAGTGAAGAAAGAGACAGAGTTGGACAAGTACCTGGAAAGCAGAGTAGAAGGTGGATCATTTAAAAAAAAATAAGTAACTTTATTAGAGAGAAACCGTACAACAATGAACCTTTTCACACATTAGCTTTTAATTAAACCTTTAAGTGCTATTGATGTAGTGTATTATACATCAGTGGGACAAAGCACTTAATGTAGTAGCTTTCTAAAGTAATGCTAGTGATAAGACTACAGCAGCTGTGACCCTGGAAATTGTTTAAGATGTTTTTTTTTTCCTCTTGAGGCTAAAGATGTACACTTTTCAGAGTTCCTTGTGAATTCACTGACAGGAGCAACTTTATCAGTAAAATCTGATTTTTGGCATAAGTTAAATAAGAAGCAGTAGGTGAATTATAAAGATGATAATTTAAGTGCCATTTTTCTGTGAAAAGCTATGTACATTAATACCTTTGGGTCAACTAAGGCTTTTTTTTTTTTTTAATAACTTAAGGGTCATAGTTTTGTTACTAAAACTCTAGTTAACCTGCAAGTGCCACTATATTTTAAAGTATGTCTATGTTTCTATTTCAAACTGTATTTCAGGGTTTCATGGCAAAACTATAAACTGCCTGATTTTAGATATATTGGCCTAGCAGTATTATAAGTGTTTGTGTGCCTTATATTAAGTATTTTTTTTTAAATTGAAATAAGTTGGGATTTCAGGTACATTTTGTATTATAAAATTGCAAATGACTTTGAGACCATTAATGAACTGTTTGTAACTCTGATTAGTGCCTTTGGATACTTAAAGAATCTAATTATTTTTAATAGTAACAATATGCAGTATAATGAAATTTTCCTAAGAATACTAATTACTGCATATATGCAATATAGTGTATAAATTATAAAGTATTCTCTGGGTAAATCACCTGTGGAATGACCATGTTAGTGTAAAAAGGCCAATTGGGGTCCATTTTATTAATCACTTGCATGTTAAAGGCCTCTAATAGCATGTAAGCATTGATACAACACTATTCTGTTAGGTTCTATCATGTCTACGTTATGAAAATTCTTATGCACTTTAATTTTATTTTCTTTTTGAGATTTAAGTGTAGTCAGTCTATTTTGATCACTTTAAATTCCTAATATCCAGTTTAAGGCTGCCATTTATCTTTATTAACTACTTTGTTCCTTGATAGTGGTAAATAATATGTGTGCACTGATTGCTAACTCAGTAAATAGTTCTCAACATAATCCAGTAAGTTTATTTCTGCACCAACAAGTTCCTTGACTTCTAATACTTTAAAAAGTTCAATAAGTATGCTTTATTCCTAGGTAATGTGCTAAACGAACATTAATAGAAAATATTCAAATTGAAATCAAGTCACATTGATCTGAATCACTAATTAATGGGAGAAAGGAATTATAAAATTATATAAAAATTATGTACATATATATATGGAAGACCAGAATTTTGCTCATTTGTTCCAAGAAAAACAGATTTAAACACTTTAGTTTTGATGGAGTGTAAGCAAGTTTTAGATATGTATTGCTACTTAATTTAGTTTGTTTCAAAATAAAATTACCAAATATTCATTTTAATTAGATATTTATATGCTATAATATTAGATTTTAGAATTGTTTCTTACCACCAAGTAAGAAATGTCAGGTAAGACATTTATGTTGGTACCTGATAAATGCTTTGAAATTTTATTGTATTAAGTTTAATAATGTTTTATTATTAAAATGTAGATTATTTTATATTCTTAATTAAAACTATCTTTTATACCAATGATAAGGCCAAAACTTTAACTACTATGGCAAATAATGTAACTGCTGCTACTTAAAAATGCCTTAGAAAGAATGAAACTTAGAACTTCACTTGAAAGAAACATAGAAAATACTAAAACATGTATGGAATTTGTAAACCAATTTAGTATGGAAGATAATTTCAGAATAGTATTTGGTGAGGTGCAGAGGATCTAAGTTCAAATTATTACCTCTGTCACTGATTACCCAGGTAACTTTGGGTAAGACATTTAAGTTCTCTTGGCTGCAGTTTCCTTATCTATAAAATGAAAGTGGGGGATAGGTTGGACTAGCCAGCCCCTTTAGTTCTCTTTTAGCCCTAGGTCTAAGTCCATTAGTTTTATCAGAGGAAGTGGTTTGAAAAGGAGAGAATTTTGTGTGTCTTTTATTCTGGTTGAACAGAGTAAATTAGGTTTCAAATCCAAAGCATGCATTAGAAATCTTTTCTGGCAGGTACTAACAATTGCTATGAAATGCTAAACTTCTTTTTAATTACTTGGATGAAACTATTTATGACTATTTCTTAAAACACAAGAAAATAGTTTCAGAAAGGCTTCTGGACACGTGCTCGCTCTCTCTCTCGCTCTCGCTCTCTCTCTCTCTCTCTCTCTCTCTCTCTCTCTCTCTCCTTCTCCCTCTCCCTCTCTCTACCATAAACTGTGATTCTAATAAATATTTAATGGTTCTAGTAGTCAGCTCTTTTGTTGAAAATTAACTTTATAACCAGAGGTACAGTAAATTAATGAAAAGCCCTTTTAATCCCCCAGTAAGTTTGTGTTATTTTTGTACAGTTTTGCATTTTTCTGTTGTGAATCAGGATTGTTATAATACTTCTCATCCAGCTTCTAGGCTGATATTTTGGATGTTATTGTTGTTGTTTTTATTTAAAATGCCTTGACAACTCTGCCTCGGTTTTGGATGTAGGATGGGGAGTATCTATTAATATCCATGATAAAAGGAATATTCTACACTGCTAATTAGAGTGTATATTTTTGGGATTGGGGTTAAAGGGATTGCTATTTTAGAGACTTCATTCCTGGTTTTGTTTTTTAAATTAAAAAAGAATTAACAAGGTTTGTATAGTAGTAAGTGTCAAATAAATAGTTTGAATAAGTTTTTCCACTTGGAATAGAAAATCATTAACCCTGTTTTTCAACTTTATATTTTTAGAACTTGTTTGTTTTACTGTATTTTTTTTTGCACTTTATAACAAAAAAAGGGATACAAGTTACATTGAAACATAGGTAATCTTTTTTTTCCTTTTTATGACTGAAACCAACAGAATGGGTTCAATTTGTCATCAGTGTTACTCAGATTGTATCTATAGTTATTTATCTAAATAATTGTATTAACTTAGTGGAGTCTGTATGTTAAATGTACCAGGTTGTGAAATTGTGTAGCTTAGGTAAACACTAAATCCATTTATTTTTGTACAGCAGAATTTTAGCATTAGAATTATGTAGCTCTATTAGATGTTAAAGATTATACAATAAAGGAACTTGGAAAACCAAATCTGAGCTTTTTGCTTTTTATTCAGATATATTAGATGGTAAAATTTTGGCCTTTATTCTGAAAGAACAGTTCACCACTTAAGTAATGTGGATTACTGAATCTAGTGATAAATAAAATTCTTCCAAAATATAGCCCTAGTGTTAGGAGTTTAATATTTTGATATACAAACTTCATCTGATAAAAGGAAATAAAGAGCTTTTGTATAAATGACTGCTTTCAAGGGTATTCCTAACTTGGCTAAGAACTAAGATCATGATTGCTTTTTCTCACAACACTATTTACTAAGAGAGAAAATTTATCTCTTGAAGAAAACTTGCAAAAACATATAGTATCTTTATATAACTTATTTAACCAACTATAATATGCAGTTGAATACATATAACACATTTGACATGGATACACATGTTGCCTTTGGAGAGTATTGTTAGTAATCAAAGTGAACAATTCTCATACTTAAAGAGCTTGTTTTAAGAATTGTACAATCCTGTGTACATTTTTTGTCCTTTTGCATTCTGTGGTACAAGTGGCAAAACATATGCATGCCTTACATTGTAACAAGTCACATCTATTAGTGTTATTGGAGAATTTGATAATAAGTATTTGAGTAGTCTGAGAAAATTGCCTTTTAAATTGGGCCATTCTCACACTGAACACACACATATTGACAATGGAAATGGCATTGTAATGTATCTGAAGCTCATCCTTACTTAGCTTTTCTATACCCTATGTTGCAGAACTTGTGGCTTGTGAAATCTTAAATTTTCTTTAGATGAAGCATTAAGGGTGGAGTTTTAGCATGTAGAACCTTGATTTGCAAGCTTAAGTTGGGTGCATGCTGTTCTAATAGTGTCATTGTATGACTATTATTTAAGTATTGAATGGTTATGGCTAAGAATATGACCAAATATTTTTAAGGCAATTACAAATTATTTCTTTGATTTTTGTAACTTTAAAAACTCTGCTGTGCAATGTTTTTATTTACAGGGCAAAGTTCAATAAACATGTTCCAGTCTAAAGAGAGGAGTTGGTCTACTCAGAAGTAACTAGTTGACATCTTAAGAAGGATGTTCTTCCCATTTGTATACAAATTCCCCTGATTACGTAATATGCCAATTTAACATGAAATATTTGTGTATTTTTCTAATTTTAGTCTTGATCACTCTTCTTTAAAATTAATCTAGAAAGTAACAGTTCAGTGCCTTTTTCTTTTTTTTGTGTCACTTTGTGCATTTGCTTATCATTAACTTTGAAAATTCATCATGAGTTTCTTCCTTTTGGCACCAGTGTAGAAAACCTCAGATGTAATAAATACCATTTAAAAATATATATATTAAGCTATCTTTGATTGTTTCAGTCTTTTAAAGTTCAATGTGGATAGCACTTACAAAAAAAGTACTTCTGATTCCCAGAAATCATAAAGAAGCAGGGCGAAGGCGTACCAGACTTAGTCCATGTGATGCGCACATTAGCAACTGAGAACATCCCAAACCTCCCACCAGGGGGTGAACTGGCAAGCAAGTGAGTTTTATATTTTGCATATGTTGATCCATGATCACAGTTTAGAAAATATTTTTGGTAGACAGTTGACAAGATGGTAATTATGTTTAAGATGGATTTAGTTTAAATGGCACAAGTATATGTGTATGTAAGATATTTTTACTTAGCCTTTGATTTGGGGTATTACTAAAGTCATTTGTTATTTAATGAAACATTACCTTATAAGGTGTTCTGTTTTGGTTTGATTTTAATTTACATTAAGGAATATGGTTAGTTGTAGCTTAAATGATGACCTTGACCTAATTTTAAGTGTTGTTGGAGATAACATCTTAATGGTCTTTCTAAATTAAAATAATATATACAAATGTAAAATACTTCTATTGTATGGTCTTACCAACACCATGAAGCTTACTATCCTAGGAGTCTTTCCAACTTCTCTGGAACCTATTCATTGTGTTTTCAAAAGCATGGTTGCATATTTTTCCAGGTCCTTTTTGCCAGTGGAGTTGAGCTAACTTAAGATATTCAAGCCCCAAGTGGAAAATTCAAATACCAGATTTCATTTGTCTGAAATAGCTGCGATGTAATTGACACAACAGGATGCATTTTAACTCTCATTTTTATCCTCTATTTTTCTCTATACATGTCCACAATCTGGCTAAATTGATCTTCCTTATGCATCTATCTGTTGTCAGTAGCAGCTATCTGTTTAAAACCCTTCAGTGGTTCCTCATTGCTTGCTGAAAAATGTTTAGACTCCTCTACCGGGTACCACACTAGGTTTTTTCCTATCTTTTCTCATGTATTTCTATTTTGTGTCTTCCATGCTCCAGTCAGACTGGATTACTTTCAGGGCTTTGTACATGCTCCACATTTTGCTCTTCCTTTTTTTTTTTATCATATTCCCTATGTGTAGAATTCTTTCTCCACTCTGCCACCTGTTGACTTCCTACCCATTTTTTAATGCCTAATTCAAGCCCTATAATAAATGCCAACTCCTCCAGGAAGCCCAGCAGAGACAGCATGTTGCAATGGAATGAGCAATGGATTTGGAATCTAAGGAACTGAATTTGAATCCTGACTGTGTTATTTATTGTTTATGTGACTTTGGGCAAGTCACTTGATCACCCTGGGCCTCCATTTCTTCATCTGTACAATTAGGTTGTTGGATTATAAGATCTCAGAGGTCCCTTCCAGCTGTAATCCATGATTCTGTGATCTTTCCCTGCGTCCCCTAAGTCAGTCATAAATTTTTCTTGCCTTGAACCTGAAATAGCATTTTGTTCATATTTTATAAAAATACTTATGAATTATTTTGTATGCTAGTTATATGTGTTTTATCATAGCCCTTCACACTCCCCTATGTGTTTCAGTAGAGCAAGTACTTTGCCTTGTTGAGGTACTCTAGCTTCTTTAGCATTGAGTACAGGAATAGGTTTACTGAGCAGGCAGGTTTGTTGAATTGACACCTCAGATTTCTGTATTTTGTTTTGCTCCTGTCGTCTTGACTTTCTATTCAGGTATTAATAGTGTACAGATCCAAATGATATTTTCTAGATTATATCTATTTTAAAACTTTATTAAAATGATTTTAAAATAAATTTTTAAACATTTTTTTAGTATGCTGTTGTGAATATTGCATTATTATAATTAACAACTCTTCTAAAGCAAAATTAGTACACATTACTTGGGTTCCTTTTTCAGAACTGTTGCCCCCTCTTTTCCAACAACTTTTAATCCACATTTTATTGAAACATTTGAATTTTAAGATTTAGGGGAGGATTTTTCACCATTTTGAATAATTTTTATACCCAAGTTTTAGAATTAAAACATCAAAAAGGGCATTTACCTATAATTTTGGCTCTATCTTAAAAGACTTCAGGAACTTAAATCTAAAATAATATTTTTAATTATTATGTCAAATTTTGCAACTAGGTGGCACAGGGGATAGTATAGACTGGAGTCAGGAAGCTCTGAGTTCAAATCCAACCTCAGATACTCACTAGTTTTGTGACCCTGGGTAAGTCACTTAACTTCTGTCTGCCTCAGTTTCCTTATCTATAAAATGGAGCTAATAGCATCTAATTCCCAGGGTTTTTGTGAGGACAAAATGAGGTCATATTTGTAAAGCTTTGCAAATTCTTAATGCACTATATATAAATACTAGCTATGATAAATTATTCTAAGCCAAAACTAACGTGGACTTCATGGCTGGTAAAAGTTACTGCTATATCATAGAAACTATAAAATCACCCCTAAACTCTTATGATGGCGTATATGCACCTTTTCTATTTCTCAGCTTTTCCCCCTATTGTTAAGAATTCTCACATTGTGAGAATAATAGAACTCTACATTGTAAACTATTTCTCCTTTAGATACTACTCTATGGTACTGAAATCAAAAGTAGCCTTTATTTATTAAGAGTAGGAAGTAAAAAATTGTACCTAAATGTAAAATCATTTGCAGCAATCAAAAATATTCATGTCATTTGTTGTTTTAACATCAAGCAATGGGTTATTGAGAAAATGTTTGATTTGCCAAAAAGGAATAATACTTTTCTGCCTTTTTTTTTTTTAATTTAGGCGGAGTGTAATTGAAGCCGTTTACAATAGACTGAATCCTTTCAGAAATGATGACACTGTAAGTACTGTCTTCTCTCCTCCCACTGCCTCTTCCCCTCCTCTCTAAATGCATATCCTTCCTACCTGTTTTTGCAGAGCTGTTCACTGCACCCATTCTCTTACACACACCCCTGATTGATTGCTCTGAATTCTGCTTGCTCTGATCTCTGCCTGAACAACAGTTCTAGTGATTGAGGACATAATCATGGTGAGTGGCCACCTCTCCAAAAAAAAAAAAAAAAAAAAAAAGAAAGGAGGTCTTTTGTGAAGTCTTCTAGGTTTGTAAACATCCTTGACTATATGCCTTCTGAATGTTTTTTCCACCATATAATTTTTATATTCTGGAACATCTTAGCCCTAAAAATGGGCACTGAAGTGGTTTTCAGTTTTGATTTGGCACATGAAAATATCAAACCATGTTCACATTTTTTTATATTGTAGTGTTATTTTCAGATACTACAAATCCATACATTAATATAGCAGTGAAAGGGTTTTTTTAAATTATTATTGACATAGCATTCTGATTTTTCTGAGTTTTTTTTTTTTAAAGACTTAAAAAAAATAGTTTGGATCAATTTTATTTCCCTCATCTGTGAAATGAGGGAGCTTGGACTGAGGTATTTTCCAGCTCTAGTATTCCTCTGTTTATAGTCAGATTACACCATAATGTTTATTAACATTTTTGGTTTTCCTGGAAGTCTTAAATTTTCCTTACATTGCTAAGGTTTCTAGAAATGGTGGCATGAGGAGAAACCGTAGGGTTTAATTTGGAAATCAGGGCAAAATTATTTATCATCCTTTTAATTTATAAAGTCTTTGGACTGATCCCAATTTCTTCCTTGAAATTATTTGTTACAAAACAGAGTTGAGTATAGAATCTATGACATGGAAATCTTTTTAACTTTTCTCTTGTCAAAATTATACAGAAGGTAATATGTTTGGCAATTCTAGGCCTTAAAAAGTGCCTTTTTTTCCTTCATAAAGGACTCTACATCAGCTGATGATATGTGGTAAAAACTTCTCATCTAGCCTGGAGTTTACCTTCATCCTTCCAAGGAAGTACAGCCCAACTTCACTGAACCTTCCTAACACCCATCTTCAATATTAAAGAAGGGGATACTATAAGGGTGAGCAAGATGACACCACAGAACTACAGCAGTACAACAGCTAGCCCAGAACTGATCCTTTTTTTCTTTTTACAAAATTGAGACTTATGTAAACGTGATTTCAAACCATAATTCATGTTGTAAATCAGACTTCAGCAATTTTTGTTGTATGATTTTTTTTTTTTGGTAAAGTGCAATTGTCCTTGTACAAAATGCTCATATTTAATTATGAACTGCTTTAAAAATCCCTATCAAAGTTTAAAATGTTTGGATTGTTGTGTGATGCAACAGAATAGTGGGTAGCCCTTTAAATTCATGTTTTGTTTTGGATCTGGGGTGAGGGGTGGGGAAGCGGCAGCCTAACCAGTGAGATGCTCAAAAATACACACGATTATGAAGAATAATTTCAAAAATCTTACAGATGAACATCCATGAAGTTATATCAAACACCCTTAATTTTCTTGGCAGTGGGCTAGCATAAGACTATAGCTAGTTCATAAACTCTTTCAGGATGTTTTTTTTCCTTGCCGCTTATTATTGCAGGTAATAGTGTATTCATAAGAATATTGATCTTGGGGCTAGAATGCCTTGATTCTTTGGACCTCTTTTGCAAGTCCTTACATTAAATTACTAATTGATAAGGAACAGCTTCCTACATAGAGTAGGAATCTGTAGCATTTTTGCTATCATGATTGGCTGGGCCTGCTGCTGTTCCTAGTAAAATATTCTGAACTCCATTGTATCAATAAAGCTTGATTTTAACAAACAAGACATTTAATCATGTATGTGTAATTCCTCTTTTTCTCCCCCTGCCTTTTAAAATGGACCACAATGTTGCCCAAGGCATTGATGGAATTTCTCCCCCTCCATTAGGTGGACTAGAGGATTTAAATAACTGTTATTCCTTATTCTATCGTAAATGGGTATCTTTCAGACTGCCTGTTTTTCATTCAGAACTACTTCAGCTTGAATTTACCCACCATTTAATGAAAATGTTAGTTGAAGCCTGACAATCTAACACTTTATGATGTGTGTGAATGTGTTTGTGTGTTTTAATTGACCCACTTATTTAGAATACTTGTGGTTACAATACATTTGTGATTTGAAATAGAGCATGTTGACCACATTAAAACATTGGTCGTTAAAAATAATTTTCAAAAGTTAAGGAATTATAGATATCAAAATAAAATTATTTTAGGCTTATCTTCTCCCTTTGATCATATGAAAGTAAGTTTTCAAATCAAGTCATGTTGACAAACTACTGTTTTGTGCTCTTTGGTATTGTTGTCTCTTAGGTTGAGAATATTGTATTATCAGTATATCGTTTCACATTCAGTTAGTCAGATTTCTTCACAGGGAAGTCATTAAAATGTAAGATTTAACCCTTCATCTAATACAAAAGCAAAACTTGGTATAAAAATGTGGTATATGATGCTCTCTATTTACTCTATTTGTCTTTTCCCTAACTTGGGAAGACACACATTTGTGTACATGTACATAATATGTAGCCTTAAAACTAATGCAAGGATAAAGAATATTGGACAAAGTAATTTAAAATGTGTCAGATTTAAGTATAGTTTATATACCAGCAAAATCCTTCCTTTCTCCCTCTTCTGTGGGGTGATTAAATGTAACTTAATTGTCTTTTTGTATCCTTTATCAGCATGAATGAAGAAAATATAAGTACTATTTGAGTTTATAAGTTTAAAGTAATTTGGGTTAAAGACCACTTCCTTCTAATGTCTAATTCCATTGTGGAATGAAAACTATCATAATGTCCTAAGTTACAACTTTGTATTCCTTACACAAAGTTAATGTGTAGTTGTTATGACCAGTGATTTTGACTACCAGGTACATATACACCAGTATAGAAAGCTGAGCTCTTTTTAGCATAAGCCTGTTCTTTACTGTGTAGACTAAAGTTTAGTTCTAGAAACAACAAACTTTGACATGAACTATGGAAATTTTTGAGTTGTAAAATCTTAAATCACAGATAGAATTATGGCAGAAAGCCATAATTTCAAATCATAATCACACAATGTATCATAATGAAATTTATTTAAAAACCATTTTGAGAGGCCCTGTCTAAAGAACAAGTACACAAAAACATTCTGTCATTATAGTTGCCAGTGTTTCACCCAGGGCTGAAGGTGAAAGAAATGTCTAAAATAATTTATTCTGGCTTTGTAATTCAGTACTTACTGTGGTCTGAGAACACTGAATATATTATCTGTGAATAAACACTGCCGTGATAGGTACTAATTTTGATTATGAAAATACATTCAATGAGTATGTATACCTTATTAGAGCAATGGACTATATGTTTTTACTATTCCCTGAAACAAATATTAACCATACTTTTGAAAGGCACTTTTTTGCACCTTTGTTGTGTATTTCATTTATTGTACCTATTCAATTTTTGTTGTTGTGCTAAAAACTTTAGCACCTCAGGGGCTGTGCCACATATTTTTGAAGTGTCATGTGCTGTTTCCCTTTTGGGGAAAATTCTTATGTGGTAACAGTGTTGTATTGTGGTATTCCAAATGTACTTTGATTTAACTGTTTTAATAGAATGGACCCAGTTTACCTATTTAAGAAGGAAATGGTATGTTGTATACAAATCCACTTACATAAACCATACATATATGTTCCCTTTACCCAACTTAGCTACACTGGTTCGTCAATTTTTGTAAGTTCCGTCAGCCAGATAAAATGTCTTAATGGTTACTTTGGGGACATGTACCTTTTAATAGGTAACTGTTTAATGTTCTAAGCAGTTTTCAATATTAACATTGACTTTTAGAAATCAATATATTCTTTATTTTATCAACTCAGCATTAAAGATTTATTAAATGAAACTTTTATTTTAGTTATAAGATACTGTGTTGACCTGCTCTTGTTGTAAATTAAGAACCACTGCAGAAATAGCTGGTTTTATTTCCTGATTTCACATAGGTTAAAAAAAAAATCAGGATTTTTAAAAAGAAATGAATGTATATAATTAAGGCATTTTGAATTACAAGTGGTTTCATTCCTATAATACAGTCCCTTTGGTGGCATTTTGTACTCTGTCTGCTAACATAGCTTCCCAGTTAATATTTATTGAGCTCCTTGTATGTGCTGGGCACCGTGGAGGATTCAAATAGGCCCTTACCTAAAGAAGCTTTCCATGTAGTAGAGAAATTTAGCTTTTGTGTGTGGCTTAGTGCTACATGCCAATCAAATTAAGCCATAAAAATTATATCTTTTGCCCTTCATCCTTCCTTCCTGCCCTTTTTCCTATCCTTTCAAATTAGAATTTTGGTTTTTAAAAAAATTCTGTGCTTAGCATAGGGATCTGAAATTTGGTGTGTGAAGGACTAAGCTTATTCTGTGTGCACTATAGATTTAACTAAAGATATGTAGCAGGAAGAAAACCATGAATCTTTCAGGAAGAAAACCATGAATCACTTAGGCCCTAGAAATATTAGGTTTGAGCTTTAGTTCTGTCACAAAATGTTGCTTACAGCCAGTCCCATCATTAATTAGCAGCTCAGTGTCAGTATTCTTTTCCTTTTCAGCAAAGTGGCTGTTTGTGGCTTAATTGTAATTTTACTTCCTCTAATTATTAAACATACTTATTTAGGAATTCAATATTTTGCCCTTTTGTGCTATTGAAAAATTGTTTCACTCTTTAAGACTCAATGGAAAGGTTAAATTAGAAGTTTAAGGATCTAATATTTTGATTTCTAGTTGTACAATATTACTATAGGATGTGGTATTAGAACAAAAGTTTTTGTGTAAATATATCAGAATATAAAAACTTTCAGGTTGCACAGTTTTATGCTTTGAAAGGCCCCAATAACCTTCTTACAGTATGGACTTGTAAACATCGCAAGGGAAAAGACCATTTTAAATAACAGTGGTCCAAATTTCTAGTGGATTTATTCTCCTTTAGTTACTGGGAAATTTCATGGTTTTCTTTATCCATAAAATTTTATTTTAATAGTTACTAACGTGAAATTTTGGATATCTGATTCCCCTTTGTGTCTTTTATTTATATGCCAACATAATACATGCCATTCATTTGTGTTTGTTAAATTGAGACCCTTTTAAAAAATAAACATTTCAGAGAGCTAAAAATAGGTGTTTTTTTTAAAAACATCTTCCAAATTTATGGGTGTGGTTTATTAAGGGGGAAAACTGTTCTTTATTAAACTACAAGTAATTCTCAATTATTCTGAATAATAAAGAAATAAAATGGAATTTGCCCCATTCTGTTTTACTGTCAAGTGGGCATTTCCCCTTTTTATTGACTTTGGCATAGCCAGATTCTTTCCCTTTTACCTACTTGCTATTTTAAGCTGTTTGCTCATGGCCCCATGAAATTTCTGACAAATGCTTAGACGAAAGCGTTCATTAGGATAATTTTAGCTGACGATGAAACTACATTGGCCACTTACACTCTTATTTCATAGCTGAGAAGAAGAGAAAAAAGTGGCCTGTTTGATCAGTTTGCTGGGCATATAGCAAAGAAATAACAATGTTTTCCCTGGTCCTACGTAAAATGCCTCGTCCTCATTTTCTCTAGTTTTTCTTCCTTTAACTTTATTATCAGACTGAAACAAGCCAATGTAGTTTGTTTGGCTAAGACTGGTTGATGCCTCATCATAGTGAGAGAGGGCATGTTTAAAGGTGTTGGAATGCCTAATAACTTTGAGGGATTAAGGTCAGAATCAACTCTCCATGTACCTCCACTGTTACAGACTCTTCTGCAACTTTTATAGTCTTCAGTAGGTGCGTGGAGTCATTGATGGGTTACATGATTTGTTCATTGTCCTTTTTACTGCTAGTTTGTGTTAAAAAGACAGGAATTCAAATGGGACTTCCTGACTCCAAGACCAGCCTGCTATCTATTAATGGCACCATGCTGCCTCTTATTGAATGATATGTTAAAATAGGATTAAAATAATGAAAGAAGTAACTGGGGATGTCAGGAGGAGAGGGGATGAAAAGAGTGGGTCTTAATTATTTTAGAAGGTATGGGTTTGGGGGTCTTGTCCCACTGTGAATCTGTTGCTTCGTGTCAGGAAAATCCAACCTTAATTTCAATATCACTTTTTGCTGCAAGATTAATGATAAAAGTTATTGTTCCACCAACATGGAAATAACTTTTAAAAGAATTATATTGCTATAGCCATTTACATTTTTTCTGAACTCATCTAAAAGCAGTGTTTACTGTAAAACGCTTTTATCTTTCACATTATCACTGCACCAAAACCCATTAATAAAACATTTAAATTTTTCTGCTGATTACTTTCTCATCAACTTTAAAATTTAGAAAAATTGTGTAGATCCTTTTTGTTCTTTTGTACACAGAACATTTTGATCATCTAGGAAGTTACTATTTAATAACATATTTGCAAATATGTGTATTACTTTTTGAAGCAACTTAAAAGTTGTGTACATAGTTGGCTCTGAATCTACTTTCCTTATTCAGTAATTGCAGGTGTAATCGGTGAGTGCCAAAAATGCCATATGCATAGTATATTTATATAATGGTTATTGTACTGCTGTACACACACACACACACACACACACACACAACAATGATCACAACACAAGATGAACTCAGTTAACTTTAGGAAAGTTTAAGTTTGGGGGGTTGGAGGGAGGTGCTTGGAGGCAAGAATTTAGCAAAAGCCTGAAATGCGGAGTTTCTTTCTCAAAATAACTAATGTCTGGGCTTTGTTCTGCAAAGCAGAATATACCCTATAGCTTTTAAAAATTTTGTGTCGTAAGTGTTGAAAGGTGAAGGGAAATGATATTGTTAGGACTAATCTCTTTTTTTTTTTTATCTTTGAGGAATATAATCCTTTTCTAAGAAGATTTGGCTCTGGAAACTTAACTGACAGAAGATTAAGTGGAGTTAAAAAAAAAAAGATTTATAGTAGAAACATTGACCTAGATAAGATACACATAATATAGTGCTTGCTATGCATACTTTATTATCCACATAATTTATTGTCAGAGGTTCACTAATTTGTTTTTTTTTTAACCCTTGAATATTAAAAGACTAGATTTCTGGTATTGATTGCTGGTGTAAGAATCCGTTAAATATTATGCATATATTTGGGCCATCTAAGATTTCAAGGTGTGATAGATTACAGTACTAATAGAAAAGAAATTAATAATTCTGTCCAACATTTCCAATCACCAGCTCAGGATTAATGACATTTCTTCTAAAACATATGTCCAATAAAAAGGAGGTTTGACTATTAACTGAAATTTGAATTTTTTTGTCATTAATTAGGATGTTTTGATTAACTTTGGACCTGTCTCTAATTAGTAGAAGACCCATTTTGTATGCATTTTGAAGTAGAGAAATCACTGTTCTCTCACCCTGATGCCCTTTTATGAACTCAATATCTTCACTGGAGAAAACACATCTCATTTGTAGTGCCATGAATGCTGATTGTTTTAGCTCCTAGCATAATCAAATTTTTTTTGTGAAAATGTAATTTTTCCCCTTTAATTTGTATTAATATTATGAATGAAGACATGTAAGCTTACAAAGCATGTTTGCAAAATACTTAGCTTCATTATAAAATTTATAATTTTGAGACATATACAAAAGCAGAGCTATTTTTCCTTAAATACAATGTATAATATTCTCCACAGTGATTACCCACTATTTGCAGTTTATGTGATCCAAAATGTGTTTACAATAAGTCCAATAAATGTATATTTTGTACTGTGTACTAGTTTCTGGTCCCAAAGAAAATGTGTGAATTTAGTTTCTAACTCTTTAACATGTACTTTCTGTTTGGACTCTATTGAAGAATCACATTAAGCCCTGTGAATGGTTACAGATTGTATATGGAAATGGGACTTAGGAATAATTTATAGTTTGCCAAAAAAAAATGGTGCCACTAAATAATAAACAGGCAATTGCATAATGTGTGTGTATTTATGATTGTTTAGTTTTGTATAGAACACTTATTTAAATATGAAAGTTATTACCATTGATTTTTATAACTTTTGTTCTAAGGAAAAACCTGGATAACTTGAAATTGGCTTTCAATTGAAATTGAAATATGTGGAAGAAAGTATTGAGCATATTTTGTTTTTATTAAAATTTGTATCATTTTTTTATTCAATGCTTAACTTAAAGGTGAATCTGAAGTTTGCCATTTAGAATTACCTTTGCCTTTTATCTTTCTTATTGGTCAAAGTTAATCATTATGGAGAATTACCTTTATTGAAGTCTTCGCTGATACTGATTGGCAGTTCTTTAATACACAACCTTAGAGAATTCTTGGTTGCATTTAGAGGTTAAATCACAGAGTTAGTTTGTATCAGAGGTAGTACTTGAACTCATGTTTTCTTGACTCTAAGGCCAATCCTCAGTCCTCTCCAGGTTAAGCTGCTTTTCTTATTTGTGGGAAGAGTAGTTTATAAGCAGTCATAGATAATCTGGTTTAAATCAGCTAGATATTATGGTATGAAAAGGTTACCCCCCCCCAAAAAAAAAAACCCAACAAATAACCCAGAGCCTTTAATAACCAAGAAGACTAAAAGTTCCTTGGGAATAAATATTCTTGTTTTTCACTTCTCCTTTAGTAGGTGAAAACTGCACGGGAGTGCAAGAGATTGCTCCAAATGAAATAGTATAGTAGGAATTGGAGATGCTTATTACTCTCCTTCAAAGAGGACAGTTGGTCAGATTCGATCTGCTCAGTTTATCTCTAATCAGTTGCCTAAGACAAAGAGTTTTAACAATTACTTATGCCTTAGCTTGGCTTAATGAGAAAAAGAAATACCCCAATATACAACTTTAAAGACTATCATATTGATTCTTCCTTTAACCAAATCATTAATCTCTATCTTTGACAAATGAAATTATGGATGATAAATGTGAAGCACTTGGAGCTTCTTTGAAGCCTTCTGCTACATGAATTCAAGTAGTTATTGAGGTGTAACCTGAAGTCTGTTTACCCTGATGATGAAATCTGATATCCAGAGTAATAAAAGAATGTTATATCTGTGGAATAAAATAGCATAAAATGTATTCAGCCAAAATAGAGTTGATATTCTCTTAAATAGTGACTTTTTTCTATAATTTAAGAAATATTAGCAATAGAAAATCATTAGCATTTTTTTATTACCATTACTTTAAACTTCAAGATAGTTTGACAGCTAATGAGAAATGACCATAGGGGGACATTTCCTTTGCTTTTTTCTTTTCTTCTTTTTTTTTTAAAGCAATTAGGATTAAGTAACTTGCTCAAGGTTACACCGCCAGTTGTTTTTGTGTGGGTGCTAAGTCTGAGGCTGGAACCAATCCTGGGTCCTCCTGACTCCGGAGCCAGCGCTCTTACTCACTGTGCCACCTAGCCACCCAGACAAGTGGTATTTTCTAACAAAAATAGTGATTTGTATATAGATAAGGGGAGCCCCAGTAGTTTGGTTTTTTTTTTTCATTTTTTAAATGAGATAAAAGCTTTCATTGATTTGGGAAACTCACTCTCCCAGACCATCACAAAGGGATACAAAGAAAAATTAAAAGTAAGTCCATATCCTCAAGAAACTCACCAGGGGAGGCATGTGCATATATAGGAATATACAAATAGGTCCAAGATATTTTAGGAATGAGAAGGCAGTAGTATCTAGGTGGGCTTAAGAAAGACTTCATGTATAGAAGAAAGGATATGATCTGAACTAGAGAGTAAGGAAGGAATGCATTGCATACATGGGAAATAGCCAGTGCAAAGACATAGACCTGGGAGATGGAGGGTCTTTTACAAGGAACAGTAAGAAGGCCAGTTGGACTGGACCATGCTACACATGAAGAGGATCTGTGTATATTAAGACAGAAAAAAACCCAAGGAGGTTTTAGGCAATGGATGAAGTAATAGAGAACTGTTGAAGTTTATGAAGTAAGAGCTACATTTTGGAAAAATCAGATTGACAGCTTTGGTAGGTTAGAGTGGGGAAAGACAAAGCAAGGGGAACAGTTAGGAGGCTGTTGCAGTAGTTCAGGTGACAGGTAATGAAAGCTTGTGTAAGGGAAAATGCAAGAGAATTACCAATTTGGATATATGGAATGAGGGAGGGTAAGAAATCAAGAATGACATTGAGTTTATGAACCTGGAGAACTGGATTGGAATAGCGGTACCCTTGAAGAAGCTGGTCATCCAACATTTATTTAGCACTATTTGAAGTTCAGAAGTGTTAGGTATTTTGGACATGTTACATTTAAGTTGCCTCCAGGACATCCAGTTGAAAATTACTTCTAGGCAGCTGGAGCTCATGAAGGAGAGTAAGACTGGATATATAGATTTGAAAGTCATCTGAATATATAAGCTGATAAAGCCACTTAGAAAGCAGAGAAGACCTTGGAGTAAATTAACATAATCCAGTCAATTGAGATGGAACAGTCAGAAAGGAAATGAAGAAAGAGGGAGCTGTCATGAAAATCCAGCAGGAGTAGGTCAACAGTGTCAGATGACACAGATCATGATGATTGGGAAAGGCCACCATATATGGCAATTGAAAGATCATTGGTAACTTTAGAGCAGTATCAATTGTGCAAAGAAGTTGGAAGCCAGGTTAAAAAAAAATGAGTGAAGAATGAGAGGAGAGAGTGAAAATTAATGTGGACAGCCTTCTCAAGGAATTTGGTTAGAAAAGCAGAGGACAGTAGCTTGAGGGGATGGTAGCAAATAATGAAGGTTTTAAAGGATAAGTCAGATAGGAGTATCGAAGTCAGCACTGGATCAGAGTAGTGAAAGGGGATGAAGAAAGAAGGCAGTCTGCTGATCAAGTGAGAAGCAGCCTGGATGGCAGGGAGAGTCAATTAGGAAAGAGGAAAAATTGTCTTATTTAAGACAACTGAGGTCTCAGTTAAGGTTAGGTAACAGATTTCTAGCAGACCAGATTAGCATAATTGTGTTACTTTTCCAGATCTACAAAAAGGTGTATGGAAGGAGCAATCCAGGATGCATAGTTTAAGGATGAGGTAGCAAAGTAGAAATGGTTAAAGTGTTGAGATTGGAAATGAGGAGCTCAAAGGCTAAAAGAGTACTGAGGGGCAGAAGGACTGTGGATTATGAGAAGGGTGGAGGATGGGTTTAGGAAGAATAAGGTATGAAATGATAACATGAGGAGAGAGGAAGTTCAGACTTCTTCAAGCATGAAAGGAGTGAGGGCAAGCTTCTTCCTTTGCTGCCATTGTGCAGCAGCTTCTCATTTGATGCTTACCAAAATTAAGCACCCTATCAGTCCATAGATTCTTTCTCAAGGAGTTTAGCACCTGGCTCACAGGAGTTGGGAAAGAGGAATTCAGTGAACCAGGTGCTGAACTCTGGCTCACTGAATTCCTCTCCTTCCCAACTCCTGCTTTTATATGAGGAAACTTCAACATAAATAAAGATGTACCTCAAATATCCTAATCTCCTGACTTAAAATTCCTTAATTCCCATGACTTCCACCACTACGGGACAACCACATCTAGATCTTACCACTACCCACAAGTGTTATACCTCCTAAATCGAAAATTCTCTTTTCTAACCTTAACCTCATGTCATTCCATATCTCCCTGTATCTCACCTCTCCTAAACTTTTCCCTTACAGCCTCTAATTGATGCACTTCTCTCTCAAGTTTCCTGGGCCTTGCCTTTCTACAGTTTACTAGTGTCCTTCCAGCTTCGATCTGTATGTGGATGATCCACAGATCTGTGTCCTGCTTCATTCTCTCACCTGAGCTGATTCACCACCTGTTGAGCATTTCAAACTGGATGTTCCAGAAACAACTCAACATGTCTAAAACATGAACTCATCTTTTCTCCCATATTTCTCCCCACCCCAGTCTTATCAATTTCCCTATTTCTGTGTAGAGTACTGTTCTTCCAGTCTCCTAGGTGTCATCCTCAACCTATATACCCAATATATACATACACATATGTATGCATATGTGTATTGTGTGTATATGTGTGTATCTCTATATATGTATATGTATGCATGTGTGTATATATGTATATATACATATATGTATGTATGTATGTGTGTATATATATATACACACACACATGTCTCCAATCAGTTACCAAATCTTGTTGCACTTCATAATATCTCTCCCCTCCTATCCCTTCTCTCTACTCACCCAATAACCACCTTATTTCAAGCTAGATTATTCAGCAGCTTCCTGATTGGTTTCTTTTTCTCCACTCCATCCTCCACACAGCTGCCAGTAATTTTCCTTAAGTATGTGTTCCTGACTTTCTCTCCTTTACTTAATAAGTTCCTTACTGCCTCTTCAGATAAAATATAACTTCCTCTGTTTGATTAGCTCCAACCAATCTTTTCAACTCCATTAGACATTACTCCCCCTTTTGAGATCTAGCTAAATTGGACTTCTCTTTGTTCCTTTCACATATTGGACTCCCATCCTTATAACTTTTCCACTGGCTTTCTCCCATATTTAAAACACACTCTATTGGGGCGGCTAGGTGGCGCAGTGAATAGAGCGCCGGCCCTGGAATCAGAAGGACCTGAGCTCGGAGCCGGCCTCCGACACTTAATCCGCACAAACAAAAACCTAGCCGTGGAACCTTGGGCAAGTTACTTAACCCCAATTGCCCTAAAGGGGCGACTAGGTGGAGCAGTGAGTAAGAGCACCGGCCTCGGAGTTGGGATGCCCCGAGATCAGATCCGGCCTCAGAAAATGAGCCCCCACGCATAAATAATGACTAGCCGTGTAACCTTGAGCAAGTTACTTAACCCCAATTGCTTTAAAAAAAAAAAAAAAAACCACACTCTATCCTCAATTTGCCTCATAGAATACCTTTCTTCCTTTAAAATACAACTGGAGCATCCCCTTCGGTATGATCTTTCCTGACTCCACCAACTGCTTGTACCCTTCCTCTTTAACCAACTTGTATTTTTTTCTAATTATTCAGTATCCTTTTTGTATATGTCCTTACCCTCTCCACTGTTAAAATATAAATTCCTTCAGTGTAGTGATTATTTTATTCTTTGTATCCCTAGCTCCTGTCATGGTGTCTGGCACTTTATAGGCATCTAATGTATGCTTGTTGATTGATTGTCTTATTTTCCTGAGTTGGAGTAGAGGAGTATATCATGAGAGTTGAGCAGATTTAGGGAAGAGGAGGTTAGGTTCTTTGAGCAAACATCCACATATATACTGAAATGCTCTACTTATAAAGACAAGATTTAGAGAATAGAGGAACTGTGAACCAAGGACAAATTTTGAGAAAGAAGGAAGAATGACTTACAGATATAACAACCTTCAGGAGGTAGACTGGATGATAATTTCCCATCACAAGGAGTGATGATGGCAAAGGGAGTGTCTGGAAGTATCAATGGAGAACATGGAGAATTCTGACTCCACCTCCCTGACCAATATGAAAGCATCTAGTTGTTATATCCTTAAAAAAGGTTTAACTGTAGTCCTAAGAGGTTAAATCACTTGTGCAGACTTGCACATTCATTACTCTGGTAGGCCTTTGCCTCACATTACCTTCTTAAGTTTAATTTTTTTTTCTTTTGTACTTAGTATTTTATTTTTTCCAATTCCTACATGTAAAGATAGTTTTCAAAATTAATTTTTCTAAAAATTGAGTTCCAATTTTTCTCTCCCCCAAGGTAGCAAGCAATCTGATTTAGGTTATACATGTATAATAATGTTAAATATATTTCCGTATTAGTCATGTTGTGAAAAAAGAATCAGAACAAAAGAGAAAAACCATGAGAAAGAAAAAAAGTGAAAACAGTATGCTTTTATCTGCATTCAGACTCCATAGTTATTTCTTTGGATGTGGATAACATTTCCCATCATGAGTCTTCTGGAAGTTGTCTTGGATTATTGCATTGCTGAGAAAAGATAAGTCTATCATAATTGATCATTGCACAATATTGCTTTTGTCATGCACAACGTTCTCCTGGTTTTGCTCACTTCACTCAGTATCAGTTTCTTTAAGCTTTTCCAGGTTTTTCTGAAATCTGCCTGCTCTTTTATTATAGAACAGTAGTATTCCATTACATTCAAATAACACAGCTTCTTCACTCCTTCCTCAGTTCATGGGCATCCCCTCCATTTCTAATTCTTAGCCACCACAAAAAGAGCTGCTAAAAGTATTTTTGTATATATAGTTATAGATTTAGTTTTCATAGGACCAAATAGGAGCTGTATTTTTTTCAAAGTCTTGATCATCATCTGTTAAAGAAAGAAAGATGTTGATGAGCCATGTTTGCACTACAGGTTGGATAATATAAAATACATTCCACTAAGCCTGCAATCCAGGACAACTAGGTGGTAAAGTGGATAGAGTACCTGGCCTAGAATGAGGAAGAGTCATTTTCTCAAGTTAAAATCTAGCCTCAGAAACTACTAGCTGTGTAACCCTGAGGAAGTCACTTAACCCTCCTTGCCTCAGTTTCCTCATCTGTAAAATGAGCTGGAGAAGGAAATGACAAGCCATTCCAGTATCTTTGCCAAGAAAATCCCAAATGGGTCCTTGAACAGTCAAACGTCAGTGAAACAACTGAACAACAACAATCCTGAAATTCAGGATCTAAATTTAAAAAAAAAAACTTACTAAGAATTTAATAACTTTAGATTCTTAAGCTTGTTGTGTGGCTGCACTTTTAGCTAAGTAGTAGCTTACCTAATGAAACCATTTTTATATCTATACTAGGTAGACATTTGGATTATCCAAACCAAAGAGCTTCCTTGGTAGTTGGTTTGTTTCTTTGTTTTTTAAGTTACAAAATATTTTTTTCCAGATACATTCCCAAACTGATTCTCCTGAATGATCTAAAAATCCAAGGAAATAACAGATGCTTCTTAGGTATCATTATAACTGTGTCTTATATATATGTGTGTGTCTTATAATTCCTCTGTAGCAATCAAATAGTGTGGTTTTTTTTTTAAGAGGAAAAAAATAACTTACCCAATTTAATTTGTTCTCTTACTGATATTTAGACCAATGCCCATTTTGTATTGGCAAAAAAGTTTGATTCTGTAGTCTTTTGTGAGATCTTTTCGTGTTTTGGGTATAAGATTATTTCTTAAAACTCATAAATAATGTACTTATGAAAGAAGATATTTCAGTAAAGAGACAGTTCTTAATGAAACTAGGATTGCCAATTAATTGCGGCTATCATTTAAAAATTTAACAATTAAGCTTAGAGCAGTCACCGTGCAACTGGAACAATAAGAGCATACTTCTTAGGCAATAAGCATTCAATGTGAATTCATTAGGAAATGGGAAAAGAGGAGAATGTGAGGGAAAATTCAGAAGAAGAAAAGATCAGAGAAGATTATTGGTTTATTAAAAACATGATAGAAGTAAATGAGACAGTTACCTTTAATGTATTCCTAGAGCATTGGGCTTTCCAGGATCTGAATGCCGTGATTGGGGAATTCTCTCTATCTTATACTTGATAATGCAGTCATAACTGGAGTTTGGGGGAACCTTTGTTCTAAAGTGACAGTCAGAAGACTTAAATTGCACTTATATGTACTAACTTTAAATTTTGAATCTGTTTAGTTCATCTCCCTCATTGGCCTTAGTTTATATTGTGCTTTGTATTTTATTTATACAAGCTTGTGATAAAAAGTTTGGGGTCTTCCAAGTAACCAAGTGATGCCAAATAAAGTGAGAGTTCCAGATCTATGATCCCTAAGATGGGGTAATGATGAAAAGAATTTTCTAAATGAGTTTAATGATTATTTGACTTCCACTACCCCAGGACTCTCTAAAATGAGATTGGTATTTGTTATTGTACCATTAATTTATAAGGTAGGGGTTTGGGGAACTGTACCCTCCTCCCCAGTTCTCTGCATCTGGGCACCAGAGTAGTGCTACGACATGTTTCCATTTGAAAAAGGCTCTTTTTCATAATCTCTTAAGATGTCTTTAGTGAGCTTACACTTTAAATTTTTAAACTGTTCTTTCTTGTTAGCTGAAGTTATTGAGTGAGCTCACACAATAAAGTATTTTACAAACTTTAAAGTGCTATATTAATGCTGGCTATTACTATTTTTATTTTCTGAAGGGATTCATTAAGCCAACTATATTTTCAGAGTGTTTCTAGTAAAATAAATTTCTTTTGCTTAAATTAGGTGATACATAGAAAACCACCACTGATTTTCTTCACTTATTGGAGAAAACCAATTGAAGGCCTGATGGATGAACTAAACTTTTCTACCTGACCTTCTTTAGTTATCGTTTTTTATAGGCAATAGTCTAAATACTTGAACACAGCTAGCTTGCTGGCATCAATTTCCCAACATTGAAGAAATACAGTGAACTTCCTAGGCTTCATTCTTCTCCTTTTTTGATGGTATAGACGTGACCTTTATGTCAGTGCAAAAATGTGGCTGATAATTGGAGTTTTAGGACCAAGATTCAGATCTCAAGATGTGTCCATCTGCTGCCTAAGTGATCTGAGGCAAATCACTTTTATGTCTCTGAGCCTTAGTTGCTTAATCCATAAAATTGGAAGAAGAACTAGAAGGTCCACTCCAGTGCTAACTATGACCCTAGGATTCAGTTGTGAGAATTTCTTTTCATATGCAAAATTTTGCATATGAGGTCATTGACTACATTTTCCTGTAAGGATTCTGTCATCAATTTTCAGAACAGTCTGAGATGATTACATTCTACTACACCCACAGACTTCTCCAGGATGTGTATCATGTGCCTTGACCTGATTTTTAAAAAACATTTATTATAGTCTTGAAACTCTGCTGACTCTGCTGTATGGATGACATAACTAAGTATATTCTTAATGTGTATGCACACAAGTGTTTATAAATTCAAATAAGAATCTACATCTGACCAAGGTTACACTTCCATTTTACGACTTTAAAATTATTGACCTGCCTCAAGAGCAGATGATATTTGGCATCTAATAATGCCTGTGCACTCCCCACCTGAATGAGTTCCAGTGCTCAATAGAAAGCTTTCTAAAGAGGGGTCTTTGCTGATTAAGGAAGACTGTAACACTAATTTATGATGATTGCTTGTTTTTTTTTGCCTAAGCCTATTCTGGCATTTTAAAGGGACATTTGGAAGTGTGTTTTTTAATATAGTTTCTTAGAGCCTGAAGATCTTTTTTTTTTTTAGTGATTTAATACCTCTTTTTAAAAAAGATATAGATGTAAAAGTTAAAATTAGATAATTTGTATAACTGAAAAATCCTTATAATCTCTGTGACTTTTCTTAGACATTTATTTAAATGGGAATCATTTTTTGAACTTGGACTTTTCCTTGCTTTACATATGGTAACAAGAAAGAAAGAAAAAAGGGGGGGAGGTAAGCAAGAGTTAATTATATGATCATAGGATTTTATATTGGAGAAAAATTTAGAGATCTTTTATTTGTTTAACCCCCTTATTTTATAGAGAGACCCTGAAGTACTTGCCCACAGCCTCATAGGTAGTAGAATCTAACTCTGAAGTCCAGTGCTTTTCGACAAAATTGGGTTATGAGAAAGAGAAGTGGAACTGTTAGATTTTTTTTAATTTAAAGATTAGTATTTCTTTAAATTGAAAAGAATTCTTCTTATGACATAATGAAAGACAAATATAAAGCTTAAAATGTAACTGATGACTTTTAGAAAACATGTCATCCACATATATAATGCCATTTTTTTCCCTTTTAACTAAAGAGCTATTAGGCAAAAAAGAAATTATATTCTTAGTCCAGAATTCTGTTAGTTCAGCCCTTACTGACTTAATCTCTTCCTCCTCCTTGATAGTTAAGATTTGACTGTATGTACTCCCCATGTGATTTTCATTCTTTTTTTTTTTTTTTTTGTAAGCAATTGGGGTTAAGTAACTTGCTCAAGGTTACACGGCTAGTCATTTGATTTATGCGTGGGGGCTCATTTTCTGAGGCCGGATCTGATCTCGGGGCATCCCAACTCCGAGGCCGGCGCTCTTACTCACTGTGCCACCTAGCCGCCCCTTTAGGGCAATTGGGGTTAAGTAACTTGCCCAAGGTTCCACGGCTAGGTTTTTGTTTGTGCGGATTAAGTGTCGGAGGCCGGCTCCGAACTCAGGTCCTTCTGATTCCAGGGCCGGGGCTCTATTCACTGCGCCACCTAGCCGCCCCGTGATTTTCATTCTTAAGGTAGGTATTTTGGGGAAGGACTAAACTATCCTAGTATAGAAGAATGAAGTATTAATAACTGAATTCATTATTATTTAGATTAATAGAAAATCTCAAAAATTCCTCTGAAAAATAGGTTCAGAAAGAGGCTTGGTAGGAGAGGATGCAAACTCCCAAGGAAATAGCAGAACAGCAAGTAGCTCCCTCGGTACTCCCAGGCAAGAGACACCAACAGCCTCTGCTTAACTCCTGATCTTTTCTGTCACCTAACAGCACCTGGATTATCATTCCTTGAAGAACTAGCAGCTGTTTTATTAGAACATTCAGTTCCCTACTCAAATTTATAAACTACCAGGTATTCAGTGATCCTTTGTCCCCTTCTTTATGTGAGATTCTTCCATATTAACAATTGTTGTTCATTCTTCCTTCTTGAAGAGGACCAGTGACAGAGCTATCCTGAAGTAGAATGGGCTGCCTCAACATGGTAGTGGAACCCTTCACCAAAGATCTGATTCAAACACAGGCTGAATGACTACTTGTCAGATATGCTACAGAAGCAAAAAGGGTCTCTCTCAGCTCTAACATAATGTGAGTCTGGTTTTGTGAAACAATCTGACTTAAAATGAATATTGGTGAAACCCTGAGGGATGAGGGATGAGGCAGGTAGAGATAAGACTCCCTTCTTGGTGCAAGGCTTCTTCTTTATGATGATTAGTAATGATCCCTATGTTTGCATATGAGACTGATCATGGGAGATCAGAATCAACTTGTTATCCTCTCCCTTTCCTTAATTGTCCCAGATTCCTTCATTTCAAAGGTATACACACAAAATATCAAAGAATTTAATAGTTGGAGGGGACCTCAGCAGTTATCTGGTCCAACCCATACCCAAAAGCACATGCCAGACAAATGGTTATCCCCCACTACTTGATGATCTCCCATGAGGGAGTGCCCACCACCTCAAAGCAGACCATTTCCATTCTTTAGTAGGAAATTTTTTTTTCCTGACATCAAGCCTAAATTTGCCTCTTTGTAACTCCTACCATTGCTCCTAGTTCTGCCCACTGAGGTCAAATAGAATATGTCTGATCCATCTACCAGATAGTCCTTTAAATATTTTTAACTCTCAGAACCTTCTCCAGGCTAAATATTCAGTTTCTCCAACTAATCCTTGATATGTAATGGACTCAAATAGTTTCCCTTCTTGGGCTGATGTCTCATCAATATATTTCTTAAACTGTGATAACTAAAACCAAACAAAATTCTATATGTGGTCCGACTAGGGCAATGTACAGAGGAGCTCCCTTGTTTCTGAAACTTATGCATCTGTTAATGCAACCCAGGGTCTTTGGTCTATCCACTGTACTGCCTGGCTAGGACCTCTATTTTTTCTTATTTGTTGCTTCAACTTTGGGTATTTGTATATACACATTTGAGGCTTTGGGTTTTATTCCTGGCTTCTTTCTTGGATTTTGCTTCTCATGAACTTAACTTCCAGATGTCTCAATTTCAATTTTTCCATTTTTATAGTAGCTACTCTATACTCTCATGCTTTTAAGTTTAAGGCCTTTTGATTAGATTTGCTAGAATTCTTATCAGCTTTCTTTAGATTTATTTTGTGCCTGGTCAAGCCAAGTCTGCTGTCTCTAGGTTTTAAATTGTGGTTCAGAAGTCCAAACCACATTGAGAGACTGCTTTCTTAGCCAGCTGTTCATTTTTCAGATTTTCTATTCTGCATGGTTGCCTTCCATTGGGGACCGTGAGGAAACTGTAACCTCTGCATCATGTATGGTCTTCACTGCCTTCCCCAAGACAGCACAGTCTTTAGCAGCAGTTCTTATACTTCTTCCAAGCCTGTTCCTTCTGCTTGACTCTTGAGAGCGTTTCTGTTATGTCTTGGATATATGCCCTGAAAATGCCACCGAGCTTTGTTATCGGATTGAAAGTCTGCCTCAGGTGTCACTGAGCCAGCACTGCTCCACTCTCCCTCTGATATGTATCGGATGCTCTTTCACCTGATAGCTTTTTGTGGCGGAGCTATGGCATTCTTTGGAGGACAGCTCGTTGTTCCTTCTCAGAGCGTCCAGCTCCCTCCTCTCCAAGAAGAGCCTCAAATCTGGGCTTTTGTGTTAACCTTTGTGTATGGGTGTACTATTCCTTCTTTTGCTGCTATGTTCTCCAGCTTCCTGACAAGCGGCATCCCTACTTTCACTTCAGATTCACCACCCCCCCTTCCACTTCCCCTAGGAACACTTCATGATCCTTCAGAACCTGGCAGAGTCATTCAAGTCGCTTTAACTTCTCTTCCTAAAGGGGGAACCACAGCTTACACTTGCAACATAGCAGTCACTTGGCAGCTGTCACTGTTCCCTGTAGCAAATAGTTCACCCTTCATACACATGACTGCAAAGATCATCCGTGTTCTCCATACTCATCTATATTTTCAGCCTTTTAAAAACTATCAGTAGATTTTTACACTTCATCCCTAAACATCTCATTAAGTTTTTTTATAGCCAATTATCTCCTTAATAACTTGACAGCTTCCCTTTAATTTCAACAACTCCATAGCTACTATACACCCTACTTCTCCCATGCGCTGGAGCAAATCTCTCTGTTTCACCAAACTTGCTCCTACCCACCAATAAATTGTTAATTTACTTAATGCAGCAGTTTGTCCCACCCACCTTTCCTTGTCAATCAACTTTTCCTTTTATTTAAAAATCCTCTTAAATCATTACTCCCTAATCTTCCTTAATCATTCCCTTCCCCCCCCCCCAAAAAAGAGAAAGCTGGAAGTAGAATCTGGATTTGGAGAATGTACTTACAGCTTTCCTCAATTTCTCCCCCAAATTCAATTTTTAGTCCTCACAAGAGCAAACTTTTAACCCCTTCCTCTCACCTATAACATTTCCTACTTCTTCTTTTCCCTTCCTTCTCCCCACAGGAGCTAGAAGTAGAAAAAGTCAGTAGAAAACAGTCCCAGCCCACTCTCCAAATCTCATGGTAGAGTGAGAAGAACACTTAACTTGGAGTCGGGAAGCACAGCCCTGCTGCAGTCTGTCAGCAAAGTCACGTCCCTCTGAGCCTCTGTAAAGTGAGGAGGAGCTGTCTGAGGTCCCTCAGGCCCCTTCTTGCTGTATCTCAATGATCTTGAGTCCTTTATGGAGTCACCTGCTGTGAGCCAAAGGCCATCCTATGTGCTGGGAAGACCAAACCAAGAACAGCACTCTGTTCCTCAGCAGCTTAGCCATTCGATAGTTTAGAGTAAAGTTTTCATTTAATTAGAAATCTAGTTTCTGATTTGTATTTTTTTTTCTATTCAAATTCAACAAACATTTACTTGTTTGATGAGTGAGTGTTTATTTGATTCCTAATCTTTTTTTTTTGTGGTGACTTTCTTTAAAGCCACCAAAAACACCATTCCTCAAGGTCGGGCATGACGTTGATAGTTGAGGATTCTTGGCTCCACAGACAACTTGCTTATCACTGGAGCTACCTCTTCTACTTCCAAGGCAATGACCTGAATATATAAGGTATAATTAAGCAACCATGTAAAAATGCTTATGTAAGTTTAATCAATAATGCATTTTTCTGCTCTAGGAATTTAATTTTTATAAATAGAAATTGCCCCGAATAAAAGCCAACAAGAAGACAATCTTAAAAAAAAAAAAGCAACTATACCCTTTTATTGATGACTTAATGGATAATTCCTTGTGTTGTTATTACACCTATTGAATAAGAATTTCAACAATGTTAAGATATTGTTAGCTTACCTCCCATTATTTTCAAGATGAGAAGCTACTCACTAACGATCTGAGTATATGAAAAAATGCCCCCAAAAGCTAGATGTTTGGCTATTTAGAAAACTATTTAATTGCTTTTTTAAAAAATTGCTGAGCTTATAAACCCTCTCCGTCCCAGTTTTTAAGCAATATTTCCATGAAAAGCATAGCTATAGAGGGACGTTTGAGACCATTTAAATCCAGTCATATTTTAGATGAGGAGACTAAGGCAGAGTTGTGATCCAATGGCAACTGATGCTTTTAAACTAGTTTAAAATAAACAAAAAGAATGACAGATCATTTTTTGAAGAACCTTAGGGATATTTAGGAAAACTAATGAAGCTTCTCCCTCCTCCCCCCAATGAGCTATGGCTAGAGATTAAAGATATTTGATGGGGAAAGTGAGTGGCGAGGGAATTGCTAAGAGAAAAGCCATCTCTGGGTCATCTCAACTGGAATTTTTGCTAACCAGAATAATCAGTCTGCCACTCTTGATTACAACAGCAGTCAGCACCACATTTTATTTTATTTTATTTTTATTTTGCAAAAACATCAGGTTTACCTGCTTACCTTTTCCCCTGTAGTCTCCCTTGTATGGTTACTGACCAAATTCCTTTTTTCTTGTCTCTCCTATCAGTAACCCCCTTCTCTATATACAACCTATGTCCCATTCTTTTTTTTTTTTAAGCAATTGGGGTTAAGTAACTTGCTCAAGGTTACACGGGTAGTCATTATTTATGCGTGGGTGCTCATTTTCTGAGGCCGGATTTGATCTCGGGTCATCCCAACTCCGAGGCCAGCGCTCTTACTCACTGTGCCACCTAGCCGCCCCTTTTAGGGCAATTGGGGTTAGGTAACTTGCCCAAGGTCACACGGCTAGGTTTTTGTTTGTGTGGGTTAAGTGTCTGAGGCCGGATCCGAACTCAGGTCCTTCTGACTCCAGGGCCGGCGCTCTACTCACTGTGCCACCTAGCCGCCCCCCTATGTCCCATTCTTATAGAGCATTTCTGTCAGTTGGCTTTTACTGATATAGCTTAGGCACTGATAGATTGAACCCTTTTGTTGAGTCTTGGGGTTTGTTTGGCTTTTTTTTTTCAATTTTTATTTATTTTTTATTTATCTTGAGTAAAGTTTTGGCATCTCAGTGATACAGAAAAAAAATGTGGATTCTACTTTTGTGGCAAGGTAATTCTGGATGCCTCTAGAGGCTATATTTAGGTAAAGCAGTTAACAGTTCCTATTGCATTATACTGCCCCATATATATTTTTCATAAAGTATATTTCCTTTAAGCTTTAAGGTCTTAGTGTAGCTTTCTGATTTTTTATTTCTTGTGTGGAATGTGGTTGTGAAAAATCTGTCTAAAATTAGACCTGTGGCCTTAGGAACCTCTTTAAGGATGGGGTTTTTCATGGTACTAACAATGTTCTCCTGACTGACTTCAGGATCTCAGTAAACTTTTGGATATCTAGAGTCTAGGCCTTTCTGATGATGCCAGTTGCTTTGGAGAAATTGAGGAAATTTTCATAAAAGAAGGCTGCATCCGAAGGCTGCAGTTTTGTGTTTACTCTCTGAGGTCTTAGTACATTACATTACCTTTTTACCTTTGCTGTGTCTTGCAGGTAGTCTAGGATTCTACAGAGCAGGATACAAGCAATATCATAAATCTTTTTGTTATACTTTTTAATCTTTGTATGAAAGGCTTTTCCAAGGCTAAAAATAAAACCAAAAATAACCCAGTATTTTTTCCCTTTGAAGAATGTTTAATTTTATTATTTCCTGGCCATCTTCATTCCATGGACCTTGATGAACATTTATTAAATTCACCCATCAAAGCTTGTCATTGGACAAGATCTACACTGTGAATGTTATTTGCCAGGGAAAAAATAGCCATTTCTGGCTGTATGTAATCCATGCCAGGAATGTATTCTTGCATCACTTCTGTCTCTGGTTTCCTTCAGGATTCTGCTTAAACACTACCTTCTTCCTCCCCAGCTACTACTGCACTCTCCCACAAAACTACTCTGAATTTATTTGGTGTATGTTATGTATCTACTAATGCATCTGTCCCTGTTAGGATGTAAGCTCCATGAGGGCAAGGGCTGTTTCTCTTTGTCTTTGTATTTCCCAGGACTTAGCACAGCCTGGCTCATAGTACGTACTTAATAAATAAATACTTGTAGATTGATTCAAAGTAATCACATAAGAAGTTGGAGGAAAAAATAAAGTTCTGCTCTCACTCCTGATGGAAGAGTGCATAGAGGGGGAGAGTCAATAGCTAAAGTGAATTTTCATAGTTCATACACAAATATCAGCAGCTAACATATGAGGCTTCAGGACTGAAAAGAACTCTACAGATCTCTCATTTGATCCTTATAACTACTCTGTAGTAGATGCTACAATCAGTCCAATTTTACAAACGAGGAAACTGCAGATTCCAAAGTTCAGTAACTTTGTAAGTTCCTTGCAAGTAGGAATTGTTTCAAGGCACTTGGAATATAGTAGGTGTTTTCACAAATCCTTGTTGATTGTGCACAGAGGCCTTTCAGCTAATAAGTGTCTTGGGGGAAGATGAAAACCCAGCTCCAAGCCCAGTATACTGTATACCATGCTGTATTCCCTCCCTTTGACCTACAACATATCACTACTAAATGTGCCCATTACTAACTTGTCTAAGGAGTACTCCTGGCTAAACAGTCATAGACTATTAAAACCAGAAGGGACCTCAGAAGTCACTTAGTCAAAATCTTCATTGTACAGATAGATTTGAGGCACAGAGAGATTAGATTCAACATCACACAGCTAGGCAATAGTGAGAGAAGACTAGAACTACAGGTTCTTCTGACTCTCAATCCATTATTTTCACAGTTGATGAAATATAAAGTTGGCAAGAGTTTTCTTAATTCTTTAAAGAACTTTGAATATTTGCTTAAATCTTCTGTAATTAACTCATCTTTGTATTTAGCCTCTCACTGAATATAAAAATAGTAAATGTATTAATACAAATTTCTCATTCTTTGCCTCAAAGGAAATCCATGCCATCCCTCTTGTATGGTTTTATCGTGTTGCAACAATTTTTAAGCTTGTGGGTCTCCTCTTGCCTAAGCTGGAAGTGCAAGGGCTACTCATGTTACTAGTACTTCTCTGATCACCACCACAGGACAAGACAAGAGCTTAGCCATGCTGATTCCCCAACCCTTCTCTTTAGGCAGCCTGGTGTCCTGTCCACCACCACCCCCCCAGGGGCAGTCAGCATATTAATGCCAGGAATAATGCAGACACCAGATTGACTTAGACCACTGCAACTCAGAACCTCTGAGCTCAAGAGATTCCCCCAGCCTTGGTATCTCTAGTAACAGGGATTCTATTCATGCCCCGCCACCACTGGCTCTTTGGAATGATTTTTGAGGAACTGTTCCAGACGGATATCATGGGATCATAGCTTTAGATCTGGAAGGGACCCCAAAGACCATCTAATCTGATCTCTTTATTTTATCAGTGAAGAAGCGAGGCCTGGAGCGAACAAATGACTTACCCAAGGTCACACAGTAGTAAGTGGCAGAGTCAGGAGTTGAGCCAGGTCCTCACTCCACACCTTTTTGAGAATGTATACATTCTCTTAACAAATTATCTGGGCATTTTGAAAGTTGAAATTGTTTAGTTACAGCCTTGACGTTGCTTTCTTCACTCTTTAAGTAGTTTGTTTTCTTTGGGCCTACCCTCACTTAAGTTGACTTAGTTCTTATATGGGCTTAATTTTAATTACAAAGTAATTTATAAATGTAAGTCAACACTTTTAGAATTTGCAAAAGTAAAACTTAATGATTCTCTGGTCAGGCAAAAATTCCTTAAATTAATATTACTGTGGTCTGATTACAGACCTGAGTATCTTGTGATACTGAAAATAAAAATGACTTTCTTTTAATAAATCTTTTAATCCTAGTGGCTCACTGAATTTGACTATATCCTGGGCTGTTTAAGGAATAAAAGATGGTCTTTTGGAGATAAGGCCTAATCCAAGTGATTAACAATTACTACATCAAACATTATCCTCCAAAGTAGGGGGAAAAAAGGACACAACTCATTCATTCAAGCAGGATTTGACATGTATAGTTTTGTTTGTTTGTTTGTTTGTTTTGCAATGCTCATTGTGGGTCTGTGATAAGAGGGGCCTGTATACAAACAGAAACTGTTCTGTCCTCCTCCCCAAGGTCAATGTTTGACCAAAAAAGTTTTTTCTGCTGCTCCCCATTATGACAACAGGAGAAATCATTTCTCCATAAAAACATACTCCTAGAGTCCCAGGTATTCGTATTCTGACTACTATAGGGTTTCTATCCCCTTTCAACCTTCCCTGTTTTCTCAATAGGCCTTTCAATTGGAAAAGAGTTATGAAAATTTGAGGAAATCTAAGTATAAATCTACATCACACATTAGATTGGCACAATTCTAAAATATTAAAAAAAAATTGATTGCTGGCACATATTCATTCTCTACCCATTATTGCCCCTCTCTTAGAGTTGCTTTTCTTACTTATTTACCTTATTTCCAACCTCAGAGCCAGTCCCCTCAGTTCTACCAATTGACAACAGCTTTCCAAGGTTTAACCCTTAGACTCATTTCCTCTTCTTAATAATTAACCCTGCTTCCAACCACAAGCCAGCTGAGTTCTCTCCTAGCTCCCTTGGTCCCTGGGGGGAAAAAAAGGCAGTGTCCTTTTCTATCCAGGTCCCAGGTACATTTTCCTTGGCCTCAGTTCAAAACAACTCTTCTCATGGCCACCTGAACTACTCATTTGGAATGAAGATTTGGAGGGAAAAGATGCTGCTGTCGGCCAGTCCTCTAATTAGATGAGTAGTATCCCCTATTATTCTTTCTTTATGTTATTTTTCTCATTTTTTTGTAATCCAGCCCTAGATATTATTAACTGAATGATCTCAGGCAAGTCTGTTCAGTTTCCTTAACTGCAAAGATGATGATAGCACCTATCTCCCAAGATAGTTGTGAGGAAAAAAAAATTGTAAAGTGCCTGGCACATAGTAGATACTAAATAAATGCTAATACTATTATTACTACAATATTTAATCCATCTTGTTACCTGCTACTTAATATGTATTCATTATGTGGACTACCCAGGCAATGTCTAGAAGTAGTTGCAAATACCCACAGATCCTGGTACAGTGGGAGAAGCTCACTGTTTTTGGAGTCAGGCCTCCTGGGTTTTGGTCCTAGTTTTGCCACTACTTCTGTGACCTTGGGCAAATTACCCAATCCCTAATACCTAATTACCTAGTACCTAATCCCAGGGTGTCATTGTCTCAGCTACAAAATGAGGGAGTTGGACAAGATGAGCTCTAAGGTTCCTTCTGGCCCTGAACCATCATTCTATGCCTGTCATGATAGGAATCAATGACTATGTCATTACTGGAAATTGGGACTTTTTACTACTAAGGGCTTGTTGATCCTTTGGGTAGTCTTTTTTTTTTTTGGAGGGGGGAAGACAGGGTAATTGGAGTTAAGTGACTTGCCCAAGGTCACACAGCTAGTAAGTGTTAAGGGTCTGAGGCCAGATTTGAACTCAGGTCCTCCTGACTTGAGGTCCAGTGCTCTATTCACTGTACCACCTAGCTGCCTCCTCCTTTGGGTAGTCTTAAGAAGAATTGGTAGAGAGAACAGTCCAGTGTCTGGCAGTGTGACACTTGGGGGCAGTGGGGAGGTGGTAAATCTATTGGTTGGAAGAGATAGAATATAACAGGAAAGAAGTACCTACTTTCCTCAATGAATTCTTTTTGTTTTTAAATCTTTGATTTTTACATCATCTACAATTTCCAGTTATCTCTTCCTCACAGAGAGCCACACCTTAAAGAATAGAAAAAAGAGAAAGTAGTAAAACCAACCAACACTTGAATTAAGCCTAACATCATGTGTCGGCCTCTATGCTCTTGGGGCCACACTGACTTCTACCCAGAGAAAGAGAGGCACATGCTCATATCTCTTCCTTGGGGCCATCTGTGGCCGTTATAATTACACAGCATTCAATTTCTATCGTTCTTTCCATTTACATTGTTGTCATTGTGTATATTATTTTCTAGAGTCTGACTGGACTGAATCACGACCATCTCCTTGAGGTATATTCCTGGCAGTCCTTGAATACATTCCCCCAAGAGCTGATATAAGATTCAGAGAGGACTTCAGTGGGACTGATGGCAGGGATCCAAGCAGGTGAAATCAGGCATGGAGAGACTGGTAATGAATAGGAGCCATTCAGCCTAATCCCCACATATGTACTCCAGAAAAGATAAATCAGATTGAATAATGAGTAAGAAATGTTGGGGCAGCTAGGTGGCATGATAGAGTGCTGGGCCTGGAGTTAGGAAGACCTCACTTTAAATCAGGCCTCCTGTGATCCTGGGCAAGACAAGGTTTTCTTGTCTATAAAATGAGCTGGAGAAGGAAATAGCAAACCACTCCAGTATCTCTGACAAGAAAACCCCAAATGGCATTGTGAAGAATCAGACATGACTGAACAACTGAGCAAGAAAAAAGAAGCTATGGTAAGTACCTTCATTCAGGCTAAGTTGAGCCTCTAAGGATAGGTTCCAGTCAAAGAACTAGGGAGAGACAACAAGCTCAACACTGAAAGACCTTCTAGCTAGGAACTCCTTTGGTGTTTTCCAGACTGGAAAATACGCAAGGTACAAGAATATTTGTCATTGTTAGCATCCCAGATAATAAAGATTTGGAATCCACCATGCCCTGCAAGTGTGCAAGAGGACCCAGAGTCTAGCTGACAAAAAAATTCCCAATTCAGGAAGTAAGACTAGAAGTATGAATAAAAGAAAGTTTATGGATTCAAGAATTTTTCCAGGAAGGAAAAAAAAACTAAAGGAAGAGAGTAACTCCACAGAAATTATGGACAAAATCTCAAATGAAGGTATGACTTGACCCAAGGTATAGAATTAATGGAAGATGTAAACTAAGAAATTAAAAAAAGATACCATAAATGAGAGTTTTAGAGGGGAAAAAATTGGAAGGAGAAAAAATAGCTTATTAAAAGCAAGTTAACACTCCCTAAGTATTAGAATGGCCCAAATAAATTAATAAACCCATGAGACAATAAGAACTATGAGAGAAGAAATACATACATATATATATTATCAAAAACAACTGACCTAAAAATTAGAACAGAAAGAAATATAAGAATCATCAGACTTCCTAAAAACCATAACAACAACTACAAAAAAGTCTGGGTACCATACTTCAAAAAATCATAAAGGAAAGCTGCCTAGACCAATTAAAACTATAACGCACAGTAAAAGTAAATTGACTGGTCACCTAAAAGAAAACTTTTTCATTCAAAACCAATTTTTTTAAATCTTTTATTTAGTATTTTATTTTTCCCCAGTTATTTACTCCTAATTGCCCTAATAAAGAGAAAGGTCTTATGAGTTACAAATATCTTCCCATGTAGGAATATAAACAGTTTAACCTTATTAAGTTGCAATGATTCCCCTTTCCTGTTTACCTTTTTATGCTTCTCGAGTCTTGTATTTGAAAGTCAAATTTTCTATTCAGCTCTGGTCTTTTCATCCAAAATGTTTGAAAGTCCCTTATCTCATTGAATATCATTTTTTCCCCTGAAGGATTATACTCAGTTTTGTTAGGTAGGTGATTCTTGGTTGTGAACCTAGCTCCTTTGCCCTCCAGAATATTGTATTCCAAGCCCTCCACTCCTTTAAGGTGTTAATCTTGTGTTAACCTGACTGTGGCTCCATGATATTTGAATTATTTCTTTCTGGCAGTTTGTATTTTCTTCTTGACCTAGGACCTGTAGAATTTGGCTATATGATATTCCTGGAAGTTTTCATTTTGGGATTTCAGGGGGTGATCAGTGGAGTCTTCTAATTTCTATATTATCCTTTGATTCTAGGGCGGTTTTCCTTGGTAATTTCTTGAAAGATGATGTCTAGGCTCTTTTTTTTTTAATCATGACTTTCAGGAAGTCCAGTAATTTTTAAATGATCTCTCTTGGATCTATCTTCCAGGTTAATTGTTTTTCCAATGAGGTATTTCACATTGGCTTCTATTTTCTCATTCTTTTGGCTTTGTTTTATTGTTTCTTGATTTTTCATAAAATCATTAGCTTCTGTTTGCTCCATTTGAATTTTTTAGGGAATTATTTTCTTCAGTGAGCTTTTGGACCTCCTCTTCCATTTGGCCAGTTCTACTTTTTGAAGCATTCTTCTCGTTGTTGACATTTAGGACCTCTTTTACTATGTGACCTCCTTTACCAAACTGTTGGTTCATTTTTTATGATTTTCTTGCATCAATCTCATCTCTTTTCCCAGTTTTTTCTCTACCTCTCTTACTTGATTTTCAAAATCTTTTTTGAGCTCTTCCATGGCCTGAGATCAATTTGTATTTTTTCTTGGAGGCTTTGGATGTAGGAGCTTTGACCTTTGTTGTCTTCTTCTGAGTGTTTTGATCTTATCACCATGGTAATTTTCAATAGTCAGAATTTTTTTCTGTTCTTTGCTCATTTTCCCATCCTATTAGTTGACGTTTAACTCTTTGTTTAAAAGTAGGGCTCTGCCTCCAGGGTGGAGGGGATTTTAAGCAGCTATTTCCAGAGATACTTGTAGGGACCTGTAAGTTTTCATTTCTTCTAAAGTGGTATGATCTAAGGAGAGATGTTTACTCCTCTCCTGACCTGTGCTCTCGTCTCTGAGTGACTACAAGCACTCTATTCTGCCTTGTGACTATGAGGGGCATCCCCCCTCCACTGCTACCACGAGCTCTGGTATGCTAGTGCTCCTCTTCACCCTGGGACTGTCACCCAGGACTTCGACCCAGATCTGAGTATGGGCAAAACAACAGGGCCCTGACTCAGTTCTAGCAAAAAGACCCTTGTAATCTCCTTCTGACCAGTTGCTTGATGCCCTTATTGTCTGTGGACTGTGAGCTCCAGAAGCAGCAACTGCTGATTCAGTCACTCCCAAGGTCTACTCCTTGTTTTGCTGGGGCTGGGGCTGTGCTGGCTCAGCCTGCATTAGACTGTGCTCCACTCTCATAGAATATCAGCAGGAAAGGTGCAACAAACCTTTCCTGCTGATATTCTAAGTTGTTTTTGGCATCTGTGGGCTGAGGGATCTGGAAAATGCCAGTGCTCAGTTCCCTTGAGGCCTGCTTCACTAGACTGCTGAAGAAGCCCAAGACACAAAAAAAGTTAGCCCCTACATGACAGATAGCCTAATTTGCAAATTCCTCTTTGTTGCTTTTTAAGCAGTTGGTGAGGAATGGCTCAGTAAGAATTAGAAGAGTTGCTTTTTAGTCATTTTCAGTTATATTTGACTATGACCCCATTTGAAGTTTTTTGGCAAAGATACTGGAGTGGTTTGCCATTTCCTTCTCCAGATCATTTTACAGATGAGGAAACTGAGGCAAGTAGGGTTAAGACTTGCCCAGGTTCATACAGATTGTAAGTGTCTGTGTAAGTGTCTGTGTAAGTGTAAATGTCTGAGGTCAAATTTGAACTCAAGTCTACCTGATTCCAGGTCCAGCACTCTAACCACTGCTCCTATAGCTGCCCTCAGGGGGAGGTTCTTAATAATGTTTACCTGAGGAACAAAAACCTTTCCCTCCCCCTTGCCCCATGCCCCACTGTACCCTTACAATCCCCACAAAATTTATCAAGAGTATCTGGATTAAGACCCAACCTGGAATACTGAGCCCGAATTTGAGCCCATCACAAGAGAAAAACAGTCAAAATATAAGGTAGGAGGGCAGGAGTCTGAGTGAAGAAGAATTCCATCCAGAGACAGGACTGATGTTCCTGCCCATCCTCCACCCTCAGAATGATCAGCACCAGGAGGAAACACAAGAAAGAAGAAGCAAAAAAATTAAAAAGAGCAAATAGTATGCTTCAATCTGCATAGTTCTTTCTCTAGATGTGGACTGCATTTTCCATCATGAGTCTTTTAGAGTTGTCTTAGATCCTTTCATTGCTAAGAAGAGGTAAGTCTACCAAAGTTAGTCATGGTACAAAGTGACTGTTGTGTACAATGTTCTCCTGGTTCTGCTCACTTCACTCAGCATCAGTTCATGTAATTCCAGGTTTTTCTAAAGTCTGTTTACTCATCATTTCTTATGGAACAACAGTATTCCACTATGTTCATTTACCACAACTTGTTCATCCATTCCCCAATTGATAGGCAGGCATACCCTCAATTTCCAATTCTTGGTCACCACAAGAAGAACTGCTAAAATATTTTTGTACATTATTCATCCTTTCCCCATTTTTATGATATCTTTGGCATACAGCCCTAGAAGTGGTATTGCTGGGTCAAAGAGCATGCACAGTTTTATAGCCTTTTGGACATAGTTCCAAAATGCTCTCCAGAATAGTTGGATCAGTTCATAACTACACCACAAATGCTAAGAATCTTAAACTGAACAATGAAAAGTTTTCTCCAATATATTTTCTCCATCTCCCATTAACTTTCTTCAGTTTACTTGTTGAAATTCAGGACCTGATGTTGCTCTCAGTTATGCTGGCAAACATGAGTCCCTTGATGAGGCTAATTTCATATGTACTGTTCTCTACTTTGTAATAAAGGAAAAAAATTCAGTCATGAGGAAAAAAAAAACAGGTAAGTTTCCTAACCCTCAGTTATTTAATATTTAATATTTAGGGACTCAGAAGTCACCTAATCCTGCAATTGAGGAAACTGACATAGGGAAGTGACTTTCTCAGATCACATAAATATTAAGTGTCAAAGCCAAGAACTGAAGCCAGGGCCTCCGATTCTCACCCAGTGCTATGTTTTGCCTTATCAAGCTTGGACTTATATGTTTCACTGCCTTAATAGAGTTTAATCACCTACAGCAGTAATTTGGATTGAGTGCACTCATGAAAGATGAGCAGTCATAGCAAGGGACCATTTGATCTCTGCTGTCCCTAACTCCATTCACGTGTTCACAGAGACAGGTCCTTCTGTCCCTGAATAACCCTAGAGTTAATTCTATGCAGTCACCTGGGGCTCAGAGCGGTGTGTTTTTGTTCCTTGGATTAACTCCATTTCCTTTTCATGGTCTCATGCCATTTGGTGATGTTGCATGACACTCAGAGGAGGATACTTTTAAAAGGGAACATCAGTGGTGGTTGGCAAATTACCATTCCATGGTTCCATGAATGAGAAAGTCACAGGGGATGGTTGGATGAAATACACTTGTATAAATAATTACGGGCTTGAAGAGGGGGCACTGTGGGGAGGAGGTATGAAAGAGCATCTAGGAAAAGCATAATGCCAAATATTTGTTTAGGATTGAATTATGGGGGATGTGGGATGGGAGGTGGGACAAGAAAGAAATGTGCTTTGGAGGACATTGCTTAGACAAAGCTAAATGTCACCCAGGTCTCCAAGCTTTTTTCTTATTTTCCCCCGCTTTTGGTGTTCTTATTCCTTCTCTTCACAGATTTTTCTTTGTTCTGCTTCCCAAAGAAGTAACAGGTGATGAGTGAGTTTCAGAAATGAAAGCCATAGTGTTTCTTGAGAACCCACATATATCAGGACAGTATACTTCCTTTTTCTTCAGCCATGTCCTCTGATCTTTAAATTAAGAGACTGTTTTTAGCAATCTAGGAGTTTATTCTATCAATACCTTGAGTGAGAGATTTTGAGAATATATATTATTAAACATTTACTATAATATACTGGGTCACTGTGATGGCCCCATAAAATATTCTTGTTCTAGTATTTATTTTTCCCATTAAGATTGATTTAAACAGATAATAGCTAGCATTTATATAGTGCATTCCTGTATAAAATGAAGGTATTGGATAAAATAATCTCCCTTAGGGTGGCTAGGTGGCGCAGTGAGTAGAGCGCTGGCCCCGGAGTCAGAAGGACCTGAGTTCAGATCTGGCCTCAGACACTTAATGTACACACAAACAAAAACCTAGCTGTGTGACCTTGGGCAAGTTACTTAACCCCAATTGTCCTCCAAAAAGCAAAAAAAAAAATAATAATAATAATCTCCCTTCCATTTATATGTAACAAGAACCACTGTTGGGCCCAGTGGCACTGGAGTACTCACTCTTTCCCTCTCCATTAAAGGGTTCCTTTCAACTCTGGACCCACTCACATGGATTGGTTTCAATCCGGGGAGATCCTGACTTCCAGTGAGAGAGGGGTCAGGATCTTTTACCCTCTCTGGTTCTTTATGCCCATTTCCTAGAACCCCAGAGAAAACTATTTAAAGTTTAGGTTTCTCTCATGGTATCTACCCAAAAGTGGGGAATAGAAAGGTACTTGGTATACAATATAAATCAGACATAGGAGAGCTATTTATTTCCTATACACAAAAGAAATGCCTAACAAAGGAGTCTCAAAGTAAATGATAACTATTGTTACACTCTCCTGACTTGTTTAAACATGAAGCAAATTGAGAGAGTGCTAAATCAGTATTTCACATTTTACCTTAACTCTACACTTTACCAATAATTCCCTCCAGGTCCATGTCTTCCTATAATCCCAACCTGGAGTTGAAATCCATCTTATACAAGAAGCATTGTACTTGTTTCCTAGATTCCTCATGCCAGTACTGGAATGGATTGAAGAGCTTTAACTTTTTGAAGTTCTGCCTTCAAAGTTAGAAACATCAATCTCAGAATCACTGTTTGGTCACCTATGCTTAGGAAAGACACATACACACACAAACACACACACCAAAAAAAGATACAAAAAGCAGAAAAAGCAGTCTGGGACCCAAGGCTCAGGCCCAGCACTTCAATTCGATCCCTTGCTTTAACTGCAATGTGTTCATAGCTGTCATGTTGCCAACACTGGGAAAGAATACCATTCCTGGCTCTCACCCCTCCAGAGAGAGGCCCCAATAGACTTCACTCATGTTGTAGACAAGGGGTAGAAAGAGACCAAAGGAAGTGTCACTCCGTTATCAAGATCCATTAAGCCAATGGCCTTTCTAATTTAGTGGCCAATGAATGCCCCAAACCTCTCAGCATTTAGTCATATGTGTCCTCAAAAGTTGCCAGGGGAGTTCCAACACATGGTCTATGATACGACCCTTATTGGGTCAATCCATGCTATATATAAATATATGTCTAATACACACACACACACACACACACACACATGTATTTCTGTATATATATATATATATATATATATATATATGTATATATATATATATATATATATATATATATATATATATATATACATATATATATATACACACACACATTTGATTGCCACCACGATCCAGAGGAGATACCCTGGGCAATATTATCTTCATTTTATAGAAGAGGAAACTGAGGTTCAGAGAAATTAAAAGACTTGCCCCCAGTCACATAGATTGTAAATGATGGTGGCCATGTTCAGACTCAGTCCTCCCCTGAATCTGGTCCAGCATGCCTTTTGCTGTGCCATGCTGCCTCCACTGATGCCAGGGATGAACTATCCTCCTCTCCAAGAGACCAAGCACTTCACCTTCATACTGCTACTACAATCACTGTACTTGACAGTAACTCTGGGGGGGGGGGGGGTTAGCTAAGAGACATTTGTAAAAGTAGGATTAAAAAAATAATAAAGCCACTGAGCAGCTGGGTAATGACACTGCAATAAGGAGCACAGGACTGAGAACTGGAAGAGACCTTAGCATTTGGCTCAATACCTTCATTTTACAAATGAGGAAACTCAGTCCTGGAGAAATGACTTGCCCAGTTCCACAGAGATGGTGAACCAGGCTGAAGAGTTTTATTTTATTATAAGACCTCTTTATTATAATATTCCTTATAGGAATTAATACAAATAATATGATATAATTAATATAAAAACAATATAATGTAACATTACATAGGCATAAAGAGTAGGGCAGTGAGGATCAAATATGTGTCTTAAAATATAATTTTGGCAACTATATGGAAGAAAGATCAAAGAAAGAGGGCTTTTCCTGCTAATCAATATTTTGGGGTATTGGTTTTACAGGGGTGCTGGGTCCTGCTGACCCATATTCTAACTAAGGTTTGTTCTGCCTTGCAGCAGTTTTATAGTCAGGTGACCAGGAAGCAATGTCAGCATCCTGAGGCTTTGGTCTTCTGAGCCAACCCAAGTTTTAAAGATGGCCTTAATATCTTTGAAGTTAACACTAACCTAACTTGAATGGGAGTGGAAATTAGGATATCATTCCTACATGGTATATTCTCTCCTGGCCTTCTTGAAAGAGTTGCTGAGAAATTGTGTGACTCACATATGAAGAGGTAGAGATAAGTTGAAAATTTATCATGGGTGTAGTTTATGAAGTTTAACAGGTGAACCAAACCTGAAAAGTACATATGAAGTAGGGAGTGATCTAGACCAAATGCTTTTAAAAAACATTTGAGGACTCAGAAAAACTTCTGGAGCTCCAGCACCCACAGAACGACACAGAGAAGCTAATGTCCCACTGAGGACAGCCCAGCAGCCCTGCAGGGAGCAGCCAGCGCAGCACTCTGGGAGCCAACAGCACAGTGCTATAGGAGCCTAGCCCAGGCCCACATGAGCCCTTGTTTTAGCCCCAGGGTAGCCAGGCCAGCAGCCTGCTGGAGGGACCCCAGAACACCAGCAGCTGTGGCAATTCCAGAATTATCAACACAGATATGCCTGGGACAAAGTGAGAGGTTAGTGCCCTATGGACTTTGGGATGAGTATTTGGGGAATGCGCCCCTGGTGGCGAGAAGAGGCTGAGGAGACACGGCACAGCTGGCACCACATTGCAGCTTTAGCTTGTGGTCTGCGAACTGTAAGGGGATCTAGTGATCAGTCTGGGGGTTAATCGCTCTTGCGTTAACCTCCCTGGATCTAGATTGAGGTCTGGGGTGGAGGTCTTGGGGTGGGTATCCAGCTTGCTGGAGTGTGTGGAAGCTTAACAGAGGCCACCCAACTAATACCTCTGGAAGTTGTGAAGACCCTAATGTTTGGGACAGAAGCTCCCCTGTCTGGTGGCAGAGTCCTACTGTGGCAACAAGCCCCAAAGTCAAGTAATTGAGTGGCAATATGCCTAGGCAAAGGAAACAAAATAAACAGAAAAATGCAACATTAGACTCCTATTTTGGGGGCAAAGAGTATTGAAGCAGGGAACAGGAGGAGGACTGTGAGGTCAGAAATCCTGCACCAAAAGCCCCAAATGAAAATATGAGCGGGTTACAGGCCATAGAAGACCTTAAGAAGGATTTTAAAAACCAAATAAGAGAAGTGGAGGAAAAATTGGGAAAAGAAATGAGAAGGATGCAGGAAAAGTATGAAATGAGAGTCAACAGCCTGACTGAGGAAAATAACACCTTAAAAAAATAGACTAACTCAAATGGCAAAGGAGGCTCAAAAGGGCAATGAGGAGAAGAATACCTCAAAAAGCCGAATTTGCCAGGTGGAAAAAGAATCTCAAAAGCTCACTAAGGAGATTCATTCTTTCAGAGTTAGACTAGAGCAAAGGGAAGCTAGTGACTTTATGAGAAATCAAGATGCTGTTAAACAGATCCAAACAAATGACAGAATAGAAGACAATGAGAAATATCTCATGAGAAAAACCACTGACCTGGAAAACAGATCCAGGAAAGATAATTTTAAAATTATTGGACTACCTGAAAGCCATGATCAAAGAAAGAACCTAGAAATCATCCTTCAAGAAATTCTCGGGGCGGCTAGGTGGCGCAGTGAATAGAGCGCCGGCCCTGGAATCAGAAGGACCTGAGTTCGGAGCCGGCCTCCGACACTTAATCCATACAAACAAAAACCTAGCCGTGTAACCTTGGGCAAGTTACTTAACCCCAATTGCCCTAAAAGGGGCGGCTAGGCGGCGCAGTGAGTAAGAGCGCCGGCCTCGGAGTTGGGATGACCCGAGATCAAATCCGGCCTCAGAAAATGAGCACCCACACATAAATAATGACTAGCCGTGTAACGTTGAGCAAGTTACTTAACCCCAATTGCTTAAAAAAAAAAAAAGAAATTCTCAAGGAAAATTGCCCTGATGTTTTAGATCCAAAGGGCAAAATAGAGGTTGAAAGAATCCACCGAACACATCCTGAAAAAGATCTCCAAAAGAAAACTCCCAGGAATATTATAGCCAGGTTCCAGAATCCCCAGATCAAGGAGAAAATACTACAAGCAGCCAGGAAGAAACAATTTCAATATTGTGGAAACACAATCAGAATAGCCCAGAACCTGGCAGCTTCTACACTGAGGGATCGAAGGGCATGGAATATGATATTCCAGAGGGCAAAAGAGCTGGGATTAAAACCAAGAATCACCTACCCAGCAAAACTGATTATCTTGTTTCAGGGGAAAATATGGTCATTCAATGTAACAGAGGACTTTCAAGCATTCTTGAGGAAAAAACCAGAGTTGAATAGAAAATTTGACATTCAGACATAAGAAGCAAGAGATGCTTGAGAAGGTAATCAGGGAAAAGAAATCATAAGGAACTTCTCAAAGTTGAACTATTTACATTCCTACATTGAAAAATAATAACTATGACTGATGAAACCTTTCTCAGTATGAAAATAATCGAAGAAGAGTATATGGGCATATGAGTACATATGTGAATGTATGTATATATGTTTACAGGTATATATGGATAGAGGGCACAAGTTGAATTTGGTGGGAAGGGATGATACTTAAGGGGTGAAGTTAAGAGGTGAGAGAGGAAAGTGGCAAGAGGAGATGGGGAGAGACAGGGTAGGGTCAACTATCTCATGTAGAAGAGGCAAGGGGAAGTGGTTGCAGGGGAGGGGAAGAACAGGAAGAAAAAAAGGCAAAACCATATTCTCATTGAATTTGGCTCAGGGAGAGAATCACATATATACTAAATGGGATATCTCACCCTGCAGGAGAGTAGGGGGAAGGGGGATGAGAGGCAGGATGATGGAGGGGAGGGCATTCTGAGGGGAGGGGAGGTTGGAAGTACCCACTTTCGAAGAGGGACAGGATTAAAATTTAAAAATAAAAATAAGAAAAAACATTTGAGCAGGGAGAAAAAAACTGTCATGGTGGGGAGGGAGGGAGAAATAAGGGAAAACCACACTGAAAAAATAGCATGGGTTGAAATTTAAAAGGAAGAGAAATATTCTGGAAGACAGAGATAAGAAAGCTTGACATTCCATACATGGGGGGCTTATAGACTACATAGAAACAGAAGTGCAATCCTGGACTCATGATAAGAGAGTCAGCTCAAACTGCTCACTGGAGAGGATTGTTCAATTTTCAGAGTAAACATTTATAGCTTGAAAATTGGCAAATGGGGGGCGGAGCCAAGATGGCGGAGTAGAAACAGCTCATCCAAGCCACTCTGCCCCCACATTCCCCCCAAACGATGTAAAAGGGGACTCTGAAAAACTTCTGGAGCCCCAGCACCCACAGAACAACACAGAGAAGCTAAACTCCCGCTGAGGACAGCCCAGCAGCCCTGCAGGAAGGACCAGCGCAGAGGTCTGGGACCTGGCAGCGCGCAGAGCGCAGGAGACGAGCCAAGCCCAGGTCCGTGTGAGCAGAGCTTTTAGCCCCAGGGCAGCAGGGCCAGCAGCCGGCTGGAGGAACCCCAGAACACCAGGAGCTGTGGCGACTCCAGAATTATCAACATAGACTTGCCTGGGACAAAGTAAGAGGTTAGTGTCCTATGGACTTTGGGACTGGTATTAGGGAATGCGTTGGCTCCCTCCCCTGGGGGCTAGAGCCACTGAGGACAAACGCCATTTTGTAGTTTTCAGAGGCAGCTCCCGCTCCCAGCCTCCAAATTTGTAGGGAGATCCAGCGATCAGTCTTGGGGTAATCGCTCTTGCTTTAACCTCCCTGGATCTGGATTGTGATCTAGGGTGGAAGTCGTGGGTGGGTTTACAGCTTGCCAGAACGGGAGTTGCCCCCCACACGTTCGGGACGAAAATTCCTCTATCTGGCCTTAAAGCCATAGTGTGGCAACAAGCCCAAAAGTCAAGTAATTAAGTGGCAACATGCCAAGGCAAAGGAAACAGAAAAATGCAACCCTAGACTCCTATTTTGGGGGCATAGAGCGGGAAAAGGACTGTGAGGTCAGAAGTCCTGCTCCAAAAGCCCCAGGGGAAAACATGAGCGGGTTGCAGGCCATAGAGGACCTTAAGAAGGACTTTAAAAATCAAATAAGAGAAGTGGAGGAAAAATTGGGAAGAGAAATGAGAAGGATGCAGGAAAAGTATGAAATGAGGGTCAACAGCCTGACTGAGGAAAACAACACCTTAAAAAATAGACTAACTCAAATGGCAAAGGAGGCCCAAAAGGGCAATGAGGAGAAGAATGCCTTAAAAAGTCGAATTTGCCAGATGGAAAAAGAATCTCAAAAGTTCACTGAGGAGATTCATTCCTTCAGAGTTAGACTGGAGCAAATGGAAGCTAATGACTTTATGAGAAACCAAGATGCTGTTAAGCAGATCCAAACAAATGAAAGATTAGAAGGCAATGTGAAATATCTCATGGGAAAAACCACTGACCTGGAAAATAGATCCAGGAGAGACAATTTAAAAATTATTGGACTACCTGAAAGCCATGATCAAAGAAAGAACCTAGAAATCACCCTTCAAGAAATTCTCAAGGAAAATTGCCCTGATGTTTTAGATCCAGAGGGCAAAATAGAGGTTGAAAGAATCCACAGATCACCTCCTGAAAAAGATCCCAAAAAGAAAACTCCCAGGAATATTATAGCCAGGTTCCAGAATCCCTAGATCAAGGAGAAAATACTACAAGCAGCCAGGAAGAAACAATTTCAATATTGTGGAAACACAATCAGAATAGCCCAGGACCTGGCAGCTTCTACACTGAGGGATCGAAGGGCATGGAATATGATATTCCAGAGGGCAAAAGAACTGGGAATGAACCCAAGGGTCACCTACCCAGCAAAACTGAGTATTTTGTTTCAGGGGAAAATATGGTCATTCAGTGGAATAGAGGACTTTCAAGCATTCTTGAGGAAATAACCAGAATTGAATAGAAAATTTGACACCCAGACACAAGAAGGAAGAGATGCCTGAAAAGGTAATCAGGGAAAAGAAATCAAAAGGAACTTATCAAAGTTGAACTATTTACATTCCTATATGGAAAAGCAATAACTGGGACTGATGATATCTTTCTCACTATGAAAATAATGGAAGAAGGGTGTGTGGTCATATGAATACAAATGTGAATGTGTGTGTATATGGTTACAGTTATATATGGATAGAGGGCATAAATTGAATTTGTTGGGAAGGGAGAATACTCAAGGGATGAAATTATGAGGTGAGAGAGGAAAGTGGCAAGAGGAGATGGGGAGAGACAGGGTAGTGTAAACTATCCCATGCAGAAGAAGCAAGGGGAAGTGGTTGCAAAAGAGGGGGAGAATAAGGAAGGCTAAAAAGGCAAAACCACATTCAAACTGAATTTGGTTTAGGGAGAAAATGACATACATATTAAATGGGATATCTCAACCTGCAGCAGGATAGGGGGAAGGGGGATGGGAGGAGGGATGATGGATGGGAGGGCATTCTTGGGGTGAGGGGAGGTTGGAAGTACCCACTATAGAAGAGGGACAGGATCATGTAGGGAATGGACCAGGTGGGGGGTGGGATGAGTGGGAGAGAATTATAAGCAGCCTTGTACAATATATCTACTATGATAATGTTTTGCATAGCTAGACATGTACAACATATACCGAATTACTTATCTCCCAAGAGGGAATGGGTGACGAGGGAGGAAGGAAATGGATCTGAAATTTGAGGTCATAACATTAAATGTTTCAAATATATATAAATACTATTATTAATACTCTTTTGCTTGTAATAGGGAGATAAGATGTGCAGGCATTGGGATGCAAAGACTCACCTTCCTCTAATGGAAAAGTTGATGGGGGTATGGGAGAAGGCATGGGAGAGAGCAGATTGGAGGAAGCGATATCTTGTGGGATTACTGTTCTGGGAGGTTGGGTAGGGGAATAATGGGGGGAAAATGATTGTAACTCAAAATCTGGCGGAAATGAATCATGTAAAACAGAAGTTAATAAAGCATTTGTTTAAAAAAAAATTAAAAAAAGAAAAATTAAAAAAAAAAGAAAATTGGCAAATGCCACAAGTATTGCTTATGTTGATTGATTGTTTAAATTTAAGGAAGGGATGGATAAAAAAGTTAATAAGATAAATTAAACTTAAAAATTCATTGTATGTATTTTTTTTCCTCTAGAGAGCCTGTTGTATAACATCTATCATCACACCAGTGGAGGTGGGGAATAGCTGGTAGCAATGATTTGGCTAAAATATAGACTGTGTAAAGGTGAGTAAAGTTGAAGAGATAGATTAGTGCCAGATTGTGAGGAGTCTTAAAATGTTAGACCAATAAGTTTGAATTCTATCCTGGAGGTGCTAGGGAGCTTTAGAAGGTTTTAAGCTGGTGGTCTGAAAGGCAGCATGCTCTAGTAAAGAGAGTTTAGATTAGAAAAGAAATTAGTAAAACTTAGGGTTGAATCCTGCCTCTGACTTAGCATGTGACTGTGTGGAAGTAGTTCGACCTCTCTGAGTGTGGGATTTTTTTTTTCATCTATTAACTAAAGAGGTTGGATTAGAATACCAAGGTTCCTTCAATCCTTAAATTTATGAACCTATGATCCTATGATGTGTACTCTGCAAACTTTAAAGTGCTATATAGAAACCAACTGTTATTTTTAGACTGTGTATCTATCTATTTATTATATATTAGATACATGATATATGTTATATATGTGCATAACATATATGCATTACATAGTGCATATATGTATTAGATCTGAGTATCTGCTTGCAGAGTAGCTTAGCCATATTCAGTAAGCCATATCCCCACAAGCTGTTGAATCATTTTGGTTGCAGCAATTCATATGCACAGAGACTGCAATCTGTCTTGGTTGAGGGTGTTCACTGATAAAAACATGTAACCTCAAAATATTAAAGCTTTCACCAAGCAGCATGAACGAGGGCCAGTGATAGTTTTTATATTTTTAGTGTAGGGAAGTTATTTAAACACAGAATTGATGAAAATTCATCGAAAGTCAATCACCCAAATGAGTTAACATAGGCAAAAGTCCTTTGTAAAGCATCATATAAATGCAAACAAGTATTATTATTAGCTTTTAAACTGCTTCATCTTAGGAAACTCCCTATTTTGCTCAGTCAGTGTGAGTCAGTCAATAAACATTTATGAAGCATCTATGTGTTTCAAGGCTTTGTGCTAAGTGCTGGGGATAAAAAGAAAGAAAAAAGATAGTTCCTGCCCTTGAGAAGTTCACAGTCTAATGGGAGAGACAATATGCAAACAACTGTTTGGTTTTTTTTTATAAATTAATTAACTTTTAGTTTTCAACATTAATTTCCCTAAGTTTTCAATTTTCTCACCCTCTCTCCCCACCCCTCTGCCCAAGATGGCTGGTAATCTAATGTAGGCTCTATATGTATGTTCTTATTAAACATGTTTTTACATTAGTCATATTGCATAGAAGAATTAGAATGAATGTGAGAAAGAGAAAACATGAGAAAGAAAAAACAAAACAAAACGAAAAAAGGGAGCAAATAATCTGCTTTGATCTGTATTCAGGCTCCATATTTCTTTCTCTGGATGTGGATGGCATTTTGGAGTTGTTTTAGTTCTGTGCACTGCTGAGAAGAGCTAAGGCTGTCAAAGTCAGTCATCGCATAATGTGGCTATTACTGTGCACCATGTTTTCTTGGTTCTGCTCATTCCAAACAACTGTTTACAGACTAGCTATACACAGCGTAAACTGGAAATAATCGGCAGAGGGAAGACATGAGAATGAAGGGGCATCCAGAGAGGCTTCCTGTAAAAGGGAAGATTTCAGCTAGGAGTTGAAGGAAGCCAGGGAAGTCAAGAGACAAATGAGGAAGAAGACCGTCTAAATTCTGGAGGACAGCCAGTGACAAACCCCCAGAGACATTTAAAAGTGTGTGCTGCCAGCTATGATTTTTTATCATTTTTAATTATTCAGCTGTGTCTGCATGGAACAAAGGCAAGCTGGTGAGACTGCAGTAATTCCGTCCTTTCTGGCAACATGACTTAGTTTTTATCACGCTCTGCCTCTTCCTATACTCATTAAGTCAGTCTAATGCAGCCGCACAGCAGCCAGCCTCGTTTTCCCTGGGGTAGAGGATCTAATGTCAAGATAGCAAAATACAATTCATATTGAGTTGGATGTATTAAATCTTTTTACTTAGGGTCTTGTCGAGAAAAACCAATCTGTCTGCTATTCAATGTCCTAAGAACATCCTTGCCCAAGCGGTTGTATATATGCACTGATCACAGAAGGATCTAGAATCTGCTGCTTGTATACGATTGCCTGGGTCAATGTCGTTGACCTCCTAAAACAATAACAAAAAGGATTATATCAGAATCTGACTTTAAAGAATCTCATCTTTACTCAGCTCAAGTTAACCACAATTGAAAAGGAAAATGTACTTTTTTTCTTTTCCTGAGTAACTTTTTTTTCTCCTTTCCACACACATTCAAATTGAAAACCAATGAAAAGATTAACATATGGGTTGTGACAGCAGAAGTTACTATGGCCTATCCAAAGCTCAGGGATTCAGGTTAGGGACACAAATGGAATGAGGAAATATTTTCTAATAAAAGCAAAAAAAATTGAAAAGTCCTTGTTCTTTTTTTAATAGTTTCGATAAAGATTATCTCTTCATAAAGCAATTAGTCAACTATGTGGTACAGTGGATAGAGTGTTGGGGCTAGAGTCAGAAAGATCTGGGTTCAAATCCAGCATCAGACATTTGTTAGCTATGTGACCCTGGGTAAGTCACTTAACTTCAGTTGTTTCATCTGTAAAATGGGGATAATAATAGACTCTATGTCCCAGGGTTGTTGGGAAGACAAAATGAGATATTTGTAAAGTCCTTTGCAAGCATTAATTAATGTTAGCTATAATTATTAGTCTGTTATTAAGGGCCTATTAATAAAGAGGTGCAAACTCAAAGAATTATCCAACACATTGTACAATGCCACAAAAAGGAAAAAAAAAACTATTTAGACTATAGTCTGTTTAGGTCTCTACCCAGCCCTTATGATATTGGGTTGAGACTTAAGTAGATTATTAGTGTAATAGACATGCCTAATAAGAGAAGTTCTTAGGACATTGTTTCCCAAAAGACTTAGATTCAGAAGACATTGCTCACAGGGAGAAATGTCTCAGACTTTATTTTCCATGATATCTGGGTGTAGGGCAATTTTTTTTTTCACAAGGAGAGGACTCTGATGGGTTATAAGAATCTTGAAGAGGTTGTTGTTCAGTTATTTACAGTCATGTCCAACTTTTGGTGACCCCATCTGGAGTTTTCTTGGCAAAGACACTGGACTGGTTTGCCATTTCCTTCTCCAGTTCATTTTAAAGATGGGGACACTGAGGCAAACAAGGTTAAATGATCTACCCGGGGTCACACAGCTGGTGTCTAAGGCCAGATTGAACTAAAGAAGATGAGTCTTCCTGACTTTAGGCCCCTGCTCTATAGACTACGCCACCTAGCCTCCCCTCCTTGAAGAGGAGGGAGGTTTAAAAAGTGAAAACCCCTATGGTAAGAGGTGATGGGCCGAGGCTTCAGCTGGTAGAAACAGGCAAGGTAACGAAGTGAGCAAATCTGTTACAGTATCTTCAGGTCCAGCAGAATTCTGACAATTCCACAGAGAAAGCTGCGGTGAATGGCTGTACCAGAAAGATTTCAGGTGATTCTCATGTCAGCTCTGGGGTATGGAGAGAGAAACAGAGGCACGAGTACTCAGACTTGAGATGTTTTCTGACTTTGACATGAGGTAGATTTCACAGAAGGCTAAATACCATGTGAGTCTATAAGAGACTAAACTCCTTTGTGTATGGGGGCTGAGCATTCTCCTATTGGCTCACTTTTCTCTTATTCACTTTGCAATTCCAAGCCAGTTAAGTAGTTTGCTATTTGATTTATTATTCCTGTCTAGAGTATAGCTAGGCTTGATCTTAAGTTTAGAGGTTCTGAGTCTATCCTGGGAGTTATGGTGACAATTTTGAATATATATGTAACTACAGGTTCTCAGGCGCCCTGTGTGGATAGCATTTGTGATGGAGTTGGGACACCTGAATAGATGCTCTCCCAGAATCTACCAGCTCTCCCAGAATCTACCAGTGATGTTTTGTCTTTGGAAGCTTTTAAAGAAAGGAAGTTTGTTCATCTTGTGTAGGAGGAGGTGCTACTGGAGAGTCGAGCTGTAGGTGACTGCTTTAACCTCTCTTCTGGTATCTACAGTCAGATGATAGGAATGGAAACACTTGCTACCTACGTCATTGGTTAGAGGAGGAAGAGACAGAAGGAGACAGAAGTCTGGTCTGGCTTCAGGTCAGTCCTCATTTAGTCTCTTTGTTTCTGATGACGTACCCTTGTCCCCTTCTCCCCCACATTGTCATGTATGTCCTGTGTCTGACATAAACACAACCAGCAGCAAACCAAGTCATTGTCTGCTATGATTAATCCTGGTTCAGGTAGAGATTCGGGATAAAGTTTTAAATGCTTTAGACATATGCCCTGTATTACCACAGGCTGGGGTAAAATGGGGAGGGGCAGTTTCCAGTGAAAAGGAGAGTCTGCAACAGAGACATATTTTTAAATACATAGCCCTAGACATAAGGTCTTGAGAGAAATATAAGCCTAGTAGCCTAAGCAAGATTAGCCCTGCCACAGGGTGTTTGTACTCCATGGAGCTGTGGCTGCCTTTAATACCTGTTCTACACATAGCGTACCCAAGGCTTTACTACATATGTTCATGCTACACAGGCACATAAAGCAACACTATGTGGTACAAGTTGGATGGTCAAACTTCTTTTCCAGTTGCTTCTTTCCAGAAACCTCCAAAACCAAGTTCCATGAGATATCCCCAAACAGATTAATTTCAGGATAGCACCTGCTTGAATCTCTCATCTCCTTAGCAATGCTTTGCTGGCATAGAACCTAGGAATCCAAGGTTACATTCAAGATATCCCTGCGTCCAAAGATCCCATGACTCCAGATTTGATTGGGAGATGTATTAGATCACCAAAGTCCCAAGATCAAATGAAGACTCTATTTAAGGAGGCATTAAGTAGAGTGGAAAGTGTGCTGGCTCAAAAGACCTGGGTTCAGATCATGGTTCTAACAATTACCCTAGGCAAGTCAAGCCTCTATGAGCCTCAGTCTTCTCTTCTGTGAAATGGAGATAATGACTACACTGCTAAGTCTAGAGCCTTGACCATCTTTACAATGCCCTGTCTCCTGTTCTAGGGCCATTGTAAATGTCAATATTCTTCCAATAATTCCATCCTGGGGAAATAATGATTTGGAATTAGGACTTATAGCACTTTTCTCAAGAGCAAGAGAAACCAACACTGTGTGACATATAAGAAGTTTGAGACACATAATTTCTGGGCAATTAATCACTTTATTAATTATGGCTAGCAAGTAATTAATAAAAGGATGGTTATCTCACAATCATGGTGGTTTCTTGCCACTTATATGCCCTTGGAAGAGTAGATGCCCCTGACAGGCAGTAATCAACTCTGATTAGCTAACAATTAATGAGAAAGTTAATATTATAAAGAGAGGTGGGACTATTCTAATGAGGGGCTTGGGGGAAGTGACTGATCACATCACATCACAACTCAGATCACTCCCACATAGGGCAATCTAGACTTGGGCTTCTTAAACTTTTTCTGCTCATGACCCCTTTTCTCCCCAAAAATGTTTACCCTGGACATATAGGTATATAAAATAGGTACACAAATCAAACATTTACTGATAATAAATCATAAAGAAGCTTATTTTAAAACAATTCTTTGGTATACATATGACTTTATCATTTATTAAAGATGAAAACAAATTTGCATACTAATGAGATGGATGTGCTTCTGTATTTTTATATAAAGAATTAAATCTTGGTGGAATATCTGAATCTTCAACATTTTTCAGAGTTGACTGATATTTTGATTTTATAATTGTCAATGTTGAGAATGCTGATTCACATAAATATGTAGTACAAAATGACAGAAATATGTTTAGGACCATTTCAGAAATGTTGGAAATTTTGTCCTAATTCCAAGCCAAAACTCATTTAACAATTTTTAGGAGACTTAAATTTTAACCCTGTGTTGCTTGATAACTTGGCAAATTCTTCTTGAAATTTTAATGGCAGATGACTAACTTTTTTATTTCAATTTAGTATAGTTTATGAACCCAACTTAGTTTTTTAGAATCAAAATTCGAAGGGAAGTATTTCTGAAACTGTGTCTCCAGGCACTTCAGATGCTCAATTATAACTCTTTGAATTAAATCTTTGGGAAAGTTATTTTTAATTATAAAATCATCTGTAGCTGTAAACATTTCTTTAAAAATTTTTTTCCACTCTATTCTTCCATATGTTAACTTTTTTTGCTAAAACTTTCAATTTTATCTTTTAACATAAATGTTACATTTTTTCCTTGAAGTTACATGTTTAAATCATTGAGTTTTTTTTTTTTTAATATCTGACAACACGGTTTTGAAAGCCATGAGTCATTATAGAAAAAAAATAACAAAATCAGATTTCTGCTCAGTCAAAATATAACAACTTCATCTTTCAATTTCAATAATCTGTTTAAACTTCACCCTTTTGAAAGTCACCTTCTGCATGAATTACCTTTTGTAATCAGGATCCATGTCTTTCTAAAGGTTTGAAAACAAATCACTATTAAGAGCACAGCTTTTAACAAAGTTAATGATTTTGAGAGTATTGCAAAGGGCTACATCTAACTCTGGTGATAATTTTTTTGGCTACAAGCGCCTCCTGATGGGTCATGCAGTGATTAAAAGTGATATGTCCATTGCCACCAGCTTTATCTTTTGCTATAAATCCAATATTCTTTCCCATCACTTCTACAGCATCATCTGTGCAGATTCCAATACAATTTTTCCAGTGTAACCTTTATTTGTGAAAAATTCATTGACTTTAAATTATGGATTTAATGTGTGCCTTCTTGTGTGCCCTTCCAAGGGCAACAAAACAATAATTCCTCATGTATGCTTTCTTCATAGATATATCTTATATAAATAACTATACTATTCTAGAAATATTAGTTATTTCATCTAACTGAATTGAAAATTTTGAGCTGCCTTTAAGCCTGTAATAAGCTGCTGGAATTGGTCATTACTAATTTCAGAAATTCTTTTGGAAACAGTACCATTCAATAAAGGAATTTTGTTAATTTCATCCCTGTACCTTTTCCCATAAACTATTCTGACATTTTAATAACAGCAGGTAACAAGATCTATTCCTATTGTGGAGGATTTTTTAGTTTTTGCAATTAAATAAGAAGTTTCATAAGATGAAAGTAAATACTTTTCATTGATAATAACAAATTTCTCAAAACATTGTTTTTCTTTATTTGAAGATTTTAAAAGTTGTTCAAAATATCCATTTGATTTATTGCAGTGTGTTGCATGATTAGTATCAAGATGTCATCTTAGTTTGGCTGGTTTTATGCTCTTTGCAGCCAAAATTACATTACAAATTAAGCAAAGAGGCTTTTCCACACTATCATCCTTGTTAGAAGTAAATCCACATTGCAAAAATGATTCAACATATTTTCTTTTTCTTGTCAATTTAGGTGTGCTACAATCTGGTAGCAAAGATTCTGCCATGTTGTCATCAGTATTTTTACCTCTTCTGTCTAAATTTAGCCAGTTATCCATGATAAAAATAATTTTGTCCTAAAATATAAATTAATATTACTCATAATTTAAAAAATAAGCACTATCTTAATTTAGAAATTGATGCTCACCCTTACATACACATATAGCGGTGATGGTGGAACTATATGAAAAGACTTGACATTTCTGTAAAAGAAGGAGATAACAGCAGTTTTTAAAATCAAACATTCTAACATAATCCAATCCAAAGATATACCCACTTGGTACTTACATGCTGGGGAATGACAGAAAAATAGTAAAAGTCTTTATTTTTCATAATTAAATTATTTTGCTTCTATGAGAGCAGAAAACTTTGTATGTTCAGGAAAAACACTGCAATTCATAACATACAGTAATCTGAAATCTGAGCCGAGGTGTTTCTGGCAGTGTTGTTGGCATTGTGTAGTGTGGCAAGTTGTGTGTTCAGATCCAGGACTACAGTGAAGTTGCACCATGCAACATGGAAAAGTACTGACATTCATTATGTGTTTGATTTCAAATTAATTTTTTGTCATTGTGTGTTCAGAAATCTTTTACTGTTGCCAAATTTTTGTGATTCCCACATTCAGTTACTCGACCCCATATGGGGTCATGACCCACAGTTTAAGAAGCACTGAAAAAGGGGGTCCATTTCTACCCAGACCTGCCTAACTAGAGCACAGTGGGCTAGATTTCACCTAGACTAAAATATCTTTACTTTTTGATCAGATTTAAACTTTCCCAGTTGACCAGAATGTTAAATCCAATCTCATTACCAGTAGAATTCTTCAGAGGCTGATTTGTTCCAATAGAGAATGAGGAAATAGGAAGAGAAAAAATCCTGGATCTCCCCAATAGTAAATGGTTATTAATGTAAGAGAGGCCTGGAGGCTGTAGGTTCCCCACCCCTGTATACTTTCAAAGAGCTCAGTGATTTCAATGAGTTCAAGCTCCTAATTGCGGCAGCAGCTCACTTTTTACCCAAATTATTCTCCTTGTAATGCTCTGTAGTCACAGGTCATGCAATCTCAGAAGAATCACCACTCCTGGAGAGTAATTTCCCAATTGATATTTACCTCAGTTATTTCCTCCTCAATTCTGTGCCTCTGGTGCCCACTCAACTGTAATGGCAAGGGAATTTGGAGATCTTCCCTGCCCCATAATAAGCCTAAGGGAATTTGAAGACCTTCTCTGCTTTGTAAATATACTCTGCCCCCTAAGAGGCTGAATGTAGTAACATGGAGCCTGTGGAGGGAAGAGTTTGCTGAAGGGTAGAGCAGAGTCCACAGGAAGCTGAGAGTCTGAGCTAGACTAGACATTTGGGAGGAGAGCACACTTCTGAGAGAGAGAGAGATAGGCTTCTGAGAAAAAGTTGGGTTTTTTGCCACCTGCTGTGACAGCCAGGCTTGTGTTGATTTGTGGGAAGGCTAAAGGATGGCGTGGCTCTCTGCTACATTGTGGGTGCATTAACCTCTATGTTGCTATGATGGATTCGGTTTCCTAGTGTTGGGATTTGGTTTTCTGGTGTCTGAATAAATGTTTTTGCTTCTGCCTTATATATAGAGTCTGTTATATTTTGTGATCAATTACCATTCTGGTATATTTATAGTGACCATGGGTGCTGTGAATATTGCATTGGTGCTACAGCAATATACAATCTTCATCTACATTTATTTTACTGGATGATTAGAACAGCAGTTCTCAAAGTGTAGTCTAGGGGATCCCTGAGGATCTCTGAGTCCCTTTCAAGGAGTTTTCAAGGTCAAAACTATTTTCATAATAATACTAGGATGTTTTAATTTCTAATATGGCAAATACTGACAGATTGATAACATACATGTTAACTATTGATAGATAATGACACATTTATACAAAAGCTCTTTGAAGGGTCCTCAGTAAGGGAGCCTGAGACCAAAGAATTTGGGAACTGCTGGGTTAGATCAATCATCTGGATACAATTATAAATAATCCCAGATCATTCTGTGTGCTGGAGGTGGGGATTAATGGAACAAGGAAAGTTTCCTGATCTCAGTATCAATCTAATAATGAGTGGCCTAGAAAGAACAACTGTTATACCATTCCTGACCTTTCCTAAGCATCCATAAGTATGTTAGGCAACTAGGTAGTGAAATGGATAGAGTCCTGGACCTGGAGTCAGGCAGACCCAAGCTCAGACACTTACTAGCTGTGCGACCATGGGTAAGGCACTTAACCTCAGTTTCCTCACCTGTAAAATGGGGGTGATAATAGCACCTGCCTTTCAGAGTTGTTGTGAAGTTCAGAGGAGAGAGTGTTTGTAAGGTACCTTCATGATTCCGGGCCCACAATAAGCACCATGTAAAGGCTAGCTTTTCACCAAACAGCTCATAGACCTTCTTGCATCTCCCATTCACAGACGACTAACTACCTGCAATAAACACGATTCCTCTGTATTTAAAATGAACTCAGCTGAATCAAAAAGTTGGGTTAATGTTATGAACCATAAAATCAATTGAACCCTTGACATTTCAAATATCACCAGGACATGGAAAATTGAATTTCCACTTTGATGGACTATCACTATTATTTACCATCATAGTCAAAAGCATAAATAAACCAAGACAAGAAAATTCCTATTGGCTGAGGAAGCTCCATTTTGGTTCCTTTGTTGATTAGACAAGAGGTCTCATGACATCTGAATGACTTTTCCTATTGTGTGGTCTCTTCATTAGAGTTCATTAGCAATCATAAGAGCAAAGGAAAGTTGTATTTTTGTGTTATGCTTACATTATTTTGGCTGATAGATCTAGGAAATGAATCATGATGCCTCTGTCTTAGTCAATTTTATTTTATTTTATTTTATTTTTTTAATTTTTGGAGGGCAATTGGGGTTAAGTGACTTGCCCAAGGTCACACGGCTAGCTTTTGTGTTAAGTGTCTGAGGCCCGATTTGAACTCAGGTCCTCCTGACTCCAGGGCTGGTGCTCTGTTCACTGTGACACCTAGCTGCCCCATCACAAGTGCTTCCTTATCCCAACTGACACTTCACAATTATAGAATGGAAACCCAACTCACTAGAATGTACACAACCCACAGATTCCTCTGTGCAGCTGAGAAGCACTTTTTTTTTTTTTAACGAAAAGAAAAAGATCATTTAGTTTCCTTCCATCAGGATTCAAGCACAGTTCTTTCTAGTTATGTCTCTGGATGGCGCTTTTCTCACTTTCTTGAGTCTTTCGGGATTGACTTATATCACTGCATTGCTGAAAAGAGTCCAGTCTGTCATGGTTGGTCATCACAGATATGGTATGTCTGTGATTGTATACAAATTTCTTCTGATTCTACTCTTCTCGCTCAGCATCAGTTTGTATAAGTCTCTCCAGGTAATTGTGAAATCCATCACCTCCTCGTTTCTTATAGCACAATAATATTCCATTACATTCATATACCACAACTTGTTTAGCCATTCCCCAATTGATGGGCACCCCTTTAGTTTCCAATTCTTTGCAACCACAAAAAGGGCTGCTAAAATATTTTTGTACATATGGGTCTTCCTCCCACTTCTATGATCTCTTTGGGATATAACCCTAGAAGTGGTATGGCTGGGTCAAAGGGTATGAAATTATTTATAATCTTTTGGGCATAATTCCAGATTGCTCTCCAGAATGGTTGGATAAGTTCACAACTCCACCAGCAATGTATTAGTGTTCCAATTTGTCCACATCCTCTCCAGCATTTGTCACTTTCTTGTTTTGTCATCTTAGCCAATCTGACTGGAGGGATGTGGTATCTTAGAGTTGTTTTGATTTGCATTTCTCTAATTAATACTGATTTAGAGCATTTCTTCATATGCTTATAGATATCTTTAATTTCTTTCTCTGAAAACTGCCTGTTCATATCCTTTGACCATTTATCAACTGGGGAGTGAATTGTATTCATATAGATTTGGCTTAATTCTCTATAAATTTTAGAAATGAGTCCTTTATCAGAGACACAAGTTGTAAAAATTCTTTCCCAGTTTCCCACCTCCCTCTTGATCTTGGTTATATTGGCTTTGTTTGTACAGAAGCTTTTCAATTTAATGTAATCAAAATTATCCATTTTGCATTTTATAATGCACTCTAATTCTTGTTTGATCCTAAAACCTTCCCCTCTCCACAAGTCTGTCAGGTAAACTATTCCTTGCTTTCCCAAATTGCTTACAGTATCATCCTTTACACCTAGATCATGCACCCATTTGGACTTGATTTTGGTATATGGTGTTAGATAATGGTCTATGCCCAGTTTCTGCCATACTGTATTCCAGTTTTCCCAGCAGTTTTTGTCAAATAGTGCATTCTTATCCCAAAAACTGGGGTCTTTGGGTTTATCGAACAATAGATTGCTATATTCATTAACTGTTGGGTCTCCTGCACCTAATCTATTCCATTGATCCACTACTCTACACCTCTGCCAGTACCAAGCAGTTTTGATGACTGCTGCTGTATAATACAGATTAAGATCTGGCATAGCTAGTCCACCTTCCCTAGCATTTCTTTTCATTAATTCCCTTGATATTCTAGACCGTTTGTTTTTCCAAATAAATTTTGTTATTATTTTGTCTAACTCTACAAAGTAGTTTTTTGGTAAATTGATTGGTATGGCACTAAATATATAATTTAGTTTGGGTAAAATTGTCATTTTTATTATATTAGCTCGACCCAGCCACGAGCAATTGACATTTTTCCAACTATTTAGATCTGCTTTTATTTGTGTGAGAAGTGTTTTGTAGTTGTGATCATAGAGATTCTGGGTTTGTTTTGGCAAGTAGATTCCCAAATATTTTATAATGTCTACAGTGACTTTAAATGGGATTTCTCTTTCTATCTCTTGATGTTGAGTTTCATTAGAGATGTACAGGAATGCTGAGGATTTATGTGGGTTTATTTTATATCCTGCAACTTTGCCAAATTTATTTATTGTCTCTAGTAGTTTTTTACTTGATTCTCTAGGATTCTCTAAGTATATCATCATATCATCTGCAAAGAGTGATAGCGTGGTCACTTCTTTACCTAATTTGATTCCTTTGATTTCTTTTTCTTCTCTAATTGCTACTGCTAGTGTTTCTAGTACCAGATTGAATGAGAGGGGTGATAGTGGACACCCTTGTTTCACTCCTGATCTTATTGGAAAGGCTTCTAGTTTATCCCCATTGCATATAATACTTGCTGATGTTTTTAAATAGATGCTATCAACTGTTTTAAGGAAGGCTCCATTTATTCCTATACTTTCTAGTGTTTTTAATAGGAATGGGTGTTGTACTTTGTCAAAAGCCTTTTCTGCATCTATTGAGATGATCATGTGGTTTCTGCTAGTTTTATTGTTGATATGCTCAATTATACTAATGGTTTTCCTAATATTAAACCATCCTTGCATTCCTGGAATGAATCCTACCTGATCAGAGTGTATTATTTTTGTGATAAGTTGTTGGAGTCTTTTGGCTAATATTTTATTTAGAATTTTTGCATCTAAATTCATGAGGGAAATTGGTCTATAATTTTCTTTCTCTGTTTTATCTCTTCCTGATTTAGGAATCAGTACCATATTTGTGTCATAGAAAGAGTTTGGTAGGACTCCTTCTTCACTAATTTTCCCAAATAGTTTGTAGAGTATTGGAATCAATTGTTCTTTAAATGTTCGATAGAATTCACTAGTAAACCCATCTGGCCCTGGAGATTTTTTCCTAGGGAGGTCATTGATGGCTTGTTTGATTTCTTTTTCTGAGATGGGGTTATTTAGGTAATTCACTTCCTCTTCAGTTAATCTGGGCAACTTGTGATTTTGTAAATATTCATCCATTTCACTAAGATGGTCATATTTATGTGCATACAATTGGGAAAAATAATTCCTCATTATTTTTTTGATTTCCTCTTCATTGGAGGTAGGTTCACCCTTTTTATTTTTGATACTCATAATTTGGTTTTCTTCTTTCTTTTTTTTTCATCATATTGACTAAGGGTCTATCAATTTTGTTGATTTTTTCATAAAACCAGCTCTTAGTTTTGTTTATTAATTCAACGGTTTTCTTAATTTCAATTTTATTAATCTCACCTTTGGTTTTCAATATTTCTAATTTAGTACTAAATTGGGGATTTTCAATTTGTTCTTTTTCTAGCTTTTTCAATTGCATGTCCAATTCATTGACCTCCCTTCTCTCTGCTTTAATTAAGTATGCACTCAGGGATATAAAACTTCCCCTGAGAACTGCCTTTAGTGCATCCCACAAATTTTGGTATGTTGTTTCATTATTATCCTTCTCTTGAATGAAATTATTGATTGTTTCTATAATTTCTTGTTTGACCCACCAATTTTTTAGGATTAAATTTTTTAATTTCCAATTAGTTTTTTGTCTATCTTTCCATGGCCCTTTATTGCATATAATTTTTATTGCATCATGATCTGAGAATGATGCGCTTAATATTTTTGCCTTTCTGCACTGGATTGTGAGGTTTTTATGCCCTAGTACATGGTCTATTTTTGAGTACGTACCATGCACTGCTGAGAAGAAAGTAAATTCCTTTTTATCCCCATTCAGTTTTCTCCAGAGATCCATCATATCTAGTCTCTCTAAGATTCTATTCACCTCCTTAACTTCTTTCTTGTTTATTTTGAGGTTAGATTTATCGAGTTCAGAGAGGGGGAGATTAAGGTCCCCCACTAGTATAGTTTTGCTATCTATTTCTTCCCCTAATTCCTTTAACTTCTCCTCTAGGAATTTAGATGCTATACCACTTGGTGCATATATATTAAATAGTGATATTGCTTCATTCTCGATGGTGACTTTTAGTAGGATATAGTTTCCTTCCTTATCTCTTTTAATTAGATCTATTTTTGCTTTTGCTTTATCTGAGATAAGTATTGCTACCCCTGCTTTTTTTACTTTAGCTGAGGCATAATAAATTTTACTCCAACCTTTTACCTTTACCCTGTGGGTATCTCTTTGTTTCAAATGTGTTTCTTGTAGACAGCATATTGTGGGATTATGGTTTTTAATCCATTCTGCTATCCGCCTCTGTTTTATGGGAGAGTTCATCCCATTCACATTCAAAGTAATAATGACTATCTGTCTGTTCCCCTCCATCCTATTCCCTCACCTGTTTATGTTTTTGTTTCTTCCTTCTCCCTTCCCCTCCTTGAAGTTTTCCCTTTTGACCACCCCTTCCCTCAGTGTTCCCACCCAGTGATCCCTCTTCTTAACCTACCCTCTCCCCTTACTACTGTTTCCCTCTCTTCTAATCCCCCCCTTTAGTCTCCTTTTTTCACCCCCCCTTACCCTTCTGCTTTCTATAGGACGAAATAAGTTTTTATACTTATCAGAATGAATTACTCCCCGTTTGATTCCAAACCAATGAGAGTGAATTTCAAACATTGCTCCTCTCCCTCCCTCCTTTTCCTCTATTTAATGAATTTATGTGTCTATTCACATTAAAATCTTAAACTTCACTGATTTAAGTTGATCCCTCTTTGAACCAGAACCAGTGAGAATAGTGTTTAAATGATGTTCCTCTCCCTCTTTCTTTCCCCTCTTCTATAGTGTGTTTTAATGCCTCTTCAGATGGCATATTTTACCTTTTCCTATCTAATCCTTTTCTTTTTCCCATTACAGTCTCTTTGATCCCCTTAATAGTTTTTTTTTTAGACATCAGGTTAGTGAAGGTCATGATAATCATAAAGATTTTGAATATTGACAGTTATCAGCTCCACATATAGGGATGTGAACATTTTGCTCTTGTTGCATCCCAAGTAATGAGCATGTGTTTGTGGGTGTGGGTGTGTGCACTTATGCATGTGTGAGTCTGTGTTTCTCTTGTTTACCTTTTTATGTCTTTCTTGAGTCTTGTAATTGGAGATCAAATTTTCCATTGAGCTCTGGCTTTTTCATCAGGAACATCTGGAAGTCCCTTATTGCCTGGAAGATTATGCTCAGTTTTGCCGGGTAGTTAATCCTTGGTTGTAATCATAGCTCTCTTGCCCTATGAAATATCAAATTCCACTCCCTCCACTCTTTTAATGTAGAAGCTGCTAGGTCCTGTGTGATCCTAACTGTAGTTCCTCGATATTTGAATTGTTTCTTTTTGGCTGCTTGTAGAATTTTTTCTTTAATCTTGTAATTCTGGGATTTGGCTACTATATTTCTTGGAGTTTTCAGTTTGGGATCTCTCTCAGGAGGAGTCCGGTGAATTCTGTCGATAGCTATTTTATCTTCTGATTCCAGGACCTCAGGACAGTTTTCTTTGACAATCTCTTGGAGGATGTTGTCTAGGCTGCTTTTTTCATCATGGCTTTCTGGTAGACCAATAATTCTTAGGTTGTCTCTCCTGGATCTGTTCTCTAGGTCAGTTATTTTTCCAGTGAGATATTTTACATTTTCTTGCAATTTTTCGATCGTCTTGTTTTGTTTGATTGACTCTTGCTGCATCATAGAGTTCTGAGCTTCAATTTGATTGTTTCTAATTTTTATCGAATTACAGTCTTCAGTTAGTTTTTGAAGTTCCTTTTTTAGGGAGGTATTTTCTCCAATTACTTCACTGAGACGTTTTTCCAAGTTGGTCACTGCCTCCCTGATTTGGTCTTTAAAATTTTTCTTAAGCTCCTCCAGGAATGCTATTTGGGCTTGAGGCCAGATCATGTTTCCTTCTGTGGTCTCAGGTGTGGGTAGAGAGTCTATATTGTCCTGTGTATTTTGTTGTTCTTGCCCTGCATAGTATGCTCGAGTAGACTTTCTTGCCTTCCCCTTCTCCTTCTCAGCTTCTTTTTTTTTCCCATTGTGACTTCCTGTTTCTTAGTTTCTCAGGCTATGAGTTTAGGGCCTGATCTTTGACTTTGAATACCTCTGGGTGGCTAGTTTATGGCTAAGTCAGGGAAGTAAATGAGGGATGTAGATGTGTAGGTGTGGTTGTGTCTGACCACTTCAGATTTCTGCCTCTTTACCCCTGGGCTATAAGTTGGCTTTTGTTGGTGAGGTGAAGTGGGGCTTGTTGGGACCCCTCCCTCTCTTCTCTTCAGACTCCTGGCTGTCTCAGTTACACCCCTTCTTGGAGACTCTCAAGCCTGGGGCTATTTCCATTAACTTGGGATTTCAATCTGGGTGGGAGACTTATCTTTGGGTTTTCTGCTTCATGAAGGAGGGATGGGAGGATCTGAGCAGCTAGAATTTACTTTGCCATTTCAGCCCCTGTATTATTCAGGCAGGCAGTTTCTAAACTTCCAGGCCGGGGGCCGAATGCAGCCAGAGAAGCAGCTCTTTCTACTGAGGGCCCAACTCTCCTACCTGGCTCCAATGATCCTACCCATCCGAGAGATGACTGTGATTCGTCCTCGGTAAGTCTTCCGGCTGGGGCTTTTGCTCTCTCTGGTGTAGTCTGCTTGTCTGCTCTTAGGTCTGGGCTGTGCAGACCCCACGAGCTCTGCACTCAACCAGTCTGGACACACTGGGCAACCTCCTGGGCTGGACTCTGCCACACTTCGTCTTCTAGTGAGCTCCGTCACTCTGGATTCCGCTCAGATTCACCGAGAAGCACTTTTCAAGTAATCCCAGGTAGGCCTAGTGCTGACAGCAAATATTGTGTCCTGAGGAGAACTCAATTCTAAAGAATAAGCAACAATTTAATTGTAAGGAAGCCTACTTGAATGAAGAGGCAGCTAGGTGGGGCAGAGGATAGAGCGCCAGGCCTGGAGTCAGGAAGACTCCTCTTCCTGAATTCAAATCCAGCCTCAAACACTCACTAGCTGTGTGACCCTGGGCAAGACCCTGTTTGCCTCAGTTTCCTCTCAAGTAAAATGAGTGGGAGAAGGAAATGGCAAACCACTGCAGTATCTTTGCCAAGAAAACCCCAAATGGGATCACGAAGAGTTGAAGATGCCTGAAAAATGACTCAGTAACAATTACTTGTATGAAGGGAGTGAGAGCAGATATAAAAATCACAGAAAAACAAAAAAAACCAGTGACTTCTTGCCTTAAATAACCAATATAAGGTTATTCACCAATGAAGTGCCTATGAAGCTATGATGTTAGATATTAAACACAACAAATGGCTGTTTCCTACTATACAAGGAACAGAGAAATTTCCATAATTTCCATAGTTAGCCAGACTGTGCCCAGGCTTTTGCTTGTGATAGTTTCCTAGGGGTGAGCCAGACTGTATGGGTGAGAGTCATTTCCCCTGAGAATCACTCAAAATTCAATTTTTCATGCCAGTGCAATGGTAGGAAAGAATATGAGCACTTGGGGCCTTCTTCAGAGAATAATAATAGGAAGGCAAAGGAAATGAATTTTGTCAACCAAAGTTAACTCTCATCACTGTTGGCTTTTGTTGAAGAATGAAGTCTGGGTGGCCCAAAGCAAAATTCAGTTATGTGTACCTGCCAGACAGGCCAGTCCTCACGATGTTGAGGTACTAAAAAGAGTTTCAAGGAAGATGTTTCTGGAAACGGAGACATGCAATGTGATCAGCAGGCTGAGGTCTCCATTTCCTTTTACCTCCAGCCCACTCCTCAAAAGTATAGGCTACATTAGAGATTACAGAGTCAACTCCTGAATGTCCCCTAATCTCATCCCAAAATAATTTAAAATGAACCAATTGAGCTATTTATTGAAAGTTAACTATGTGCTCAGCACTGTACTACTTCTTATACTACTACTACCACCACCACTACTACAGCTACTGCTGATTTATACAGCACTGATTATGTGCCAAGTACTTTGCTAAGTGTTTCACAATTATCCCACTTTTCTCAGATAACCCCAGGAAGTAGGTGCTTTTGTTACTCGTTTTACAAAGGAGAAAACTGAGGCCCACTGGACTTGTGTAGGGTCAGACAGATAGTAAGTGTCTGAATCAGATTTGAATCCAGGTCTTCCTGACTCCCACCCAGCACTCTATCCTCTGTGTAACCTAGCTGCTCCCTTGAAAGATAAAAGAGCTGTACAGATGTAGGCTTTTTGTAAGCTTTTTAACAAGCCTATGTCTAATTAGGAAATAGAAGACTAGCACATGAACTAATACAGAACAAAATACAATCACACATAAATGTTATATTGTATAGAAAAGACAAGACATGATATAAAAGTGAAAAGGGCATATATCAAAGACAGAAAATTCAAGTAAGCCTTCAGGAGGAAGTAGAGTTTGATCTTGCCCTCTACTAGTAAAGGAAAGATGTTTCTGAGAATTTTGAAAATTATAAAATTAAAATTTTAAGCCTGGAAGGGCCCTTAGAGATACTATTTTAGGAGAGGCAATATGACTTGCAGATGTGTCAAACTCAACAGCTACAAGCTGCCAGCAAAACTCCCATAGATATCAAAATTTTGAGAGCAAAGAACTGGAAACTGAGGAGCCACCCATAAGTTGGGGAATGGTTAAATAAATTATTGTATATGACTGTAACAGGATATTATTAAGCCATAAGAAATGACAAAAAGGATCACTTTAGAGAACCCTGGAAAGATTGGCATGAATCGATGCAGAGTGAAGTGAACAGAATTAGAACAATTTCTTCTACAAGATGAGCAATTTTAAAAGACTTATTAAAATGTGTGATCAATGGACCAACCATGATTTCATGACTCCTCCTGACATAGTGGTGATACATTAAACATGCAGAATAAGACCCCTTTTTGGACATGGCCAATGTGAGAATTTGTTTTTCTTCATTATGCCTATTTGTTATAAGGGTTTTGTTTAACTTGATGGAAGGAGGAGTGGGGAAGGAGAGAAAAAAATGCTTGTTAACCAAAAAAATTCTCTAATATTTAAAAATTTTAACTGGATAAGGCAATGTTTCACTCCTCTCTAATTGATATTCTATCCCTTCCTTGATGGCAGTTATTCCAAATCTTTTCTCTCCTCAAACTTGCAACACTCCCCCCTACCTTCTCAACTGAAGTCTTTGTCTCATCCTTTGCTGAAAAAAAAAAAGCCAAATTGAAGTTATTTGCTGTGAGCTCTCTCTGCTCCCCTCTTCTTCATCTCCCAATCCCCTGACATGACCCTCTATAATCTCCTTTCCTCCAGTCTCTGATGAAGTATCCTTTTCTTTGCTAAACCCAGCCCCTCTTCAGGTGCACTTAATCCCATCTCCTCCCATGAGCTCCAGCAAATCGCTGCCAATTTCCATCTTTGTTCTTTCTAATCTTCAGTTTCTCCCTATCTCTTGGTTTCTTCCTGCTGTCAGTCTGTAAATCAACAGGCATTTTTAAAAATTTATTTGTTTATTTTTAGTTTACAAGATTCAATTCCATGGTTCCTTGCGTTTCAAATTTCCCTTCCCTCCCTCCCCCCATCCCCCATGATGGCATATAGTCCAGTATAAGATCTGCAAATACTTTCACAATAGACATTAGTCGAGTTACAAAGGCGAATTATACTAAATGGGATGGAAAATGTTAAAGAGGAAATAAAACAAAACAGTGAAAAGAAAAAGATCAATTAGTTTTCTTCCATCAGGATTCAAGCTCAGTTCTTTCTAGTTATTTCTCAGGATGTAGGCATCTCTCTCCTTCATGAGTCTTTTGGGATTGACATATCACTGCATTGCTGAGAAGAGTCCAGTCTGTCATAGTTGGTCTTCACACATATGTTGTGTCTGTGATTGTATACAAATTTCTCCTGGTTCTACTCTTCTCACTCAGCATCAGTTTGTATAAGCCTCTCCAGGTAAATATGAAATCCGTCTCCTCCTCATTTCTTATAGCACAATAATATTCCATTACATGCATATACCACAACTTGTTTAGCCATTCCCCAATTGATGGGCACCCCTTTAATTTCCAATTCTTTGCAACCACGAAAAGAGCTGCTAGAAATATTTTTGTACATATGGGTCTTCCTCCCTCTGCTATGATCTCTTTGAGATAAAACCCTAGAAGTGGTATTGCTGGGTCAAAGGGTATGAGATTATTTATAGCCCTTTGGGCATAATTCCAGATTGCTCTCCAGAATGGTTGGATCAGCTCACAACTCCACCAGCAATGCATTAGTGTTCCAATTTGCCCATATCCTCTCCAGCATTTGTCATTTTCCTGTTTTGTCATCTTAGCCAATCTGACTGGGGAGATGTGGTACCTCAGAGTTGTTTTTGATTTGCATTTCTATAATCAATAGTGATTTAGAGAATTTCTTCATATGCTTATAGATATCTTTAATTTCTTTCTCTGAGAACTGCCTGTTCATATCCTTTGAGCATTTATCAATTGGGGAATGACTTGTATTCTTATAGATTTGACTCAATTCTCTGTATATTTTAGAAATGAGTCCTTTATCAGAGACATAGGTTGTAAAAATTCTTTCCCAATTTCCCACCTCCCTCTTGATCTTGGTTACATTGGCTTTGTTTGTACAGAAGCTTTTCAATTTAATGTAATCAAAATTATCCATTTTGCATTTATAATGCTCTCTAATTCTTGTTTGGTCCTAAAGTCTTCCCCTCTCCACAGATCTGTCAGGTAAACTATTCCTTGCTTTCCCAAATTGCTTACAGTATCATCCTTTACACCTAGATCATGCACCCATTTGGACTTGATTTTGGTATATGGTGTTAGATAATGGTCTATGCCCAATTTCTGCCATACTGTATTCCAGTTTTCCCAGCAGTTTTTGTCAAATAGTGCATTCTTATCCCAAAAACTGGGGTCTTTGGGTTTATCATTAACTGCTGGATCTCCTGCACCCAATCTATTCCATTGATCCACTACTCTACTCCTCAGCCAGTACCAAGCAGTTTTGATGACTGCTGCTGTATAATACAGATTAAAATCTGGTATAGCTAGTCCACCTTCCCTAGCATTTCTTTTCATTAATTCCCTTGATATTCTAAACCGTTTGTTCTTCCAAATAAATTTTGTTACTATTTTGTCTAACTCTATAAAGTAGTTTTTTGGTAAATTGATTGGTATGGCACTAAATATATAATTTAGTTTGGGTAAAATTGTCATTTTTATTAAATTAGCTAGACCCAGCCACGAGCAATTGATATTTTTCCAATTAGTTAGATCTGACTTTATTTGTGTGAGAATTTTTATTTTGTAATTGAATCAACAGGCATTTATTTATAACACACCTAGGATGCACACTATGTATAAAGATAGATTGGGCATACAAAAAAAGTAAGAAGCTCACTTTCTAATGTGGACACTGCATGAATACTACGAGGCACATACAAGCTATGAACAGAGTAAAGGAAAGGTAATCTCAGGAGGAGGTAAGAGCTAAGGGAACTGAGAAGGCCTCCTGAAGGAAGTGAGATTTGAAGTGAGTCATGATGGAAGCTAGGTAGACTAAGTAGTGGAGGTGAGGAGGGAAAGTGTTCCAGGCCTGAAAGACAGCTGATACAAAGTTGGGACTCAGGATTTGGAGTGTCATGCATGAAGAGCAGCAAATAGGCCACTGTAGTAGGGTAGTGCAGAGGAGAGGGTGCTGGCCCTGAAATCAGGAAGACTCATCTTCCTGAGTTTAAATCTGGCATCAGATACTTACTAGCTGTGTGACCTTGGGCAAGTCACTTAGCCCTGTTTTTGTCAGTTCTTCATCTATAAAATGAGCTGGAGAAGGAAATGGTAAGCCACGACAGCATCTTTGCCAAGAAAACACCAAATGGGGTCACGAAAAGTCAGACAAATGAAAAATGACTGAATGACAACAAAGCTGTGTAGTGGGAAATAAAATAGAAGAAGACCGAAAGGGAACAGGTGTCGAAGAGCTTTAAGTTTCAAACACTGGAGGTGAAAGAGAACCCCTGGGTCTTATTGAGTAGGGCGGGTGACAGTCAGACCTATGTTTTAGGAAAGTCACTTTAGCAGCTCCCCCCACACACCTTCAGATTCCTCCATCCCTAAGACTCCTCCCTGCTATCATCCCACGTCTTCTACACTCAGTAACAATACCTCTTTTCCTCTCATTTTCTTCTTACAGCCCTGGAATCTGGCTTCTGACCTCATCACTAAACTGAAACTGCTCTTGACAAAGTCACCAAGTGAGCTCTTAATTGACAAATCTGCTGATCTCTTCTTAATTCTCCCCCTGGATCTCTGCTGCCTTAGACCCTGTTGATAGCTTCTCCTAGATACCTTCTTCTGCCTGCATTTTAATAACCGCTCTGTCCTGGTTCTCCTCCCACCAATCTGACTACTCCTTTTCAGTCTCCTTTGCTGATTCATCATCTATGCCATGCCCCCTCAGAACTGGTGCCACCCTATCCCATAGGTTCTTCCCCTGGGTTTTCTTCTCTTTTCTCTCTCTACTTTGTCTCACTTAGCAACCTGGTCAAATCCCATGGGTTCAACTATCATCTCCATTCAGGTGACTACCAGATCTGTATATCCTGCCCTTGTCCCCCTCATGAGCTCCAATCCACCATCACAAACTGCCTAATGGACATTTTGACCTGGAGGTTCCATAAGTATCTCACATTCAACATGTCCAAAACAGAACTCATTATTTTCCTATTACTTTCTTTCTTTAGGATGTAATCAGGGTTAAGTGATTTGTTCAGGGTCACATAGCTAATAAATATCTGAGGCTGAATTTGTACCGAGGTCTCCTAACAATCCTATCATGACACAATTTTTGTTATCTTAGCAGTTGATTCAGAAAAATTCAGAAAATTTATCATTGGTAGAGAATTCTATCTAGTACCTAAAAGTATGATCTATATTGGATTGTGACATAGAGACATATTGTATTGAGAGATAGAAAGACAGAGTGGATGGTGTATTGGACTTAAAAAGAAAAACTTTCAGTCAGATTCTACTTCTGACACTAATTGGGTAATTGTGGTCAAGCCACTTATTAAACTCTAACCTTGACTTTCAATTGAGATAATGAATATAAAGTGCTTTGTGAACTTTAAAATCTTCTATAAATGTCTGTGATCTTTTAAATAGTTATGACTTTTAATGATTGACAAACATACACAGTTTGGACTTGAACATAGGAACACTCTAGTTCAAACTGTGACTCCAACAGTAATGACACTGAGGGGGAATGAAGTTCAAAGTAATTACTAGGATACTTAGAAGCTTTTTAGCATAGTACAAAGTTCCTGTGGATATGAATTAGCAAGGTTCAGGTCATTACAAGTGATTATGCAGAGATCATAAAGTTTTTCTATTTGCTTATGCAAAGAAGGAAAGAGAGGAAGGAAGGAAGGAAGGAAGGAAGGAAGGAAGGAAGGAAGGAAGGAAGGAAGGAAGCTAGATCAAATGGGGCTGTATATAGGACTATCAAAGCTAGTGCATCTGACCCATCTCAGTCAGTCAAACGATAGCACTTATTAAGGGCTTACTATTTGTTAGACAGTGTACTAAGCAGCGGTGATATGAAGAAAGACTAAACAAACAAAAAAACAATGCCTGCCCTCAAGAAGCACCCATTCTAATGGAGGATACAATATGCAAGTGACTAAATATATAAAAGGAATATATAAAGTAGAACGAAGGTAATCTCAGAGGGGCATCCACTAGTCTTGAAGGAAGCCAAGGAAGCTAAGAGGTGGGAATGAGGAAGCAGAACATTTCAAGTCATCTTTCTTCTCTCAGTACTGTAAAGCCAAGCACAAGCATCTTTCCAGAAGAATGCTACTGTGAATAGCTTTTAAGGTTCCGATTACACAGTATAGTGAAGACTCTATTTATTCTGTAATAAATCAAAGCAAAATATTCACAGTAAATCAAGGTACAGCATTCACAATGGCACAACTTATCACAGAAAATTAAAATATAGCATTCACAATAACTTATCACAGAAAATGGCCACATAATTTTCACCACAGTAGTCACAAAGTTTTGAATAAAGAACAATCGTTTAGTCAGTCAATCATTCAATCATCTCAATCATTCAATCATCCTTAAAGAGTTTTGCCTCCTTAAGGGACACAAAGTACAGTAGTCAAAGTTCTCCACTCATGAGGCACACTAAGTTAACTCAATCAGTCACTTATTCAGTCACTTATTCACTATTCAATCATTAGAAAATACACAAGTCCTCTACCCCTAGGTCACTAGTAAATTACAATTTCTCAGTCAGTACACAGTATCCAAGTAAAGTCTTCTTTCAGCTTGACTCAGGGTAGTCTCTCAGATTCCCTGGATCCCCTTCCATGGTCCCAGGTCCTGCCTGGATTCACCAAACTGTCACCTGGGTTCAAAGGCAGACAGCTCCCAGGTCCTTGTCCAGCTCTCCAAGTACTTCCTGTTCCTCACTGAAGCTCACAGCGTCCAATCCACCTTAAATCCTTCACAGTCTCTGTTCCTGGAAAGTTAAGGCTTAACAAAGCCACAAACAACTTCATAAAAAGTACCAGCATCTCAGTCATGCTTCCTCAGGCTTAGGTAGCTCCAGCTGGCACTTGGATGTCTTTGGCAGTTCCCAGAAGCTCTGGCTGGCCCTGGGACTCAGCAGCTTCCTAGCAGAAGCTTCAGCTGGTTCCCAGAATCAAAATTACTTCACCCAGGTTCCCAAAATCAAAATCATTCTCTCCAGCCTGGGGGGCCTTTCCTCTTCAGCCTTCCTAGCGGCAGCAGCTTCTGCCTCCATGGAGCTTGCTCGAAGATCTGTCTTTTCCAGCCAAGGTCTTTCCTTATATACAGTATTGCTCCTACCTATTCAGCCCCTTCTGCTTACATTAGCAACAGGGGATCACACCTTCTTTTTTTTTTTAACAGAGTCTTGATTAATTACTAAGTGCTAAGTACCTGTTACCTTTGACAGTACAAAGGGATCAAATTACATTACTATTACACCCTGGGCTTTGTTCTCCCTCTGCTTTGGGTGATCAGGGAGATAGTTGTTGTATTGTATCTACCTCTGTGGGATATACTATTCACTTCCATTATTTCCATTATGGATTAGAGGTTGGGAAAGTCAGTCAGTTACAGAATTTGGGGAATATCATCTGATGGACTGTGTCTCCCTATTGGGAAAATTGAAATACTCATGAATTATTTCTTCAAGTAAGCAAAACAAATGGGGTTTGTTAATAATATCTTTGTATGGTCTCAGAACAAAGAATGAGAAAAAGTCTTTGAAAGATTATTTTTTTAAAAAAATGATTATTTCTCTCACAGTGAGACTATATTAAAAGTACATTTCACTGCATATATTCTAGCATCTTTTATCCAGTTACAAACGCTCCTTTATGCATTCTTCAGGTAAAACACAGGAAGTGATGTTCAGTCACTTTTAGTCTTTCAGTTTCTATTAATGAACCAGCTCAGAATTCATCTTTGGGTAAAACAAGCATTTTGAATATTGGTTTATTCAGAAGTATTTATTTAAAAGCGCTGCTTTTTTTTAACCACATAATATCCTTCTCCTTTTTAATCTTCAAAGATTGATTTACAAATGCCATGTGGCATTCTGAATGGAGAATTGTTTATACCTTAGAAAACTGAACAGAATTTAGAGATGACATTTTACTGTAAAGCCTGACTGCTGCAGGGATAGTGGTGGAATCACACATTGAAGAGAGAAAGAAAACATCTTAAAGAGTAATAGATTAACCAGCTATCCATATAATTTTCACCCATGGGCATCAATAGGCCAGCAATCACAAGAGCCACCTCCTGCTACGTCCAAACACTAGAGGGCTCCAATGTCTCTTCTCTGGAATTCACAAACATCAAAGATGTAAATAGTTGAACAGAAAAAAAAAACCTGATAAATTTTGCAAAACCACAGTGAAGTTAAATGACAGAAATGAGAATAAGACTAGTGGAAAAGTACCTTGGGACTTTACTGAAAAGTAGGATTGACAAAATTTTTGCTAGCTCTAGTTCATGAATCATTCCCCTCCAAGGAAGGGCTATGCATAAATCACCACAAATTAAATAGATCTAGCCTATTTTTAAAACTCACTATAGCTTTGGTATGGGCAATGGAAGTATTTTAAGCAGATATTCCCAAGAAGAAATGTTTTGGAAGACATTGGTGTAGAGGATAGAACACTCTCTTTGGACTCAGGCAGGACCTAAGTTCTAATTCTGTCTCTGACACTTCCTAGATAAGTAAGAGTCATAATCTCTGAGTTTTAGGGACCTTTCTAAGACTATTGGAGAGATGGGTGGAGAGAATTCCCATGCTTATGAAATCACAGGTCACTGGATATTGACAGATTGGGGAAAATATTTCAACCAGCAAGTATATGCAGTGCCTCAATACAGAGGCAGTGTTGCATAGTAGAAATAATGATGGGTCTGAAATCAGAGGACATAGGTTCAAGTTCATCTCCTTTTTTTTGCCTTTTTGGAGGGCAATCGGAGTTAAGTAATTTGCCAAGGTTACACAGCTATTTTTTTTTTTGAGTTAAGTGTCTGAGGCCGGATCTAAACTCAGGTCCTCCTGACTGTGGGGCCTCCACCTAGCCGCCCTAAATTCATCTCTTCTGCTTTGTCCCTGTGTGCACTTTTTGGGCATCAGTTTCTTCATCTATAAAATCTTATGGTCCTTCTATCTCTAAATCCTACAATCCTATAAACTAGCAATGTACCAGGGACAGAAAAGGACAAGATGTGGCACTATCATCTGACTGGGGAAAAACAACATTGATATGAACCAGTTGGGGGGGAAGACAGGGGCAATGATGAGCTAAATTGTGGAGTAGACTCAGAATGCAAATAGGTTGCTCAATAGACCTTGGGTTGGTCTATTGAGTCAGGAAGACCTGAAATCAAATATTACCTCAGACATGTACTAGCTGTATGACCCTAGACAAGTCACTTAACCTCTGTTTGCCTCGGTTTCCTCAACTATAAAATGTAGATAATAGTAATACCAACCTCCCAGGTTGTTGTGAGGATAAAAATTAGAGAATATTTGGCAACATAAAAACGTTAACTATCACAATTGTGAATGCAATAGGTATTTAAAGAAGGAAGAGATTAGTGTGGACTTGAGGAGTTGGGAAAGGCTTCTTAGAAGAGGTAGAGATTCAAGTTCAGCCTTAGGGGAGGGGTAGATTCAGATAGACACAGAGGAATCTAGAGAGAGCATTTAAGGTTCTAGAAGAAATAATGGATGTGTGTGTGTGTGTGTGTGTGTGTGTGTGTGTGTGTGTGTGGAGACTACTTTGGTTATATGCTGTATGCTTACATTAGTTCCTGGACAACATGGACTCCTTTTCATTATTAGCACAGTGCCTTGCATTTAGGAGGCACTGAATAAATGCTTATTTGACTGGATTAGATTCTATTCATTGAAGTATATGTGTTTGGGGAAATCAAACTGGGGACAGTACCAGTTCACTTAAGGATTTAGAGTCAGATAGATGAACTTGAATTTAATGCAACAAAGAAACACTAGGGGGCCACCATGAGTTCTTGAGCCATGGAGTAGCTCGGTAAAAATGCTATTTTACGAAATTAATATAGTACCAGTATGGTATGAATCAGAAAGGACAGAAAGCAGTCAGGGAGACTAACTTTTTCAGACATGTCAAAAGTATAACAAAGTAAAATCTAAGAATAATTGAGGTTATGTCTAAGTTACTTAAAATAACAGAGTCTATTTCAGTTTATATGAGAAGTGTGCCTGAAAAAGGCTATATATGAATATACATATACATTTAAATATACATATACACATATACCTGCACACACATACAACACAATCAGACTTCTAAAGAATTGTGTCTATGGACTCCATTTTTTTTTAAACAAATGCTTTATTAACTTCTGTTTTACATCATTCATTTCCGCCAGATATTGAGTTACAATCATTTTCCCCCCATTATTCCCCTATCCAACTTCCCAGAATAGTAGTCCCACAAGATATCGCTTCCTCCAATCTGCTCTCTCCCATACCTTCTCCCCTACCCCCCGACTTTTCCATTAGAGGAAGGTGAGTCTTTGTGTCCCAATGCCTGCACATCTTATCTTCCTATTACAAGCAAAAGAGTATTAATAATAGTATTTATATATATTTGAAACATTTAATGTTACGACCTCGAATTTCAGATCCATTTCCTTCCTCCCTTGTCACCCATTCCCTCTTGGGAGATAAGTAATTCAGTATATGTTGTACATGTCTAGCTATGCAAAACATTATCATAGTAGATATATTGTACAAGGCTGCTTATAATTCCCTCCCACTCATCCCACCCCCCACCTGGTCCATTCCCTACATGATCCTGTCCCTCTTCTATAGTGGGTACTTCCAACCTCCCCTCACCCCAAGGATGCCCTCCCATCCATCATCCCTCCTCTCATCCCCCTTCCCCCTATCCTGCTGCAGGTTGAGATATCCCATTTAGTATGTATGTCATTTTCTCCCTGAACCAAATTCAATGTGAATGTGGTTTTGCCTTTTTAGCCTTCCTTATTCTCCCCCTCCTTTGCAACCACTTCCCCTTGCTTCTTCTACATGGGATAGTTTACCCTACCCTGTCTCTCCCCATCTCCTCTTGCCACTTTCCTCTCTCACCTCATAATTTCATCCTTTGAGTATTCTCCCTTCCCAACAAATTCAACCTATGCCCTCTATCCATATATAACTGTAACCATATACACACACATTCACATATGTATTCATATGACCACACCCCCTTCTTCCATTATTTTCATAGTGAGAAAGATATCATCAGTCACAGTTATTGCTTTTCCATATAGGAATGTAAATAGTTCAACTTTGATAAGTTCCTTTTGATTTCTTTTCCCTGATTACCTTCTCAGGCATCTCTTGATTCTTGTGTCTGGATGTCAAATTTTCTATTCAATTCTGTTTTTTTCCTCAAGAATGCTTGAAAGTCCTCTATTCCACTGAATGACCATATTTTCCCCTGAAACAAAATGCTCAGTTTTGCTGGGTAGGTGACCCTTGGGTTCATTCCCAGTTCTTTTGCCCTCTGGAATATCATATTCCATGCCCTTCGATCCCTCAGTGTAGAAGCTGCCAGGTCTGGGCTATTCTGATTGTGTTTCCACAATATTGAAATTGTTTCTTCCTGGCTGCTTGTAGTATTTTCTCCTTGATCTGGGGATTCTGGAACCTGGCTATAATATTCCTGGGAGTTTTCTTTTTGGGATCTTTTTCAGGAGGTGATCGGTGGATTCTTTCAACCTCTATTTTGCCCTCTGGATCTAAAACATCAGGGCAGTTTTCCTTGAGAATTTCTTGAAGGGTGATTTCTAGGTTCTTTCTTTGATCATGGCTTTCAGGTAGTCCAATAATTTTTAAATTGTCTCTCCTGGATCTATTTTCCAGGTCAGTGGTTTTTCCCATGAGATATTTCACATTGCCTTCTAATCTTTCATTTGTTTGGATCTGCTTAACAGCATCTTGGTTTCTCATAAAGTCATTAGCTTCCATTTGCTCCAGTCTAACTCTGAAGGAATGAATCTCCTCAGTGAACTTCTGAGATTCTTTTTCCATCTGTCAAATTTGGCTTTTTAAGGCATTCTTCTCCTCATTGCCCTTTTGGGCCTCCTTTGCCATTTGAGTTAGTCTATTTTTTAAGGTGTTGTTTTCCTCAGTCAGGCTGTTGACCCTCATTTCATACTTTTCCTGCATCCTTCTCATTTCTCTTCCAATTTTTCCTCCACTTCTCTTATTTGATTTTTAAAGTCCTTCTTAAGGTCCTCTATGGCCTGCAACCCTCTCATGTTTTCCCCTGGGGCTTTTGGAGCAGGACTTCTGACCTCACAGTCCTTTTCCCGCTCTATGCCCCCAAAATAGTAGTCTAGGGTTGCATTTTTCTGTTTCCTTTGCCTTGGAATGTTGCCACTTAATTACTTGACTTTGGGGCTTGTTGCCACAATATGTCTTTGCCAACAGATAGGGGAATTTTCATCCCGAACATGTGGGGGGCAACTTCTGTTTCTGGCAAGCTGTAAACCCACCCATGACTTCCACCCTAGATCACAATCCAGATCCAGGGAGGTTAAAGCAAGAGCAATTACCCCCCAAGACTGATCGCTGGATCTACCTGCGATTTGCAGGCTGGGAGCTGGAGCTGCCTCTGAAAACTACAAAATGGCGTGCCTCCTCAGTGGCTTCTAGCCCCCAGGGGAGGGAGCCGATGCATTCCCTAAATACCGGTCCCAAAGTCCATAGGACACTAACCTCTTACTTTGTCCTAGGCATGTCTATGTTGATAATTCTGGAGTCGCCACAGCTCCTGGTGTTCTGGGGTTCCTCCAGCCGGCTGCTGGCCCTGCCGCCCTGGGGCTAAAACCTCGGCTCACGTGGACCTGGGCTCGGCTCGGCTCCTGTGCTCTGTGAGCTGCGCTCTGCCAGGTCCCAGACCGCTGAGATGGTCCTTCCTGCAGGGCTGCTGGGCTGTCCTCAGCTGGAGGTTAGCTTCTCTGTATCATTCTGTGGGTGCTGGGGCTCCAGAAGTTGTTCAGAGTCCCCTTTTACATCGTTTGGGGGGAATGTGGGGGCAGAGTGGCTTGGATGAGCTGTTTCTACTCCGCCATCTTGGCTCTGCCCCTGGACTCCATTTTTTATACCCTATTGAAATTTCATGTTTGAGTTTTGGAAACCCTATTTTCCTCATAAGGGCTTCATTGAGAAGCTTGCTTAAATGGGATTTAATTGCTCAAACAAGGTTTAAGTGCCATGAATTTTGAGTACAGATTCTGGACTTTTTATGTTTGTACAGTGTCAAAAGATAAATGTAGTTAACACCTCATCAATTTAGGGGTCACCTAAATAGAGAACAGCCAAAAACCTGGGAGTGGCCAAAAAAATCCCTAACAATAAACTGGATGTCACAATGATCATTCATTAAAATTTATGTAGTTTATTCTTAGAAGAGGTCCTTCAATCCCTCATTGAGAAACTATCTATTTTCATTTCACAAACAATTCTTCCTATCTAGGTTATCTGGATTCCCTACCCTCAGGGTATTAGACATAGGAAATCAAAAGAGAAGCAGACATGGGAGGATTGCAAGAGACACACAGAAATATGGTCCATTGCACACAAATCCAGAGAATAACAACATTGGCTTTAACATTTACAAAATATTTTTGTTTTGTAAACTCAAAATATACATGATCAAATTTGAACTTCTTGAGAACTCTGTGAGATCTGAAATTATTATTCCTATTTAACAAATGAGGAAGATTAAATGATTTGCTCATAGTCTCATGGTTAATCAGTATAAGACCTGGGCACCTATCATTTGGGGAATGATTGGACAAATTATAATATATGAATGTAATGGAGTATTACTGGGTTGTAAGAGATGATGGAGGAGATGATTTCAGGGGAACCTGCTAAGCTGTGTATATACAAATGCAGAACCAAAAGAACCATTTATAGTAAAACAACAATGAGAAAAATATTTTGTAAGATTTAAAAACTTGGGGCGGCTAGGTGGCGCAGTGAGTAAGAGCGCCGGCCTTGGAGTTGGGATGAACTGAGATCGAATCTGGCCTCAGAAAATGAGCACCCACACACAAATAATGACTAGCCGTGTAACCTTGAGCAAGTTACTTAACCCCAATTGCTTTAAAAAAAAAAAAAAGAAATTCCAAGGGAAGCTAGCTGAAGATGGGACTGGATTGCTTCTACAAGGTCGTAGATGCCAGGCTGCTGATGAGGGAGAAGACACAAAGTAGATGGGACAACTGAAAAAGTACGCAGTCAAGTGAGTTATTGTGGAGGCAAGGAGCACCACATTTAATGCTTCCAGGTATCATTAACTAGCTCCGAGCACAGCTGATGCCTGTAATGAAGACCCCGAGAACTCAAACAAGGACAGGGTCTAATTGAAAGATTCATCTTCAGTGAAGATGGTGCTGGATTTCAGTCAAAGAACCAAGATTCATATCCTATCTCTGTCATTTGCTACCTGAGTGAGGTTGGGTAAGTCATCGTTCTCAGCCTCAGACTCCTCCTAAGTGAAATGAAAAGTTTTGACTAGGTTGAGGGTTCTTAACCTGGTGGTTCGTGGACCTGGAAGAGGGACGTAGACTTTAGAGTCTCTGTGTACTTGGATGGAATAGAAATTATTTCTTTGTTTTCATTAACTTCTGACTAAAATTTAACATTTCTTTTGATTGTGAAGTTGAAAAAAATAATTCTGAGAATTGGTTCATAAGCTTTATTAGACTACCAAAGAGTTCTGACGATATGAAAAAAGGTAGATAATATAATCTCTAAAAACCTGAGATTCTTAGAAGAGTTCCTAAGCAAACTTGCAGGGAAAAAAAGGTTTTGGTGTTTAAAGGAGTATGCTTGTGTTACTTGGAAAATTCACATAAATGAACATCTTATTCTTAGATCATAGTGTTATAGATCTTGAGCTGAAAGGGACTTCAGAGATTATATGATAAATGAAATGAAAAGACAGTATGGTGTAAGGGCAAGAATGGGAATGAGACCCTGATCCAAGTCTGGACTTTGGCACTTGCTATGTGAACTTGAGTCAATAACCCAACCCCCAAATTCTTCATGAATAAAATGGAGATAGCTCATCTCACTGGGTTGTTGTGAAGAAACATACATTATAATGGAATTATAAGTGTGGATTACTGTTACTCTATTAAAATGGAATCAAAGGAACTAAAGAGTATTTCTTTTTGGGAAAAAATAGTCCTAGGGTCAGAGCCAAGATAGTGGAGTAAAAACAGCACTTCCAAGGTGCTCTCTCCCACACCACTTCAAAATCATGTAAAAGGGGACTCTGAACAACTTCTGGAGCTCTAGCACCCACAGAACAACACAGAAAAGCTAACCTCCCACTGAGGACAGCCCAGCGGCCCTGCAGGGAACGGCCAGCACTCTGGGAGCTGAGCCAAGGCCAGCATGAGCCACGATTTTAGCCCCAGGGCGGCCTTGCCAGCAGCCTGCTGGAGGGACCCAAGAACACCAGCAGCTGTGGCGATTCCAGAATAATCAACACAAATATGCCTAGGACAAAGTGAGAGGTTAGTGCCCTATGGACTTTGGGACCAGTATCTGGGGAACGCATGGGCTTCTTCCCCTGGGGGCAAGAAACAGCTGAGGAGACACAGCACAGATGCCATTTTGCAGCTTCAGTTACAGCTTCAGCTCCTGGCCTGCGAACTGGAATCAGTCTTGGGGGGTAATCGCTCTTGCTTTAACCTCCCTGGATCTGGATTGAGGTCTGGATTGAAGGTCTTGGGGTGGGTATCTAGTTTGCCAGAGCATGTGGAGGCTTCACAGAGGCCACCCAACTAATACCTCTGGAAGTTGTGAAGACCCCAACATTTGGGACAGAAGCTCTCCTGTCTGGTGGCAGAGATCTAGTGTGGCAACAAGCCCAAAAGTCAAATAATTGAGTGGCAACATGAGCAGGCAAAGGAAACAAAATAAACAGAAAAATGCAACATTAGACTCCTATTTTGGGGGCAAAGGGGATCAAAGCATGGAATAGGAGGAGGACTGTGAGGTCAGATATCCTGCACCAAAAGCCCCAAATGAAAATATGAGTGGGTTACAAGCCATAGAAGACCTTAAGAAGGATTTTATGTATTTTTTTTAAAGCAATTGGGGTTAAGTAACTTGCTCAAGGTTACACGGCTAGTCATTATTTATGTGTGGGTGCTCATTTTCTGAGGCCGGTTTTGATCTCGGGTCATCCCAACTCTGAGGCCAAGAAGGATTTTAAAAACAAAATAAGAGAAGTGGAGGAAAAATTGGGAAGAGAAATGAGAAGGATGCAGGAAAAGTATGAAATGAGGGTCAACAGCCTGACTGAGGAAAATAACACCTTAAAAAATAGACTAACTCAAATGGCAAAGGAGGCCCAAAAGGGCAATGAGGAGAAGAATGCCTTAAAAGGCCAAATTTGCCAGATGGAAAAAGAATCTCAAAAGCTCACTGAGGAGATTCATTCCTTCAGAGTTAGACTGGAGCAAATGAAAGCTAATGACTTTATGAGAAATCAAGATACTGTCAAACAGATTCAAACAAATGAAAGAATAGAAGGCAATGTGAAATATCTCATGGGAAAAACCACTGACCTGGAAAATAGATCCAGGAGAGATAATGTAAAAATTATTGGACTACCTGAAAGCCATGATCAAAGAAAGAACCTAGAAATCACCCTTCAAGAAATTCTCAAGGAAAATTGCCCTGATGTTTTAGACCCAGAGGGCAAAATAGAGGTTGAAAGAATCCACTGATCACCTCCTGAAAAAGAAAACTCCTAGGAATGTTATAGCCAGGTTCCAGAATCCCCAGATCAAGGAGAAAATACTACAAATAGCCAGGAAGAAACAATTTCAATATTGTGGAAACACAATCAGGAACTTGCAGCTTCTACACTGAAGGATCGAAGGGCATGGAATATGATATTCCAGAGGGCAAAAGAGCTGGGAATGAACCCAAGGGTCACCTACACAGCAAAACTGAGTATTTTGTTTCAGGGGAAAATATAGTCATTCAGTGGAATAGAAGACTTTCAAGCATTCTTGAGGAAAAAAAACAGAGTTGAATAGAAAATTTGACATCCAGACACAAGAAGGAAGAGATGCCTGAGAAGGTAATCAAGGAAAAGAAATCAAAAGGAACTTCTCAAAATTGAACTATTTACATTCCTACATGGAAAAACAATAACTGTGACTGATGAAACCTTTCTCAGTATGAAAATAATTGAAGAAGGGTATATGGGCATATGAATACATATGTGAATGTGTGTATATATGTTTACAGTTATACATGGATAGAGGGCACAGGTTGAATTTGGTGGGAAGGGATGATACTTAAGGGGTGAAGTTATGAGGTGAGAGAGGAAAGTGGCAAGAGGAGATGGGGAGAGACAGGGTAGGGTAAACTATCTCAGGTAGAAGAGGCAAGGGAAAGTAGGTGCAGGGGAGGGAAGAACAGGAAGGCAAAAGGGCAAAACCATATTCTCATTGAATCTGGCTCAGGGAGAGAATGACATACATACTAAATGGGATATCTCACCCTGCTGGAGAGTAGGGGGAATGGGGATGAGAGAGGGGATGATGGAGGGGAGGGCATTCTGTGGGGAGGGGAGGTTGGAACTACCCACTTTTGAAGAGGGACAGGATCAAGTAGGGAATGGACAAGGTGGGGGGTGGATGGGTGGGAGGGAATTATAAGCAGCCTTTTACAATAAATCTACTATGGTAATGTTTTGCATAGCTATACATGTACAACACATACTGAATTGCTTATCTTCCCAGAGGGAATGGGTGGCAAGGGATGAAAGGAAATGGATCTGAAATTCGAGGTTTTAAAATTAAATGTTTCAAATATATAGAAATACTATTATTAATACTATTTTACATGTAATTGGGAGATAAGATGTCCAGGCATTGGGGCACAGAGAGTCACCTTGCCCTAATGGCAAAGTTGAAGAGGGTATGGGAGAAGATATGGGAGAGAGCAGATTGGATGAGGGGATATCTGGTGGGACTGCTATTCTGGGATGGTGGGTAGGGAAAAAATGGGGGAAAATGTAACTCAAAATCTGGCGGAAATGAATGATGTAAACCAGAAAATAATAAAGCATTTGTTAAAAAAAAAAAAGAAGTAAACAAGGCTATCTATAGTCATATTTTTTAAATGTTCTAAATTACTATTGATTAGAGAGATGCAAAGTTCTGTACTACCTCACACCTATTAGATTGACTAATAGGACAAAAAACAAAATGACAAATGTTGGAGGCGTATGGGAAAATTGCTTTTAGTGCCATTGTGGACTTACTCAACCGTTATGTAGAACAATCTGGAACTATTCCCAAAGTGCTATAAACTGCTCATACCCTTTGACCCACCACCACTACTACTAGATCTCTATCCCAAAAGAGATAAAAAACAGAAAGGAAAAGGACCCATATGTACAAAAGATTTATAGCAGCTCTTTTCTGGTGGCAAAGAATTGGAAAGTGGGGAATGTCTATCAACTGGGGGGTGGCTGAACAAGCTGCGGTATATGATTATGTTGGAATACTATTATACTATAAGAAATGATGAGCAAGATGTTCTCAGGAACACTAGGAAAGACTTACATGAAGTGAGGCAAAATGAAATGAGTAGAACCAGAAGAACATTGTACACAGTAGTAGTAATATAGTAAGATAATCAGCTGTGAATGACTTACCTCAAGGGTGGGAACCCTGGGACCTCAAGGCCCCATGTGGCCCTTTAAGTCCTCAGTGTGGCCCTTTGAATCCAAACTTCACAGAACAAGTTCAGTCAAAGAGCCGCACTTGAGGACCTAGAGTACCACATGTGGCCTCAGGACTGCAGGTTCCCCACCCCCGACTTAGCTATTTTCAGCAATACAATGCTCCAAGACAACTCTGAAGGACTTATTATGAAAAAAACCAAACCTCCCTATCCCCAGAGAAAGAACTGATGGAGTTAGAATACAGATTGAAGCACACTTTTTTTTTACTATATTTTTTGTTCTATGATTTCTTTTACAACATGACTAATTTAGAAATATGTTTTGCATGACCACATAGGTATAACTTATGTAAAATTGTGTGCCTTCTCAATGTGGGGGAGTGGGGAGACAATTTGGAACTCAAAATTTAAAAATTAATGTTAAAATAGTTTTTCCATGTAATTGGGGGAAAATAAAATACTAAATAATTTTTTTTTTGCTTTTTGGAGGGCTATTGGGGTTAAGTAACTTGCCCAAGGTCACACAGCTAGGTTTTTGTTTGTGTGTGCATTAAGTGTCTGATGTAGGAGACTGAGCCATTCTTTGCTATTCTCTTTCCCTTATTATCTCTCTCTATTCCCCTCTTTAAGTTTCGTTTTTCTTTAAGTTTCATTTCTCTGTTAAGTTTCATTTCCTTGAAATGTTGTAATCATGCTGATGTCGAAAGTATCTAATGTTTCAACGGTTAGCCCCGCCTTTAGTGCAACTTGCTTATATAAGCCCTTCCCCAAGATAATAAAGTGAGACTGCTTAACACCAACTATGCTTCTGTCTCCTTCCTCTCGGTGGTCCTGTTCCCAGGTCTCTTAGTCAGTGACCTTCCTCGAGCTTTGCTCCCCCGGCCCTTTCCAGCTTCGGCCACCCGCGTTTGTTTGGCCTGCGGGACAGGTCAATTGGCGCCCAACGTGGGGCCCCCCGAATGCTGGTCAACTGCCCGATAGACGCCCCAACTCGTCCGGACTCCACAAGACACATTGAGGTAAGTGTTCGCGCCTATCGAAATCATGGGATCACAACTCTCTAAAGAGCACATTTTTGTAAAAGATCTTAAGCAACATCTTAGAGAGAGAGGAATTAGGGTTAAGAAAAAGGATCTTTTGAAATTTTTTATTTTTATAGGCAAGGTATGTCCCTGGTTCATTGTTAATGGTCCCGAGATTCACTCTGGAAAATGGCAAAAAGTAGGCAGAGACATTAATGAAAAACTAAAGCGGGATGGCCCTGATTCAGTCCCCGTCAATGCCTTTTCACTTTGGACCTTGATTAATGAAATTGTAAATGATGCCGCTGGGGACAAAGAGACCCGCCAATTACTTATTCAGGCGGAAACTTGCCTTGCCCCACTTTCACATGCTGCATCTGTGTCCTCCCTTCACACGAATGACACCCGAGAAAGGGAGAATGATAAACCATCCGCCCCTAGTGATGAAATGCCCCCTGTGAGGCCCATTTATCCGCCACTCCCTGACTCCACTGATGGAGCCCTCACCTTCCCTATTTTTTCTACTGAATCGAAAATGGCCTTAAAGACCAGTCCCCGTAATGAGGATGATTTACTCCCTGATGAGGACGCTGCGGATTTGGAGGCAGAAGCCGCGACATATGATCCGCAAAAAGCCTTCGTGTCACAATCTTGTCCGCCGCCTCCCTATTTATCACCCCCCTTAATAGATCTTTCCCTCATTCAAAAGGATTTGACCCACCGTATGTCCGAGCTTAAAAAGACTTTGAATATCCAGATTCAATATCATAAAATGGTTCAGGAGTTTTCTGCACTTCAGGCGTCCTTGCAAAAGTCCTTTTTTATGCCGAATGGCTCCTTAGGCGTTGCTTCTCCTCCTAACGCCCCCCATCCCCGTTTAAAGAAAAAATCCAAAGCTTTTCTTTTTCCCGTTCTCCGAAGTAATACTAAAATTAATCCCAAAGACCTCGGAGAATTAGATGAGGACCGACAGGCTTCCCGAGGTGATGATGATGAAGGGGATGAGAATCCCGAGGAAGGCAGTCAGGATGAGGAGGGTGATGATGAGGATCCAGATTCAGATTCGGGAGATGATGTAAAAATGGTTACCACCCCTAGATATAAAGCCCCAAAATTTAAAGCCATTAAGGACCTACATGCAGCAGTAAATAAATACGGTCCTAATGCACCCTTTACACTATCCGCCCTCGAGGCGATTGGACAAGGAGGTTATCTATTACCAGGAGAATGGGTTAGGATAGCTCAGGCAACACTAACTCGAGGCCAGTTTTTAACATGGAAAGCAGAATTCGAATATCATTGTCAAAGTATTGAAAAGAAAAATTTAAAATCTAAAAGTAATAGAACTTGGACCTATGATAAGTTGGCAGGGAGAGGAGAATATGCCCTTGAAAAGAAACAAAGGAAGTTACCAACAGGGCTGCTAGAACAAACTAACCAGGCAGCCAATCGTGCTTGGAGAGCTCTGCCTATGACCGGTTCTCCCTTTACCCCCTTGAATAAAATTACTCAAAAAAGAGATGAGGAATATTCCGATTTTGTAAGCCGCTTATTAGAAACGGCCGAAAGAACCCTAGGCAATGAAGCTTCTGATGATCTGATTATTAAGAGGTTGGCTTTTGAGAATGCCAATGGGCCATGTAGAAATGTGCTTAATGGACAATGGCAGGATAAAACTTTGAATGAAATGATAAAGTTGTGCCGTGATGTTCAAGACCCTACTGCCTCCAAAATCGAAAAGATGTCCCAAGCTGTGCTAGCCCTACAAAATCCTGTGAGAACTATGTCTGAAGCATTTTTGACTATTGGGGCTGCTGCAGCCACAAGTCCTAGATCCTGTTTTAAATGTGGAACCGAAGGCCACTTTGCAAGACAGTGTCCCATAGGTCAAAATAACCCCTCTGCACCGCGGAAGCGCACAACACCCGCCACCCCTTGTCCCCGTTGTAGAAAAGGCTTTCACTGGGGAAACACTTGCAGAGCTACCCATGATCTGGAGGGCAAGCCCCTTCCCCCATTGCCGGGAAACGGCTGGCGGGGTCCACCCCGGACCCCTCAAGGCCCGGCACAGCCGGCCACGGGGACAGGCCCGATCGTCAGCTCTCCAGGGCAACCACAGGCAGTGCAGGAGTGGACTTGTGTGCCACCACCCATACAGTACTGAGGCCAGAAGATGGCCCACAGGTTATTCCAACTGGCATCTTTGGTCCACCACCTCCCGGTTTTTTCTTTCTTATTATTGGCCGTGCCTCTACGACCCTTAGGGGCATTATAATACATCCTACTCTCGTGGATAGTGATTATACAGGGGAAATTAAAATTATTGCTTCCACCTCGGGAGAGGCTGCATATATTCAATCCAATCAACGTATTGCACAAGCTTTACCTCTCCCTATGCATACTTCTTTCCCAGCCCATAACCATGACAGAGGCAATTCTAAACCTGGCTCCTCAGATATTTATTGGGCCCAAGCTCTCTCCCAGGAAAGGCCCACCTTATCCCTCAAGATACAGGGGAAGACTTTTCTCGGCCTCCTTGATTCTGGGGCAGACTCCACTGTCATCTCGGAGGCCCATTGGCCATCTACTTGGCCGCTGCAACCTTCCTTAACCCACTTACAAGGCATTGGGCAAAGCTCCAACACCATGCAGTCTACCCGACTTTTACAGTGGGAAGACCAGAAAGGTAATAGAGGAACTGTTCGGCCTTTTGTCGTCCCAAATCTTCCTGTCAATCTATGGGGAAGAGACATTCTGTCTCAGATGGGGATAATTATGTGTAGTCCTAGCTCAGTTGTTACAGAACAAATGTTAAGCCAGGGCTTTTTGCCCCGTCAGGGACTGGGAAAAAATAAGCAAGGAATTACCCGGCCGTTACACGTTCAGCCACACCCCGGTCGTTCGGGCCTTGGCTTTCAAGATTCTAATCATACACATTTTTCCTGAGGGCCACTGGTCCTCCCAGCCTACAGGCGGATAAGATTCTCTGGAAAACTGACACACCCGTCTGGATCGACCAGTGGCCCCTTCCAAAAGAAAAATTAGAGGCTGCAATAATGTTAGTGCAACAACAGCTGGCTGCTGGCCATATAGAACCCTCAAATTCACCATGGAACACACCCATTTTTGTAATAAAAAAGAAGTCCGGAGCTTGGAGATTACTCCATGATCTCCGAGCAGTCAATAGGACAATGGTTCCAATGGGGTCTTTACAACCTGGCCTTCCGGCGCCTGTTGCCATCCCTGCTGATTTTCAGAAAGTAATAATTGATCTTAAAGATTGCTTTTTTTCAATTCCCCTTCATCCTGAGGATTCCAAGAGATTTGCCTTTTCCATTCCCGTTACCAATTGTGTGGGTCCCTCCCCACGGTTCCATTGGAAGGTCCTCCCTCAGGGAATGACCAATAGTCCCACATTATGTCAAAAATATGTTGCCCAAACCATTGATCCTTTTCGTGTGCAGTATCCACATCTCTATATCATTCATTATATGGATGATATTTTGCTTGCTGGCTCCTCTGAACAGGAACTTTTTCAAGTGACTAGATGCCTTGTTTCTGCATTACAAAAGAGAGGATTGCATGTTTCCCCGGATAAAGTTCAGTTGACTTCCCCTTTCTTTTTTCTTGGTTTTGAGCTTCATTCTTCCCATATTATTACCCAAAAGGCACAAATTAGGACAAGTCATTTACAGACCCTTAATGATTTTCAGAAGCTCCTAGGGGATATTAACTGGCTTAGACCTTATTTAAAAATCACCACCGGCGATTTGAAGCCCCTCTTTGATATCCTCAGAGGAGATCCTAATCCGGCTTCACCGCGTGTTTTGTCAAAAGAAGGAGAATTAGTATTACAAAAAATAAATCATGCCATTTCTGTTCAAAAGATAGGATATTATAATCCCCAAAAGAAGCTTTGGTTTTTGATTTTTTCAACAGCATTTTCTCCCACGGGTTTGCTTTGGCAAGAATTGCCCCTATACTGGATCCAGGGCCCCGCAACACCCGCTAAGGTTTTGTCCACCTATCCCTTTCTGATTGCAACTCTACTTCAGGAAGGCAGATTATTTTCCATTAAGTTGTTTGGAAAGGAACCCGATCATATTGTTTGCCCTTATACTTCCGCACAATTATCCTGGTTACAACAGAAAGATGATACCTGGGCTGTCTCCACCATATCCTTTCAAGGAATTATAGATAATCATTATCCAAATGATAGATTAATTCAATTTTTTAAAGATAATCCAGTGGCCTTTCCCAGAATTACAAAAAAGAAACCCGTACAAGAAGCCCGGTTGGTCTTTACCGACGGGTCATCCTCAGGTATTGCTGCTATATCTGTAGATTCTGTAATAACCTCTTTTCAGACCTCTTATAAATCTGCACAATTGGTAGAGCTTGCAGCCATACTTTGGGTTTTTAAAAATATTTCTGATTCAATGAATATTTATACCGATAGTGCCTATATAGCCCATTCGGTTCCTGAACTTGAGACTGTCCCATATATTAAACCTTCAACTAATGCATTTTCTATGTTTCTTGAGATTCAAAGATTGATACGAGGGAGAAGCCACCCCTTTTTCATCTGCCATATAAGAGCACATTCTGACCTCCCTGGCCCATTAGCTGAAGGAAATAATATTGTGGATGCAGCTACTAAACATAAATATACCCTACCCTCCATCATGCTTCAATTTACCCCTCTTGAAGCTGCTATTAAAGCCCATGAGCTACATCATCTTAATGCACATAGTCTGGCCCAACTTTATAAGATTACCAGAGAGCAGGCCAGACAGATTGTGAAGCAGTGCCCTGGATGCCTTGTTCATCTCCCTGAACCACACCTTGGGGTAAATCCCAGAGGTTTGATTCCTGGGGAACTATGGCAGATGGATGTTACACATTTTACACCTTTTGGCAAATTAAAATATGTACATGTGTCCATTGATACTTTCAGCGGCTTTCTTATCGCCACATTACAAACAGGGGAGGCCACTAAACATGTCATTAATCATATCATAGCCTCCTTGACAATAGGCCCTAAGCCGAAAATTTTAAAAACCGATAATGGACCAGGTTATACCAGTTTGTCTTTTAAGCAGTTTTGTGCTCATTTACATATTAAACATAGTACTGGCATTCCATATAATCCTCAAGGGCAAGGGATTGTTGAACGTGCCCATCAGACCTTGAAGAGAATGTTGTCCAAATTACAATCAGGATCAGAAAAATTGTATTTACGGGCCAATAATCATAGAACCCTTTTGAATCATGCTTTATTTGTATTGAATTTTTTAACATTAGATAAGAATGGTAAGTCAGCAGCAGATCGCCTCTGGCACCCTTCCTCGGCCCATGATTATGCTCAGGTCAAATGGAAGGATCCCCTTACACATCAATGGCATGGCCCCGATCCTGTTCTTATCTGGGGCAAAGGACATGCCTGTATTTATGATTTAAAAGCACAAAATGCCAGATGGCTTCCCGAACGGTTGCTGAAATTGATAGATTATAGTATTAAATCTTGAGTCCAGAGCACTGTTTGCTCTGAGACTATGTTTGTTTTTCTTTTCTTTTTATAGAAGATGCTGTCAATTTTGCTTATTTTGTCATTCCTCACCATTGGACTTGAGGCTGGTTTTGGACCTCCCCCTGGAAAAAGCCTGTATGAAAGCCTTTATGGACCTCCCTGTGATTGCAGAGGTGGTACTTTTTCGACTCCACCCACACATTATTCTCGGAGGATCGACTGCGGAGATAAGAATGCCTATCTTCAGTATTCTGTCACCAGTACTGGTACATCCCGCCAATCATGGCAATGTGTGATGAAACCCAAGGTTATACCCCAAAATGATGGCTCTCCAGGGCCTTGTCCTGATGATTGTGAGTATCGTCAGGCCCTCCATTCCTCATGTTATTCGACCACACAACAATGCACAGGCAAAAATCAACAAGTCCATCTTACCGCTAAAATAGAAAAGGAGTATGCAGGAACCTTTGGGGGAGAGACTAGCGCCAGCGTTCTTGGTACATCTAATAAATATGCCCAGGCCTCCTGTGGTAAAGAACTTCTTGGGCGCTCGGCTTGCTGGTCGATACATGCACCAATCCATGTTTCCGATGGGGGAGGCCCAACAGATCAAATTCGGGAAATGGAGGTAAAAGAACGTATAGATGAAATAATTAAAATAATGTATCCTCCCCTGACATATCATTCCCTAGCATTACCCAAGGGGCGAGGGGTGAACCTTGATGTTCAGACCTCTGATATTCTAATGTCCACTCATAGAGCGCTTTTGAAAGCGAATCCTACTCTTGCAGAAGATTGTTGGCTTTGTATGGTTCTAGGGACTCCCATCCCTCTAGCCTTAATGATGTCTAATGTTTCTATTGGAATTAATTGTACCCTAAGCCCTCCTTTTCGAGTGCAACCCATGGGTCCTTTTTCTGCCCCTTGTATTGAAGCTGTGTCTCGTAATCTTACATCTGATATTGATGTTGGCCATGTGTCCTTTGCTAATTGTAGCTCCTTTAATTTTAGCCAGCAGGAACAGGAACTTTTTTGCCCGGGTCCTGGGAGAGTTTTTGTATGTGGTGGCAATATGGCCTTTTTGGCTTTGCCACGTAATTGGACAGGTACCTGTGTTCAAGCTCTTATTCTTCCTGATATAAGTATTATCCCAGGAAATGCCCCCGTACCATTACCTAGTTTTGATTATATAGCTGGAAGAGCTAAGAGGGCGGTTGCCTTTATACCCCTATTGGTTGGCCTCGGAATTACTGGTGCACTGGCGACCGGCGCTGCAGGCCTCGGAGTGGCTGTTGATTCTCATGTAAAATTAGCTAATCAATTGATTGAGGATGTCCAAACTCTCTCCGGAACTATTAATGATCTCCAGGATCAAATTGATTCCCTCGCCGAAGTTGTTTTGCAAAATAGGCGTGGTTTGGATTTGTTGACTGCCGAGCAAGGAGGGATATGTTTAGCCCTCCAAGAAAAATGTTGCTTTTATGCTAATAAATCTGGCATTGTTAGAGACAAGATTAAGAAATTACAGGAAGAATTAACTATAAGACGCAGAGAACTTTTAAATAATCCACTATGGAATGGCTTCCATGGGATTCTTCCCTACCTGATCCCCTTTTTAGGACCCTTGTTTGGTTTTCTCCTACTTCTTTCCTTTGGCCCCTGGGCTTTTAATAGATTGACCACCTTTGTTAAATCTCAAGTAGATACAGCAATTAATCAAAAGAGTCATATATTTTATAGTAGGTTACAAGATCGTGATGCCCCCGAATCCCCTGGCGATCGGTTGCAGTTTACCGAAGATCTTCTTAAGGAACCATGGCACCGGAGATGGAAGAAAAGGCTCTATTCCCTTTGCAGAAGGGCTCATCAACCCCTCCCCTGTTTTCCACATCCTCGTATAGCTTAAATGATTTGCTTTTCTTATAATATTGATGTTATTTTTCTGTCTTTATTTTTGTGAGTCTCCTTTGCTATACCCCCAGCAGAGAGGCTGTGGATTGTGCCAATGACGGGATTATTGCAACCCTGCATGAGGAGGTTGGAGGTCGCCTTTTGATCTCATCTGTAAGACCATCAGCTCACAATGACGGGCAACCTCCAATCACTACTAGTAAAAAAGGCCAATTAAGCCCTTTACTTAAGACCTGGATGACCTAAGACAGTGGCGGATGACATGTTTGTCTCGACGCCCGCCCCTCATGATCAGAGACCGGTTGCATAGCCTAAGACAGGCCTACCACCCTCTTGAAAAATAAAAAAGGGGGACATGTAGGAGACTGAGCCATTCTTTGCTATTCTCTTTCCCTTATTATCTCTCTCTATTCCCCTCTTTAAGTTTCGTTTTTCTTTAAGTTTCATTTCTCTGTTAAGTTTCATTTCCTTGAAATGTTGTAATCATGCTGATGTGGAAAGTATCTAATGTTTCAACGGTTAGCCCCGCCTTTAGTGCAACTTGCTTATATAAGCCCTTCCCCAAGATAATAAAGTGAGACTGCTTAACACCAACTATGCTTCTGTCTCCTTCCTCTCGGTGGTCCTGTTCCCAGGTCTCTTAGTCAGTGACCTTCCTCGAGCTTTGCTCCCCCGGCCCTTTCCAGCTTCGGCCACCCGCGTTTGTTTGGCCTGCGGGACAGGTCAGTCTGAGGCCAGATCTGAGCTCAGGTCCTTCTGACTTCAGGGCCAGCACTCTACTCACTGCGACACCTAGCCACCCCTAAATAAATATTTTTTAATCGTAAAAAACATGCTAGGGAAGTAAAAGGGCCTACAGAACTGTGAAGGTAATTTTTGCTAAATATTTACCAATCAGTTCCTAATTTCCTTTCTGGACAATCCCTTATTTCAACTGGCCCCATATCCCAAAATACTTATCTGCATCCTAGTTCTTCTTACCCCATTTTCTCCAACTTAGTCATCCACTTAGTCAACTCACAACCCACTCTAGACAGCTTCCCTTCTTTGGGGTTCCAGGAAGCAGCCCAGAGTAGGTGATAAGGTGCAAAGAGAACTGGACTGAAGTCAAGAAGACCTGACCTTAGATGAGAGACTTACTAGCTGTGTGACCCTAGGCAAGTCACTTAATTTCTGTCTGCTCAGTTTCCCCACTTGTAACCGGGAATTATAATAGCTCCTGCCTGCAAGGGTTGTTAAAAGGATGAAATGAGATGATATTGTAAAGTTCTTTGTAGACCTTAAAGAATTAAACAAAGGCTAGCTATTACTATCACTGTTAGAGCTCAATGGAAGGGTAGGTATGGGAACCAGTCAGAGATCAGAGGTGGAAAGCTGCATAAACAGCAATAACATTCTACTTATAACTTCTACTGAAACTGTGTGATAGCCAAAAGCTCTCTCTTTGCTGATTTTCTACCCACCAGGCTTCAGTGATGCCTGGCTGATGGAGTCCATCTTCCTGCTCCACTAAGAACTGGGACCAATAAAGTCAATTACAGATTGTATTTCAATTGTTTCTTTGACCAAGCTACAAATAGTCCATTAGTCTCACCCTGGGAAATATGAAGCTATTGTAATTTTGCCCATATATAGACACTGAACTTCAATGATTAATAAAGAAACCCAGACTTTTAATCAAGATTACCTGCCAATTGGCTATCTAAGCTCTGGATCACATTTCTGCTTTTGCACCCATAACCATCTTCAAGTAGTATTTATGAAATGTCCACCTATAGGTGGTGGAATGTTAGGTTATTTCCAAGTCTGCAAAGCTGCAATGAACCCTGTCTTCTTCAAAAGAAGCTTTCAAGCTTCCAGTCTAAAAGAAAACCTGATTTCAGTCTGAAACTAAAATTCCACTTCTAATCCAAAATTTTGTTCTGATCACTCTCAGGGTTTTTTTTTTTACATTTTAAATTTGTTTTATTGATTTTTTTGTCTTAATACTATTGTGATTTCCCACTCTTCACCCCATTGTACAGTTAAGCAAAAACATTCAGAAGAGAGACTGTCTCTGAAAATGGATATAGTATTCTCTTCTCATTGTCCCCAACCTTTCTGCTCTGAGAGAGGAAATATCAGATATTCTCAAGAAAAAGAAAAAAACTATTTCCTGAATTAAATTAATTGCTAAAGGAGGGTAAAGGACCCTCCCTTCAATATATTAAAATATTTGTGACTTCATTAGCATGGGCACTCTGCCAATACATAGAAATACTTACAACAGGCATTTTTTTAAAGTATCTACTGTGTTCAGAACCCTGGGAAGACACAAAGTTAAAAAAGATATTGTTCCTGAACATAAGGAGCTTAGAGTTTAATAATGGAACTTGGCACTTACATAGATAACTAGACTATTAAGTGAAAAGCAAAATAATGAAAAAGTACATGGTAAATATATTCTTTGTTGGAAGCTGTGAGCGCAAGCAAGGTGGGATCTTTGTTGTTTTTCTTTTGGAGTTCAGTTTCCCAGGTTCATACTAAATTGTAAACATCTGAAGGATCAATTTTCTTTGAACCCTGGTAGTTCACAGCTATACTGAGTCACATGGGCTTTGGTTCCTTCTTGAGTGTGAGCCTTATAATTGAAAGTGTATATATATATTTCTGAGGTGAATTGGTTGATTGTTGATTGCCTCAGGGCTCATTCATGGAAAGAATGCTTTGCCTGAGAACTCTTGATTTTCTAGATGAGACTCTGGGTAGCCATTGTTAAAGGGCCCCCCTGCTTTGTGAGCCCAGATGTCTGGCACTCTGGTAATGTAAGAGAGAGGAGACCTCTGAGAGAGAGAGAGAGAGAGAGAGAGAGAGAGAGAGAGAGAGAGAGAGAGAGGGAGAGAGAGAGAGAGAGAGGAGACCTCTGATACAACCCTTGTGAGAACACTGAACACTGGACTGATAGAAAGTAAGATTGTTAACACCTTTGAGGAAAGTATGGTGTTTAGTGAGACTGTGATAGTTGTCTGTTATTTCCCAACTATTGTATTATTTTGCTGTGCCCAGAACCCAGACCGGAGTGGCCCCTCCCCATACAAGACTGTGGAAGGACAAGCTCCCCCAGAGTTGGGGTGGTGCAGGCCAGAGACAGAAGCTGGGGTCAAGAGCCCATAGAGCTTGCTGTGCCTGGACCCAGGCAGGAGCAGGGAGGGTTTGGAGTGGAGCAGTCCCTTCCCCCATTAGGTGAGAGCTGCCCGTGTTGGGAACCAGGCAGGAGCCAGGAGTCATCAGCCTACAGACCTACAGGACAAGGAGCCATGGAGCTCAGAACTTGGTACCAGGTCAAGATGAAAACTTTGCAGCAAGGCAGGAGCAGTGAGCATGCTTTCCTGCATGTTCCCCTGGGATGTAAGAGAGAGGAGACCCCTGATAGAGGACCCACAGGGTGGAGTTGTCTATAGTAGGAAGGGGGAAGTGCCACTGCCCCCAGGGACCGACCCTATTGGCTTTGTTGCCCAGCCACCTCTCAGGACTTGGATCAGTGTTAAGACTTGGACTCTTTGACTAATTAGAGCATGTGTACACCTGAGAGTGCAGAACTTGCAATGGTAGCATAGGGAGGACACCCCCCTCCAAGAGGACTTACTTGGACACTCTGGATTGAGGGGATTGTAACCTCCTGTGACCTAGGGGTGGAGGGTATTGTTCTCTGCTACCCCCTGTGGATGTGCTGTGTTAAGGGAAGACCCTGGCCCAGGATCCCCTGATTGTATAAACAAATATTCTGGAACAGTACCTGAGTGGAGAGGAGCTGGTTGCTCACTCTTCAAAGATTTTGGGCCCCCAACGAATGTATAAGGTGGGGGTATGATATATTATGTTATATACTTTTGTGTCTGTTCTGGTAATAAGTTGTTATGGGTTGTGAATGCTTTAGTTTCTTGACTAAAGGTCTAATTTTTAAGAGTGCTTATACTGTGTGATTATATCCTTAAAATTATTCACAGCAGCAGCCCCTAAATGTGCTGTGTTGATTGGCATTATTAGAAACACTATACCAAATGCTAGTGAGAGTTTCTATTCTTAAAGAGCTAACATTCTAATAGGGAAATGCAACATAGATAGAGGAGTGTTGTTTAGGGACAAGATGTTTGCCTTGGAATATCACAGGGAAGCTGCATGGAGCGATAGGGGAGCTGAAACACTATTTCCATTGATGCACCGATGACAATATTAGATTATGGCATCAGAGATGGAAAATGAAGGTAGTAGTGGGGAGTACATGGGGGGGGGGTGGGGAGATGGTGAGAAAATGACCATAGTATAATGTAAGCATGGCTGGAACCAGCCTAATACAGTAGGCCATGAGAGACATTCCCCCATCAATGTAGTATGAGTCCCAGGGTAAGAGTTCCAGATTTGAAAGGGTTAAACTCCCCAGGGCACGGACTCATGTCTATTATACTATAAGACTCATGTCATATTATAGAAGCAGGGTGGATGGAGAGAAGATATTTGGGGTATGTATTCAATTTAATTCAATTAAATATTTGTTAATCACCTAATATATTCAAGGCACTATGCTAAACCCTGGTGAATATGAAAACAAAATCAAAACACTCTCTGCATTTTAGAAGCTTATATTCTCCTGGGATATATGCAACCAAAGCTTCAATAACACCTCTACAGAAATGTTGGGTACTGATACTCTGCAGGGAATAGAATTTTTGGGAGAGAGTCATTTCTAGAGAGTTAACTATAAGAGTTAGAGAAACTATGTGAATCATAGAAAAAAAAAGTACCTAAGAGAACTTTTTTCCTGAGAAACTGAAGAAGAGTCTGAAGAAATATTTTGAAAGAGCTGAGTTTAACTTTTATTTTGGGAAGAAGACAACTAAAGAGGATTTAACTACTATGTTGAGAGAGCCAAATCACAGAACTATGGTTCCAATGTATGTGAAAAAGTCATCAGTTACAATGGTGGTTAGAGGTGCCTCCGACTGTGATCTTTTTCATAGTATACCTTTGTTTTGCTTGTTATATTATTAATGAATTGTATATCCAGCAACACTGATGTTGTTCCTATGCATGGAAGAGGAAAAAAGGGAAAGTTTATGGGCAGAGGAGTCTCAGAGTTAAGTGATTAATGGAAAAGATTGTATATTTCTATTAATTTATGAAGGAGTAAAAAAAATATCCCCTTAATTGTCTTAGAACCCTGGTAGAAAATTAATAAGGAAATCAGCCAGTAATAGTTAGAAAAGAATCAGAGTTGGCTTGAGTGCCAACTCATACACAATCAACGAAAGCTCAATTCCACATAGGTTGCAACATATGGAAATAAACATAATATTTCTGTCTAGGGTACCACCCTTTCTCCACTAGGTTTTTAATCAGCTACCCTCTATCTCTTACCCCACATATCTAATCAGTTGCTAAATCTTACTGTTTTTACTTCTGCAACATCTTTCACATGCTTTACACAACTCACACATCCTAGTTCAATTCCTTGTCACTTTTCTCCTGGTTTACTGTAATGGCCTCCTAATTGAGCTTGCCACTTCAATATGTTCTCCAAACTAATCCATGCTTCATGCAGCTGCCAAAATGATTTTCCTTAAGTATAAATCTGATCATGCCATTCTCTTACTCAGTCAACTCCAGTGCCTTCCTATCACCTCTAGGGTCAGATATCCTTCAGTTTTTAAAGCCCTTCACAACTTGGCCTCAACCTATATTTCCAATATTATTACATATTATACCCTTTCTCATAGTCTATGGTCTAGTCAAACTGTACTTGTCTCTGTTCCTCAAATATAGCTCTCTATCTCCTATCTCCATGTCTTTGGAGAATGGCTACCCCACCATGCCTGGAATGAACTTTCTCCTTACCTCTACCTCATACAGTACCTCTAACTTCCTTCATTATAATCTCTGATTTCCTTCAAGAGGAAGGTGAAAACTGAAAAAATACTATAAACAGCTAAGAGATTGTTGGTAACCTGGGAAAGAGTTTCAGTAGAGTAGTGAGACTGGAAGACAGATTGCAAAGGGTTGAGGCATGAATAATGAGTAAATAGAAGCAGAAAATGTGGACAATTATTTTTAGGAGACATCAGTGAAAAGCAGGGCATAGGAAGATAGTTTTAGGATATGGGATAGTCAAATGAAGTCTTTTAAAATTTTAGATTTTTATTGATATCTTTTAAAACATTATTTTCATTTCCAAATATTCCCTCATCTTCCCAGCACCTCCCTAAAAATGATTAAGGAAAAAAAATCTATTTTGTTAAACTATTCTGTGCATCTGTTGAGTCTGTTTCATACCTCTGCAAAAGAGAGAGAAAGGTAGATTTTTCTCATCATTAATCCTGGCTCCTTTGTTGTTGTTGTTTAGTCATGTTTGACTCTTCATGACCCCAGGGACCAACTATCCATGGGATTTTCTTGGCAAAGATACTGGAATAATTTGCCATTTCCCTTACTAGGAGATTTTTTGTCAGATCGGAGGCTAAGTGACTTGCACAGAGTTATATAGCTAGGAAGTATCTGAGGCTAGATTTGACCTCAGATCCTCCTAACTTCAAGCCCAGTGCTCTATCCATTGAGCCACCAGCTTGATCTTGGCTCTACCACCTACTTTATGACCTTAGGTCTTCATCTCCCTAGACCTATTTCTTCATCTGAAAAATGAAGGGGTTGAACTTCAATGACCTCTAAGGTTCCTCCCAGCTCTAAATCTCTGAATTACTTAGGATCATATATTTGTATTAGTTTTCTATGTCAAGTAGATATTTGATGCAAGGGCTTTTAAAAAAAGAATTGAATAGGGAGAACATAGCTGAAGATAGTAGGGGAGGGATCCAATAGAGAGGATGATCAATGGGGCATTTGAGAGTTAGAAAATGGATTGCAAACTCTCTAGAATGAGTTGCTATATCCAAAATAAAAATCAATCAGCTGCTGACTGGTCCTCTAAGGATAGACACAAGAAGTTGGGTTCATATCTGAAATCTTTCCAACAAAGTAGGACTCATCAGACTTTGTACTCCAATGGCCACAACCTTTGAAAGTCCAGGCATTAACCATAGACTACCATGAGACATCTGAAAAGGATATTGATGGAGAATGGAACGTTCCCTTTATTAATTTCTTTGTTTACTTTGAGTTTACAAGATATAGTTCCCCAGTTCTTTGAGTTTCAAATTTTCTCCCCTTCCCTTTACATCCTCCCCCAAAGCACCATACAATCAGGTATAGGATCTGTAGATACTTTCACATTAGCCAAGAAGGAACATCCCCTAAAAATATTCCCCAAAAAATGGGGAGAGGAGGAAACTATGAAATATTTTTCAAACTGAGTATGAAATACTCAGCTAGGTGGTGAAGTGTATAGATAACACCAGGCCAGAAGTCAGGAAGATTCATCTTCATGAGTTCAAATCTGACCTCAGATACTTACTAGATATGTGACCCTAGGTAAATCACTAAACCGCCTCAGTTTTCTCATTTGTAAAATGAACTATAGAAGGAAATAGAAAATCATTCCAGTATCTTTGCCAAGAAAACCTCAAAAGGGTACATTAAGAGTCAGACATAACAGAAATGACTGAACAACAATTGAAATACCAAGAGTGAACTCATTCTGGATTTGTCACACTGTAAAAAAAAAAAAAAGCATATTTTTCACTTGTATTGAAAATGTATATATTTTTCATTTGACTAATCAATTAATCAATAAGCATTTATTGAACACTATGTGCCAGGCACAGGGCTAGGGATACAAAGAAAAAGCAAAAATAGTCATTGCCCTCAAGGAACGTATATTCTAATGGGGGAGTCAACATATAAAAATCAGAAAATGAAAGATAAATTATAGCAGAAATTTCACATGATGTGGAAAATAAGGAAGGCATTCTGGAATTATTGAATTTGCTGGCATGCTCATCAATTTTTCAGAGGACAAAACTGGGAGAGATGGGTAACGTATGATTGAATCAGGTTTCAAAGAAACACACTGTATTAAATCTATTAAAATGAAACTCAGCAGTGATAAATGTAAAGTCTTATACCTAGGATAAAAAAATTAACACCACAAGTACAGAGTGCAGGGATGAATCGCTAATTTGTCTGAAAAACATTTGGAGGTTTTAAAGGATGGCAAACCCAGCATGATTCAACAGTGTAATATGGCAGCCAAATAAGCTATTATGATCCTAAATTGCATTAAGATAGACACCTCTTACAGGAACAGGAGGCAGCAGTCAGGAATGCTGGCACATACCTATTATCCTGGTAAGGTTGAAGCTGATGGATTGCTTGAGCTCAGGAGTTCTGAACTAGAGTTAAGGCCAGCATCATTATGAGGAGCCTTTAGGAGTTGGGGGGGAGGGGAGCAATTAGGCTGCTAAAGGAGAAACAAACCACTCCCTGGTCAAAAGAGGAGAAAGATTCTGTGCAAGTCAGCAATGGGGGTGGACCGTTCCAGCCATAGTGAAATTGGGAGACCCATGCTTAAAAATAAAATAAAATTTTAAAAAAGGAGTTGATAAGGAGTCAATTTGTACTCTGCCCTGGCCAGACCACATCTTGAGTACTGTGTTTAGTTCTGGACACTATAGTTTAAGAAGAATATGATTTAAGAGGAAGGTGACCAGGATGGCAAAGGACTGGAGTGTTTAACACTGATAAGAGGGACACAGAAGGGAACATGCTAGAGAGTTACCTTCAAGTATCTGAGGTTTAGATTAGACTTCTTGTGTTTGGACCTAGGAGGCACAACCAGGAACAATGGGTGCAAGTTACAAAGTGGAGAATTTAGGCTTCATGTGTGGGGAAAAAAAGCAAAAACAAACAAAAACTTCCTAACAATTAGAGCTGTCTAAAAGTGGGGTGTGCTGCCTCCACATACCCTCCCTGTCCCCTTGCTTATTACTGGAGGTCTTCAACAGAGGCTGTTATAGTCGAGTATGCTTTGGGGGTATAGATTAGACTGGATGACTGCTTAAATTTCTTCCAAATATCAAATTCTATGACTGGATGATTTTGAGATTTTCTGATCTTTGATTTAGGAATGCCTGGGTCCTTTCTAATAATTCCAATACTTTCAATCTTTGTGTTTTAGATAGGTTCCCATTAAGAAAGTTTTTTTAGTTAAATCAATCTATAATTAACTTGTCTTTCTACCCCCTCCCCCTTATACTTTGTTTCTTCTTTGTGTTTTTCTAGGTCTTTATTTCCACCAATTACATCATAAGTCTAGTCTCTATCTCCTATGCCTCTAAGAGTCTAGGGCAGTATTTTGTACATAGTGAGTTTGATGGTTAGAATTGCATGGTTTGCAATTAACTTTTTTATTTTTGAGAAAATAATTTGCTCCAGTCCAGGTGTTGGCACACTTATGTAGTAACTAAGTTAGAATTTCACAAATATAGCATGTTCCAATGACACCACCCTCTGTCAAGCCTTTAAGAAAGGTAGGGAAAGGAGCTGATGATTATTGAGGAAGATTTCAATGAAATCAATCCTAGAAATGCAGGTGTTGAAAACACCTGTTTCCTCCCTCTTACCCCAGCCCCCTTCCATTCCTTCATCTGTAGGTTAAAATAATTAACTTACCCTTTTGGAAGGAAAACCCATGAGAGTCCAAAGGACTGCTAAAGGCAACATGTCTCCTTTCTCTGTCCTGTCAGGATTAAGAGATCCAAAATAAAAAGGCTCATGGGTGGTCCACAAACAGGATAAAAAAAAATCTTTCCTCCCCTTAAAAAAAAGACAACTCAAGTAACAAGGAGTGCATTGTCTCCATCCTGCAAATCAAATGTCATGCCTGGTTTCAGAATTCTACATGTGCTTTGTAAGAGACAAGCTCAGGGCAGCTCAAGAATACGAAAAGCCCAATTTAAAGGATGCTTGTGTAAAGAAATAAATCAAGGGAGAAGCAATTTTGCCTAATCTGCCTCTCCTGAGGACCTGGGAATTAATATTAAGCTTTGACAACCAAATTTAAAATACCAGAATATTTGGGATTAATCATGAGTTTAAAAAATAATTAAATCATCCCTGACTGAGAGTTCAAGTCATTTCTTAAGAGTTTGACGAGGTTCTTTAAGTCAGATCTGGCTTTTGCAAAATTTTTTCATATCTTTATTCCCAGTATTGGAGGATATTAAGATTAGAGTTGAATACTACCTAAAATAGCTAGAGAAGGCAGAGGGGACAGAAATTTTATTTTGAAGGTGTCTGGAAGTCTCTCTCCTCAGGATCCATGGCACAAAAGTTAGAACATTTTGAGGACCTAAGCAGGAGCCTCCCTTAAAGAAAGTATGGGATAGACTGAAATGATGGAGGTGGGAAATGCCATTAATATCTCAACAATTAAATCTAGACAAAAGATTGGAGCAAGGGTAGAGTTCTTACTCTGTCCCTTTTCATACAGATTGTCATATAGGCAAAAAAACCTTCACAAACAAAACCAAAACACTGTTTCCCATCATGAATTTCATATACACAAGCAAATGGACAAGTCCTTGGTCTTGTACCATGCATTGTTCTCTCACAATGGACACCATTTTTTTGCATGTAATTTTTTTAGTCACCAGATAAATATATCAGTGCTGAAGTCTATATTTCTACACAGATGCATTAATTGTGTGGGTCATGTTAGATATTATAATAAATGAAAACTGCCAGCAGATGGCAGAATGTGTATGCCCTGTTCCAGAATTCAAATTGAAAATTATTTGAAAATTAAGTAATGGGTGAAAATGATTTAATTTATTAAGTACATTTTAAGATTCAATTCAAACAAATTTAATATCTTTCCTCAAAATGTTAACAAGAACAATAATTATGCTTATTCTCAAAAGTAAAAATATAACTAACTTGTTGACATGGAAACAGTTTTAATACTGACCCAGTCACTAAGGAAATCTCAGGTTCCATAGAACTTGGGTCTGGAAAAGACTGTAGGGTGTTCTAGTTCAATTGCCTCTTTTTACAGATGTGAAAACTGAGGCCCAGAATGGGTAAGTGATTGGCTCAAGTCCTTTAGCCTTAGTGAACCTTAGTTTTAAGATGGGGATCTTTAAAATGGGAGTAATAATGTCAGCTCTGCCTGCCTCACTGACTTGTTGGGAGGATCAAATGACTATGTGAAAGGGCTTTAAATACAAATTTCTTACACAAAGGTAAAACGTCGATTATATCATAAATTTTTACCCCCAATAAATCTATCACACAGTCATAACAATTAAAAATTAAAAATTCCTTTTCTTCTTGCATTATCATCAGGTTTTTCTAAACTAACATTTAATTACTATTGGTTTGAATCCATCCTACTCTCCCCACTACACACAAATAAATCTATATAGGATTTGACCAGATGCTCCGTTGGTGACTAGATTGCATCTTTCTGTGCCTAGGACGGTCTTCATTAAGTCTTCATTGATTCAGTGCAGGTGTTGAAGTCTGCTCAGCATGGCATTCTGGTTGGTTAAGCAGCATCCTGTTTCCATGCCCAGGAACTGCTCCAGTCAGGTTAAGCCCCTTTCTAGAACTAGGAGCAACTCCCACAGCTCAGCAGGATTCAGAGAGCCAATTTAAAAGAGCTATATCCAGGAACCCCTTCCCTCTGTCTGCCCACCCATCAAGCTGCTTCCACCCCTTTACAAACTACTTATTATTCAAAGGACCAACAATTTAAAGGGACTGTAGCCTTGAGCCCCTAAATACCCTGTCTAACACCTTAATCATCTACCTCAGTCCCTTCCTGGAATTTGAAGAGAGTGATTTAAAGGGGATACTTATACAAATCAATGTGCACAATTCGTTTAGCTACTTGTTTATTTGTTCATTCATTCATTTACCTTGTTTACTTATTCATTTACTTAGCCTGAGTCTCCTGGTCTTACCCAGACTGGAAGTGTCTCTAACATTTACAGGCATCACCCCATTGCCTATCAGCACAGAAGCTTTGACCAGCTCAGGTTGGCACCTGGGCCAGTTTGACCCTCCCTAGGCAGCCTGGGGGCACCACTCCCCACCCCTCCTGTGGTGAGTGGGAGATCACTGAATTGATCCTAGACTTCATCTGAAACCCTCATTGGCAATAATAATGAGGCAATACCTGCCTCACCAGGTTGTTATTACAAAGATGCTTTGCAAATCTTAAGATATCCTCTTAACATGAGTTACTATTGCAGACATAAATTTAACATATGTGTCTATATGGGCACATATGTCACTAAACTGTAAGTCAGACTGTAGTCCCATCTCTGCTACAATTTTCTGTATAAACTTGGGCAAGGCACCCAAGGCTCCTGGGAACCTGGTACCGTGAGATTTTTAAGGTCTTTGAGCTCTATTATTTTGATTCTATGAATCGTTAAGGCAGCCTCTAAAATTTTAAGGTTCTGTGTTGAAGTCTGCTGGAACATGTTTAACAACAAGCTCTAAGGGAGAAAAATACCTGCCTATGAGATACTTTTAAGTTCAATATGCATTATTCACATTTTCTTCATCACTTTCTTAAATCTAGACCAGATCTTGAACTTTTTCCACTTGTGACCCCTTTCTGTGCTTTGGCAGCATTAGTTGGCATTGCGTAGTCTGAGGGCATGAGCAGTGCAAAGTGCACATGTCTGTATTCAGAACCAAGGCTATAGTGAAGTCCACAATGCAACACGGGAAAGCACTAACAGAACTACCAAAGATTCATTACAAGCTTGATTCTGAATTAATTTTTGTTTACTGTGCATTCAGAAACCTGTTGCTTCAAATTTTTCAAGATCCAATATGGGGTCTCAACCTGCCATTTAAAAAGTGCTGGTAGACAATCAACAGAACAATAACTCCAGCCCTGATTTTTAACCTGTTGATTTCCAAGTGTAAATGCTCCCTGAAAATTGAATGATCAGCTCTCCTGAGCCAACGTCATTGGGCCTCAGGACACCCTGGGTCTATGTCAGTGTTTCTGTCAGTATTCTCTGTCAATATGGTTTGTTTTGGAAGATCAGCCACTTATCCGTAATTCATAGTCTCAGAGCAGGGACTCTTAATCTGAGGTACTTTAAAAACCTTTTCGATAACTGTATTTCAATATAATTGGTTTCTTTCACAATCCTATATATTGTATTTTATGCATTTTGGAAAAAAAACACATTATTTTGAGAAGGGGTCTCTAGGTTTCACTGGACCGTGACAAAGGGGTATGTGAAACAAAAAAGGTTAAGAACCCCTGTATTTGAGTTTCCTGGGTCACTAAGAGGTTAAGTCACCTCCTCACAGTCACACAACTAAGCATGTGTTCTTACCATTAGAACTTAAATCCAGTCTATGAGCCTATGACCATGTCACGTGTTCTCAAGATGTTGTGTGGATGCGTTTACATAGAAATATACATGCTCAGACGTGTGGAGCAGGGCCATAGTCCCTGCTCCTAGGAAGGCTGAGGCTGCTGAATCACGTGAGTGTGGCAGTTCTGAGCTATAGAGTGGGGCTCAGGCCATTGGGGTCTTCAGATGACATCTGGGACCCATTGGGTGATGGCACCCACCAGGATGCCTAAGGAGGTCCCAAACTAAGCAGGGCAAAGCTTTTGCACCAATAGGCATTAACATCTCCATTTTGCAGATGAGGAAGTCGATTAAGCAGTTTGCCTGGGGGTCACGTAGCTATCAAGTATCAACATGGATGTGAGTTCAGGTCTTTCCTAACTGCAGGTCTAGAACTCTTTCCACTGTACTATGTTATATGCAAGTATCCCAAAAGTCTTAGTTTTAAGTTCTTAAGGCTTAAAAAAAATAAATTTAGTGTTGTTATATATATTTATCATTTATATTTTATTTATGGGTAGCTAGGCAGTACAGAGTGCTAGCCCTGGAGTCAGGAAGACTTTAGTTCATATCCAGCCTCAGACATTTACTAACTGTGTGACCCTGGGCAAGTCACTTAACCCTGTTTGCCTCAATTTCTTCTTCTGTAAAATGAGCTGGAGAAGGAAATGGCAAACCACTCCAGTATCTTTGCCAAGAAAACCCGAAATGGGGTCACAAAGAGTTGGATGTGATGAAAAACAATTCGACAATTTTACTTATGTTTTTACGCCAATTAAACTTAAAACTGAGCTATGACTTTCAGGACACCCTGTTTATTTGTATATTTCAATGGACTACATACACTTTTCCATTATCCTGGAATTTTGTCAAGTCAAATATTGTTTGAAATTAAGTGGACAATTGGTGAAACCCTAAAAATATTTTTGAACATATCAATTTTTGGTCATAATGGGTTTTGGCCTGTATATATTCCTAAGCATTTGCAAATAGAAAGATTTCAAGAAAAAAATATTGAGAACATAGAGAGACATTCCAAGGAGTAGAAAGAAGATCTAGAGACCATGCCGAGCTTCTTTAACTGGGGGTTGTGACTTATGTGGGTCATGACCCCTAATTTAAGGAGTGATAAAGGGGTGTGAGTGGAAAATGTTTAAGAAGCCCTGATACCTGAGGACCCTGACTTCAAACCCAGGCTCTGTGACTTATTAACTATTATAGCCTTGGGCAAGTCAGCACCAGACAGTAGGACCTGCCCCTTGCTTTCATCTGTGTTGCAGAGAGGCCATGGTGGACTGAAGAGGACTAGCCCAGAAGCCAGCACAATCTGGGTTTAAAGCCTGCCTGTGTCACATACTGGTGGTATGACCCTGAGCAAGTCATTGAACCTCTCAGGGCCTTAGGCAGCTCCCTAAGATCTGTAGAAAATGTGCTAACCTTGCATTGGTGGAAGGAGGTCCTTACCAGGGAGTGGCATCTCCAGTCATCCTGATGAATATCTGGCCCCTGGACCCAGATGGCTCAGGAGGAGGAAGTGAGTCCGGTGACCTTGCAAAGCCCTCCCTCCCTCAAATCAAAGTCATGCAAGTCATGTCATCATCTCCCTGATGTCATGGTCCCCTTCCAACAAGCACAACAACCTAGACTAGTGAAACCAAAGGTCCCATCCCTCTTCCTCTCTCCAGTGTTGTACCCTATGGAGCCCATGCAGGAATGAACCCAAAGAGGAATCCCAGGGAGAATTTGCTGAAACTTTCCTGGAAAATTCTGGGGACCTGTGTGCCTCAGAGGCCTGAGTGTGTTGTACCTTCTGGCTCTTGCTGGGCTCAGTGAGTACACTGAGGAAAGGCTACCAGACTCTGGGCTGGCCATCTTCCTATTGCCTCTAGTAGCAAATCCTAAGTGGCATTTAGCATTTGAAGCCCCCTCCTACCTCTTCAGTCTTCTTATACCTTATTCCTCCACAAGTACTCTTGGATCCACTGATACTGGTCTCTTGACTGTTCCATGATGCCTTCATCTTGGCTCCAAGCATTCTTTCTGACTGTCTACCATTTCTGGAACACTTTCCTTCATCCACTCCAACTACAGACCTCCCTGGCTTCCTTGAAGTCCCAACTAAAATTCTACCTCCTAGAAGTAGTCTCCCCCAATGCTTCTTTATTTCATTTTCTTCCCCCTTCCCCTTAATTATTTCCTATTTATCCTATATATAGCTTGCTTATTGATTTGAATCTGCCCCAAAGCACATACCCCTTTAGTGTGAGTCTGCCTCTCACTTCCTGCAGTGCCTATCAGTCTCCTCAGGTGAGAAGAGGAACTCTTTAGACCTCGACAGAGCCTTGTGCCTTCCATCTCCTGTTTGGTACAGTGTACCTCCCTAGCAAAGGCTACAAGGGACCAGGCTGAGCATCTTCTATTCACCCCCCAACCAATAACTGCCATTTGTGCCAACTTAAGACAACTCCCATGGCCTTTTGCCAGTCCAGCCTCCTAGCTGGGGTGTGGTGAACTTCAGGTGCAAAGAGAAGCAATCCTCCCCTGACTCCTGCTGCACCTGTGCTTTGAGGGAAGAGGCAGAGGAAAGCTGATGGGGAGCTATAATGGTCATGGGAATTTGGAGACCTCCCCTGCTGTGAAAGTAAGTTCTGCCCCCTGATAGGCTGAATGTAGTCACATGGAGCCTGTGGTGGGAGGAGCTTGCTGAAGGCTGGAGCAGGAATTCGGGAGCTAGAGAGATGCTCAGGCAAGGTGATAGAGGTTTGTGAGTAAATATTGATCTAATATTGGCTTTCGGGAAGGATGAAGGATGCTGTGGCTCTCTGTGTTGTTATGGCTTGTTAACTTCTTTACTATTATGATGGAATCAGCTTATTGGTTGTGGGATTCGGTTTTCCAGTGTTTAAATAAATGCTTTGCTTCTGTCCTCTATATGGAGAGTTTGTTATATTTTGTGATAGAGCAGAGCCATGCAGAAATAATTACAGTCATGGTCTTTATAGTGATTGTGGGCACTGTAAATAATGCATTGGCACTACCAGAACCTGACTTCTTTTTCCTGCTATGCAGATTTTACTTCTGTCTCCCAGTGAACCTTTACACTGCCTAATCTCCAGCCTTTGGAGGGAAGAGGACTTGTGAAGCTGGACTTCCCATCTGACAATCTGATCATATGTTTCCCATCATATTTTGATTTTGCCTCCAGCCCAATTTCCAATCTACATTGGAAAGAAGTGTGCCACCCTCCACTCAATAAAGAACATTTTCACACCTGGTCATACCCTTCACATTCTAGTGATTGAATTCTATCATCCAAACCCTACTGTACACCCCACTCCCTCCTAATTCCTCATTTTACCCCATCAACCTTCTCTAATGTTTCAACCAGACATCACCCAATCCATCCACCATACCCTCTGGAATGCCTAAGCCACAAACTTCCCATCATCTTAACTCTTCCTCTCCTATTCCTTCCACTTACTAGCTCTTACTGAAACCTAGGTCCCCCATCATGACCCAGTCACCCTTTCCAGTGCTGGCTATACCTTTACTAATTATCCTTTGCTCACTGGTTAAGGTGAGGGAGTTGGGGTGCTTCTTGCTCCCCATTGCCACTTCCTTTGATGACCTTTAAGGGTCCTGCTATTCATATCTACCACCCAGTCAAAATCTTGGCAGACATTGTCTACAGACCCCCTTTCTTTCCTTGATGAGTTTGGTACCTGGTTGCCAATTTTTCTCTCCTCCCCAACTCCTGCACTAGCAGATTTCAGTATACATATTGACTCTACCCCAAGTGTCCTAACTACTCAGTTCCTGAGCTGCTACTCCTCCACCCCACTTCAGCCACAGAGATGATCACACATTTGATCTTACCATCACCCACAAATATACCACTGCTACGTTCAAGAATTCTGAAAGCTCCTTATCTGATCATAATCTATTGACTTTTCCATTCCTCCTCCTGTCTTCCCTTTTCCCCTCAGTTCTCTCCCAGGTCATTTCCCCTGCACTCCAACCCCTCTTTCCTCTTTACCCATCTTGATCCCTTGGTAAACCACTTTAACTGTGCCCTGTCCTCCTCTCTCGAATCCCTAGCCCCACCTCCTTATCATACTGCCAATTATGCCCAGCCAAGCCTCATTACCTTAACCCCTACACATGTGTTGCTGAACAAAGATGGAGAAAACCTTTCAACTGTTCTGATTAGGTCCACTACAACTTTATGTTACACAATCTCACCTGGGCCCTCCTTTCCACAGGGGCTCTTTCAAAACTTTTTATCCCTCCTCAAGCTTCCTATGGCTCCCCCTCTTATCTCTCATCTGAGAATGTTGCTTCATATTTTACAGAAAAATATTGATGCTGTTTCCCATAAACCTTGCTTCTCCCCTCTCCCTCATGTCCGTCAGCCCTGCCCCACATGATAATGTGGCCTTACTACTTACCAAGGCTAACATCTGCCTATTTATTCTCATTCTATCCCCTCTCCTCCAACAGATTGTCCCCTCTGTCATCTCCTTTCTTTCATTTATTTTCTACCTCTCTTTTTCTACTGGTTCACTCCATACTGCCTACACACATACCCCTGTCTCTTCATCCTGAAAAATCCCTCCCCTAATCCATCCACTAAGTACTGTCGGTATTTCTTTCTTCTCCTTAAAAAGGCTTTCTACAATGTGCCTCCACTTTCTGTTCTCCCACTCTTTCCTTAACCCTGAACATCTGTATCGTTCCTCTCTCTAACGTTACTCGTGGCCTCAGTGGCCAAACTGAATGGTCTTTCCTCTACGCTTGATCTCCTTGACCTCTGAAATGGTGGTCACTCTGGATACTCTTCTTAGGACCTTCTGTCCTTGTTCTCCTCCTATCTGCCTGCTCCTTCTCTGCCTCCTTTGCTGGAGGTGTACCGCAGGGCCATCCTGGCCCCTTCTCTTCTCCCTCCATACGACTTCACTGGGTGGTTTCACCTGCTTCCGTGGATTTACTTATGATCTTTACATTGGTGACTCTCAAATCTACCTACCCTGCCCCTAGCTCTCCGTTGATTTCCAATCTCATATCTCCAACTACCTCCCAGACATCTTGAACTAGATGTCCAATAGGCATCTTAAACTCAGCATGTCCAGAACATAACCCCTTGTCTTTCTTCCTAAACCCTCCCCCTCCTACCTTTCCTGTTACTGCAGAGGGCAACACCATCCTCCCAGTCCCACAGGCTCACAGCCTAGGAGTAATTGTACATTCCCCACTATTTCTCAGTCCCCCTATTCAAGCTGTCACAACACCTATTGATTTTACCTTTGCAGCATCTTTCTAATACATCCCTTCTCTCCTCTGACATGCCACCACTCTAATATAGGCCTTCATCATCTTACATCTTGATTATTCCAATAGCCTGCTGGTGGATCTGTCTGCCGCCCTTCTCTCCCCACTCCAATACATCTTCCATTCAGCTCCTAAAGTAACTTTCCTAAAATGTAAGTCCAGTTATGTCAGCCCTCTATTCAATAATTCCCAGTGGCTTTTTACTGTCTCCAGGATCAAATACAAAATGCTATTTGGCATTCAAAGCCCTTCATAACCTAGGCCCCCCCCCCACCTTTCCATTCTTCTTATACTTTATTCTCTAACATGTACTCTTCAATCCAGTGACACTAGCTTCCTGCCTGTTCCATAAATATCACACTCCACATCTAAACTCTAAGCATTTTCTCTGGCTGTGCCCCAAGTCTGGAATGTTCTCCCTCCTCAGCTCCAACAGCTGACTTCCCTGGCTTCCTTTAAGCCCCAACTAAAACCCCACCTTCTAAATGAAGCCTTCCCCAACCCTACTTAATTCCAGTGCCTTCCCTCTGCTAATTATTTCGTATTTATACTGAAAAGATATATTGTATATACTGTATATATTTGTTTGCTTATTGTCTCCTCACCTTTAGATCATCAGCTCCTTGGGCACAGGGACTGTCTTTTGCCCCATTTTGTATCTTCAGCACTTAGCTCAGTGCCTAGAACACAGATGGCACTTAATAAAGGCTTATTATTGATTAATTGATTAAGAATGAAGGGCCTTGTGCTTTGAATCAATCCCCTTGTTGGCAGCTGTAAGCAGAAAGAGCAGCTCATTTAGTGGAACGTTAAAAGGGAGTGCCAGGGCAGCTAGGTGGTGCAGTGAATAGAGCACCGGCCCTGAAATCAGGATCTGAGTTCAAATGTGGCCTCAGACACTTTACACTTAATAGTCATGTGACCCTGGGCAAGTCACTTAACCCCAATTGCCCTGCTTTCCCCCCTCCAGAAAACTAAAAAAAAAAGGGGGGGTGCCACCCTCTGCCCTCTCTTTTCTTTCCATTTTATCAGAACTAGTCCAGTCTTTGCCTGTAGGGGTGAGGGAGAGAGCTGGTGCCTTTTCCACATGCTGGTCCTTGAACCATTAAGTAATTGAGGAACTAGGATAGAGGTCTAAAAAACCAAAGAGGAGGCTCATTGCTTCTTTTCTTTAATTAGACTCCTCCAGGACTCAACCTGAATCCTAAGCAGAGGGGCCTCATAATGGAGAGAGAGGGCACCACACCTCAGCCTTTGAACCCAGGTTGTAGTGTTAAACCTGTATGTGGCCATATGATCTTCCTTTACTCTTCTAGGGCAGGGGCCATTGTACTTTGTCTTCACATCTCCAACATGGGCATAGCATCCATCTCACAGAAGATGTTTAACAATGGTTGTTCTTCTGGTTGCTTGGTTGTTCTATCTGGTTTTCAATTTTCTTATCAATAAAATTAGGGCATTTTCTATATCCATTAATGCATTTCTTGGAGCTAAGAGATTTGTTTTTCATTTCCTACTCTAAGATCCAAATATCTGTGTAAATTGCATACTTAAATAGTAAGGCAACTTTTCCAACTGTGTTCTCGACTGTTTGCTCTCTCCCTGGCCTCAGTTCTTTTTTTTGCTTAGAGTGAAATTCATGCAAGATGCTTATTGTTGACCATTACTGTTTCTTGCTTTTCTTTTTATTCATGTTATGTGTGAGCACCCTGAGAGAAAGGCAACAGTGGAAACCAATAAACAGAGTCATCTCTGTTAATCATCCCCATGGAATTTTAAATGCAATGAATTGTTCAGCTACATGTGCCGAGGTGTATTTGGGTCAGACAAATACCCACATTGGCTACCCAACTTCTACTACAAAATTACATTACCCCTGGTTTTTCTGATGGTGTCAACTAATGGCAAATGATTATGAAATTGCTGCATGAGAGTCAGTCAGTCAACAAGCATTTGGTAAGCTATGTTCCAGGCAATGGGAATACAAAGAAAGGTAAAAACATGTCCCCTGCCCTCGAAGAACTTACATTTTAATTTGGGAGACAACGTGCAAGGAACTATGTAGGTTCACCATATATGCAATGTAAGGTAATCCCAAAGGGAAAGCAAGGCCTGATAATGACTCAGGTGGAAGACTACTGGGGTAGAATACAGTTTATACTACCAGATTCAGCAGATGTGTTGGTTGACTTTGCTGAATTACTTTTGTTCTCTTTTTAAATTTTTTGTTAAAAGGGATGACTTTTGTTTTAACATGTAATAGGGGAAAATGCTATTGTGACTTCATAATTATTTATTCTTAAGTTAATATCACAGTTACTGGTTACTTAAATGTTTGGATTCAGAACAACCAACGAACTAGTTGAAGCTTAAAACATTTTTTAAAAATCTCAAAGAAAATTACCCCCAAAAATATTTTTAGGGGGAGAATCCAGACTTATCATTTTATTTATGTAAGGACTCCTGGTGTGGGAATTACCTTCAATGATACAGATTGAAAAGTCATCTGTGGCATATAAGAGTAAATAATTGCCCATTAAAAAGTATGTGTGTTAGAGGTAGGATTGGAGCCCAAGTCTCCCTGGGGGACTCCAAGGGATGCTTCTCATTTAAAAAAAGAAATTTTTACCAAATCAAAAAAACAACATTTGATGAATGCTTCCCATATATACATATATATATAGTATTATATATATATTATGTATTATATATTATATATTATACATATATATATATATAAGCAGTTACTAATTGTCATTTACACAGAGAATTTTCTTAATTTTTACAAATAAAAAATGGAATATTTGGTGCCCAAACCTTCCATAATTGCCAACATTGCTATGCAAGTAAATTTTTTTTCTGTGTGGTTAGGTTAGGTAACCAAGTATCATCTGAGAATCCAAAAAAAATGCTAATTCCATTAGCTATCAGCTCTGAGTCATAGGCCACAGATCATAGCTAGAAGGGTCCTTAGAAGTAATTTTGTTCATTCCTCTCATTTTCATTGATGAAGAAATTGAGGCCTAGATGATTTGTCCAAGGTAATATAGCTTCAGTGTAGCTGGTTCTAAATCCAGCATTCTCTCCTTGCATTATATATATGATAGATAAATACAATATGTTATAAGTTCTCAAGATCACAGCTCTCGACCTGGGAGAGATATCTAATTTTCTTATTTTACAACTGAGAAAACTGAGCCCCAGTAGGTTAAGTGATTTACCCAAGGTCACAGGTGTAAAGTGGGAGAAACATGATTTGAACCCAAGACATCTAACTAACAGAACTTGGATTAATAAATTCCACGTATAATTTCTGGGACAAAAATGCATACCATTATTCTTTTACTAGTTTATTTAACATTCATTCAATTAATATTTATTAAGCGTTGACTATGTACAAAGCCCTTGAGAAGATATAACATTTAAAACGTAACAGGGAAGATGAGTAGAGTTAGCAAGTCAAGAAAGATTTCAACCTAAACCCACTTATCCAAGGGATAAAGGCTTCAATGCAATTTTGTTAAATCTCTACATTGTCCTATATAAGCATGTACATACATCTCTATACATGGCTGGTACATCATTTGCCTTTCTGAGGTTTTAGTGGAAAATGAAGATGAAGATTTAACATTTTTACACCCTGACAAGAAGATATGAGAAAGAGGTATGTAGACATCCTTAATGAGGATGTTTCATGTAGTTTTTATTCATCTCAAAAGGTAGAGTAAATGTCATGGGAAAAGAAATAATTGACCTTTTTAAGTAACAGCAAAATTATCTGGTGTATTTAAAACACACACACACACACATTGTGGCTATTGCTAATTAATTTTTGGGGGAGGTGAACTCCTTGCACAAAAAAAGTAATATTTTGACCAATTGTCTGAAATAACACATACTTCCATTGAAAATGGTTAATTAGGAATTGAGCTCTGAAGTTAATTTCTCGAAGGTCAGCTGCTGCTCTATTGGGCCCTGTGACCCTGTCTCAAGTAATCACAGCATTAACATACAAGGCTATAGCTTTCCTTTCAATTAATGACATAATCTCTTTAATTGGTGTCAGGAGGCAGGCTTATGAAAGAACCATGGAAAACACCTAGAGACTATAATTTTATTCTCTCCATTCACAGGGCAAATGAAACAAGCCTTCAGAATGTACTAGAAACTCATTACCACGCCTGGGGTTGTCAACACAAAGCCTTCGAATTTCAACCCAGGGCATTCGGGATGATCAATTCTATTTACTTCTAACTTCTCTTGGTGAACTATTAACCTTTCCAGTCAAACTTGTGAATAGTAAATGTCAGATAATCCTTGTGGGAAAATTTAAGAGGGACAGTTTAGGGAAGAAATATTTGTGTGTAAAAATGAATATTTGATGAAATAGTGAGAGGAACCCCAACATTTCTGTATGTTTTCAATAGGACTTTCAGTGGCTGCTGTAGAATCAGAATATTTTTCAATCAACAAGCTTTTATTGACTACAAGCTTTTTATTGACTACATGCTGAGGGCTGAGCCAGTCTCTGGCAAAACAAAGACCAAACTGAAATGTTCTCTTCCCTCTCACCTTTTCCATATCCTTCTACATAACTGTGCTCAATAAAATCATTTATATCCAATCGCAAAGGTTCCGTATATGGTCTCAGGTTTTTATTTGAGAGATAATATTAACCTTTGTATGAAGTGAAGCTTGTGTTAGGTCAAGGTTACTGAGAAAGTGGAAGATGTTTGTTCTGAATTCCTTCTTCTCCCCTGCACTTCATCTCAATATCTCCACGACATCCTTCTCCTTTTTCTCCTCCTTTTCTCCAGTCTCTGACAATGAGGTGTTCCTTCTGCTAAGGCCCGTCCCTCTGCATGTATTTCTGATCCCATCCCCTCCTGCCTTCTCCAGCAGCAATTATCCCTGCCCCCATCTACTTTTTAACATCTTTCTGTCTCCTGGGTTCTTCCTTACTAACTTCAAACATGCTTGTCTCTCTGATCCTTAAAAGACTGCCAGTAGACCCTACCATCCCCTCAAGCTATTGCATTTTATCTCAGCCAAAGTCCTAGTCTTCCACACTTATTGCCACCACTTCCGTTCTTCACTCCTTGTCCTTTTGCAATCTGGCTACTGAAACGTCTGTCTCCAAAGTTAGCAGCAATCTTTTTGTCTCTCTGTCTCTGTCCTTCTGACTCTCTCTGTCTGTCTCTGTCTCTCTGTCTCTCTCTCTGTCTCTATCTCTCTCTCTCTCTCTCTCTCACACACACACACACACACACACACACACACACACACACACACACACACACTCAGTGTTAGATCAGGGTTAGTGACTTACCCAGAGTCACACAGCTAGTAAGAATCTGAGGCTTCGGATCCGGCCTCAGACACAACGCACACACAAACAAAAAAAAAAAAAACCTAGCCGTGTGACCTTGGGCAAGTTACTTAACCCCAATTGCCCTCAAAAAGCAAAAAAAAATTAAAAAAAAAAAAAGAATCTGAGGCTGGATTTGAACTCCCAGATTTCCTAACTACAGGAGTGATGCTCTATCATGGCACCACCTAGCTATTCCTCAATAATCTTAATTGCCAAATCTAATTTGTTCTTACTCTTACTCCTTCTAGACTTCTCTGCTGCACTTGAGTATACTGATGCCTTTCCCCTCCTAGCTTCTCTCTCTAGGTTTTCATGACTTTTTCCTCCTTGGTTCACTTACTCCTTATCTGTCCCCTCTTTCTCAGTCTCCTTCATTTAACCATATCATATCCCTTAAAAAGGGTATTATTAGTGAGTGTACCCCTTTGGGTTCCCTCTTCTGTTTTCTTTCTAAATTCTCTCTTGGTGACCTCATCAGCTCCCATGAGTTTAATTATCTTATCTATACAAATAATTTACTGCCCCAGTCCCTCTCCTGAGATCCAGTCCACATTACCAACTATCTAATGAACATTTCAACTGGATAGGGAAGGGGCATCTCAAACTCAACATATTCAAAACAAACTCATTCTCTTTCCTCCTAATCCTTTCTCTCCACTTTGCTATTTTTGTCCAGTTTCCCCAGGTTTGTAACCTTGGTGTTATTTTTTATTCCTCACTCTCCCTCATCCCACATTTCCAATCACTTGCCAAATCTTGCTGTTTGTATCTCTACGACTTCTCTCTACTAAGATACTCTCTACTCTCTAGTTCAGATCTTCAACATCTCTCTCCTGGACTATTAATGGCCTTCTAAATGATTTCTCTGCTTCAACCCAATAAGTGCTCTACACAGCTGCAAAAAAATGATTTTCCTTAAATGCAGATCTGACCATGCCACTCCCTTACTCAGTCAACTCCAGTGCCTTCCTATTCCCTCTAGGATCAGATATAAACTCCTCTGGCTTTTAAAGCCCTCCACAACTCGGCCCCAACCTATATTTCCTGCTTCATTATTCATTACTCCCCCTTCTTTTACTCTGTGGTCCAACCAAATTGGACCTCACTCTGTTCCTTACTTCATCTCCATACCTTTGCACTAGCTATTTTTTTTTTAAGCAATTGGGGTTAAGTAACTTGCTCAAGGTTACACGGCTAGTCATTATTTATGTGTGGGTGCTCATTTTCTGAGGCCGGATCTGATCTCGGGTCATCCCAACTCCGAGGCTGGCGCTCTTACTCACTGCACCACCTAGTCGCCCCTTTAGGGCAATTGGGGTTAAGTAACTTGCCCAAGGTTACACGGCTAGGTTTTTTTGTTTGTGTGGGTTAAGTGTCTGAGGCCGGCTCTGAACTCAGGTCCTTCTGACTCCAGGGCCGGAGCTCTATTCACTGCGCCACCTAGCCGCCCCACACTAGCTATTTCTGATGCCAGTAATGCACTCCCTCCCTACCTCTGCCTCATATAAGTTCCTTCAAAACACCACTATGCTTATCCTGATCCTCACAATGACTATAGCCCTCTCTTCTTAACTACCTTGTATTTAATAACCTTAAATTTTTTATTCTGCATATATTTATTGATTCTGTATATACTGTTATATGCGTATGTATATAGATATACATATGCAAATATCTGTATACATATGTGTTGTCATGATCAATAGAAAGTGAGCTACTTAAGAACAGAGATTATTTAATTTTTTTTTTATCTTTGCAGCACCAGTGCCTGGCACACAGTAGGCAATCAATAAGAATCATTGATTAGCTGACAGTTGTTGGTATTCTCCTGTCACATATGTGATATTACCTTTAAGGAGAAAAAAGTTACCAGGAAGTTGCCTACAGATACTGATCTTTATTTATTTATTTGGCGTTTTTTTTTTCTTTTTGGAGGGCAGTTGGGGTTAAGTGACTTGCCCAAGGTCACATGGCTAGTGAGTGTTAAGTGTCTGAGGCCAGATTTGAACTCAGGTCCTCCTGACTCCAGAGCCAGTGCTCTATTCACTATGCCACCTAGCCACCCCAAAATACTGATCTGACTTCTTGTATGAAAAAGTAGGTTAGCTAAAGTAGATCCAATTCAGTTATTAAAGCAGTCCAAAACATGGGTGGTTTGCAGTACTGTATATAAACTTGGCTACTTTCAGGAATTGAACACTAATTAAAAAAAAAAAAAAGCTATTTTGCCTCACTATTTAATTTATGAATTTCTACCATGTCTTTTCATCAGAAATGGTAATGATGAACCAACTTCTTTCATTTATTTTGTACCACTGGTTAATCCTTACTGGAAATGTCTTGTCTGAATCTTAGTTCCCTCCATCTAAAAGTAATCTGTCTAAAATATTCTTTTCTTTCCACCACCCACCACAAAAATAACTATGCTTTCTCCTGCCTGGTTTTTACTCTGATATATTTGAAATCTGAAACATTGTCTACTTTAAATGGTAAGCCACTTGGAGCAAGGACTTTCTTTGTTGGATCTCTGGGAACTTTTCCCTCAAATAATGGCAATGATTAATAAAACCAAAGTACTGCATGAAAAGTTTTCTCAATGAAGTCTGAGAGACCAGTTTTTTGCTCCATTTTTTTCTTTGTGTGGAACAATCTTAATTCTTTCCCTGATGGTATAGAAGCCACTGCTTATCTATCAATCTTTATTAACTCCTTAAAAGGATGAGTTTTTAAACAGAAAGTTAGCTACGAGGTGATAAATTTTCTCTTTGGCCACGGAGGCTCATGAAAGTAATCTACTAAGATATAGAGGGGTTGCAATTTATGTTGCTAAGGGTAGCACCCACACTGATATAACCTTGCATCCTTGATGTATTAAGGAAGTAAAAAAATGATAATGGTCTTAAAAGTTAATTTTTCCTGTGAAACAGGTATTTCTATACTGAATGAGTCTCCCCCAAACCATTACTCACCGAGACACTAGAGAAGGAAAAAAACTAACTTTGACTGTTATGCCAAGAAGGTTAGCTATTTGACCCTTTTTAGTTTCTCTGCCCTTCAGCTTAGTTGACCATTCAAAGCCCAGTCTGTGTTTCAACAGACATATTTGAGACAGTGACCGAGTTTTAACTAGCAATTTGCAGCCTCCCAGCAGAGGACCCTGAATCACAAAATCAAGAGTTTTCTCTGTCATTTGTGTCCATTTGTTGTCTCAGAGAATGGCCAGCCATCGCCTGCGTGCCTTTAGCAAAGCAGGCATTTATGGCACAAACTCTGAATAGAAGTTTTCCTGTTTTGTTTTGTTTTTTGATCACTTGTTTAAGTTCTGAGGAGAGAGACCTGGCCATTTTGTTATAGAATGGGGTGTTTTCAATGCAAAGAAAAATCACAGTTTTGAGTTTTTACAATGTTTGCCCCTTTTCCCAGCAGGGATGTGTTTTGAGTGCCAGGAGACAAAAAAGTGTGGACTCAACAGCAGAATTCTAAAAAGAACATCATTTTCATTATGTAGTCAATCTCAATTACAAGCAAATGTTTTCTCTGTGGAGACTTTTCCCTTTTCAGAGCATTATGCAAGCCTCTTTTGTGGATTGAGAGAAAGGAGCAGTGGTCAATAGGGAGCAGAGTGTTGTGCACAGTGCATTTTTGTATCCTTCAGTCGACTACATAATGCGTTTTGTCAGGAGAACAGCCCAACATCCTGAGCAGATTTGCTGAATTAAAGAGCACAGCGGGAATAGGAAACTTGTTGCTAGGTGACTGACAACTACTACATGTCAGTATCTCTGTGCCCCAAGTTACTCTTTCCCTTTCTTCTGCTACTTAATCTTGCCTTTTAATCTGCATCTATAATTAACTCTGTTAATACCTCCTATCCATTTGTTTTTCTTTTCCTGCACTTCAGTCAGACAATTTGCCATTATTTAGTTTTCAAACTCGAGCACAAATCATTTTGGGGGGGCTCCATTAGGTTCATAAGAGGTGAAATGCTCCAGACCCAGACATAGATGCACCCCCAGGAGATATTGCAAGTGATTATTTGCTTCTTCTAACTTTTAAAAAAGAGATACTTTTTGCTCATCTGAATAGAAAATGAATCATGGAAGAAATGCTTCTGTTTCCCATTATTTCCGGAGTTTGATTGTACCTGGGTAATGCACTGAAATGTTCTTCCCTGCTTGAAGTTGCTAACTTTGAAAACCCTCTCCCGGTTAACACAACTGAAGAGTTAAAAATGCCTTGTGTCTCAGGTGTTTACATCTCTGTCACCTAAAGAGACTTGCTCCTTCAAATATCCTTACAGGAAATGTTTTTTGCATTCTCCATCAGCTCCAAAAGGGCCTTCAGAGGAAGCTGGAAAATTCTCCACATCACCATTTCCCCCCATTACTCAGAAGGCTTTTGCGATGCCTACTCCATGGCAGAAGTGGGCCATTTCATCATTCAGGCAACTTCGAAACACAAGCAAACTGAATTAGGTTCTGACTTATTCTAAACCCTGTTTAGTTAATATCTTCTCTGGGTTAAATGAAGTAGTTAACATTTAAGAAAGCACCTTGGTTGATTCTGCCATCAGAAAAATACAGGAGTTTCCAGTGTGGGAAAAATGTTTTTGATAATTCACAGGTAAGATTCATGAAGAAATTCATAAGGTCCTAGGGTTGGTACGCAGTGGGGAGTGGGAGTAGATAAAACATAGATCTAGAGCCAGTAGGGACCAGAAAGGTCATTGGAAGGCACCTAAATGGTACAGTGGAAAGAGTGCTGGGCCTGGAGGCAGGAAGACCTGAGTTCAAATTCAGTCTCAGACACTTAACCTCTGTTTGCTTTAATCTACTCAAGTATCTTTGCCAAGAAAACCTCATGGACAGGATTGGTGTGCCATGATCCATGAGTCATGAAGAGTTGGACATGACTGAACAACAACACAAAGATATCACTGAGTTGACTTTCCCCATTACAGAGATGAGGAGGTCTAGAAAACTTAAATGAAACTAAGACTTAAGTGCAGTTAGGTGACACAGTGAATAGAGCACATGTCCTGGAGTCAGGAGGATCTGAGTTCAAATTGTGTGCCCTGGGCAAATCACTTAACCCTGATTGTCAACTAAGAGGAAAAAAAAGAAACTGGGACCTAGAAAAATTCAACAGCTTGATCAAGGTGACACAATCAATATTTGTCAAAGTTACTATGTGTCAGGCATTGTGCTAGGCACTAAGAGCAAAAAGAAAAAATGAAATAGTATGTGCTGTCAAGGAGCCCATTTCATCAGAAGAAAACATATATGTATATAAGTACATACAGAATACATGCAAAATAAATATAAGGTAATTGGAGTATGTTGGAGGAGGGTACTAGCAGCTGGGGAACAAGGAACGGCTTCATATAGAAGGTGGCTTTAGAATTGAGTTTTACTGAAACAAGGGATTCATAAGAGGTAGAGGTTAGGAATGAGTACATTCCAGTAATGGGAGGATTCAGATGTAGGAGATGGAAAGCTACATGTGAGGAAATCTAAGACCAATTGGATTGGAAGGCAGAGTTCATGAGGGGGGAGTGATGTGTAATAATTCTGGAAATGTAGGGAAGGCTCAGGTTGTTAAGAGTTTTAAAACCAAAGTAGCTTTTATTTCATCCTAGAAGAAGTAGAGAGCCATTGGAGTTTACTGAGTAGGGAGATAATGTGGTCAAACTTTCATGTTAAGAAAACTAGTTCTGTGGAAGCTGGATTGGAGTGAGGAGACACTTGAGGCACAGAGACCAGTTAGGAGGACTTAAGAGTCTGAACTAGGGTGGTGTGTGCATGTGGAGAGAAGGGAATGGACACAAGGGGCAGAAGGAGCAAGATGTGGGGTGAGAACATGGAAGTAGAGAATCTAGGCGACTGGAAAGATGAAATTGCCCCTGACAGAAATAGGAAAATTCAGAATAGAGGTGGACTAGGGTGTGTGCGTCTGGGGGCGGAATATAATGAGCTCTGTTTTGGTCATGTTGAGTTTGTAATACCTACAGCAGGACACTGAGTTTGAATGTCCCACTGGCAATTGGAAAGAAATGATGGGAGCTCAAAATGGAGATTAGAACTAAATATATATGTATATATCTGAGTCATTTGCAGAGAGATGATATTTAAACCCATGGGAACTGATGAGGTCATCAAAAGTTAAATGGGAGGTGAGATGAGACAGAGAGGAGAGGGCCCAGGATATAGCCTTGGTGCTTTACCTGTGGTTAGGGCCATAGTATGGATGATGAGCAGCAAAGCGACTGAGAAAGAACAGTCAGATAGGAGGTGATGAATAGGAGGAGAGCAGGAGCATAAAGACCCAGGGTATCCTGGGGGCGATGGTGGTCATGTATATCGGTTGTTGTGCTTCATGCTCAAAGAGAAACAAAATGGCATCACTATGTCAGCATCAAGGTACAGGGTGTCTGACTGTGGCTGACCAGACCAGTACAGGCGTGGGAGGCTCCACCATGGGCTGGGAACAAAGAGTCCATATTTAGTTATAGATCCACTTGGAGTGGAGATTCCTCTAACTTTATGCACTTCCCGTTTCTTTGGAGCTTTGCTCTCAGAGCACAGTGCCTTCATTGATGTGGGCACACCAGGCTGGGTGGTCCTGCGCCAATGTCTCCCACATCTCAAATCAATTCCAAAGAGAGTCCTTAAGAGTGTCCTTGAGCTCTTTTTGTGGTGGTAAAGAAGTAGAAATCGGGGCGATGCCCATCAATTGGGAGATGGCTGAACACGTTTTGGTATATGAATGTAATGGAATACTATTGTGCTATAAGAAATGATTTCAGAAAAACCTGGAAAAACTTACATTAACTGATGCTGAGTGAGGTGAGCAGAACCAGGAGAACATTGTACACAATAATAGCAACATTGTGCAATGACCATCTTTGATAGACTTAGCTCTTTTCAGCAATACAATGATCTAAGATACTTCCAAAAGACTCATGACAGAAGCTACTAGCCACGCCCAGAGAAAGAACTATGGAGTCTGAATGCTGATTATTTGAAATATGAAACCATATTATTTTCTCTCTTTTTCTTTCTCATGATTTTTCCCTTTTGTTCCGATTCCTCTTTCATAAAATGACTAATATAGAAATATTTTTAATATGATTGTACATGTATAGCCTATATCAGATTGTGTGCCTGCTTAGGGAGGGAAAAAGGAGGGAGGAAGAAAAAATTTGGAAATCAAAATCTTATAAAAGCAAATATTGAAAGCTATCTTTGCATGTAATTGGAATGAATAAAATACTACTAAGCAGGGACGAAAGAGTGTCCTTGTATCACTTCTTCTCACCTCCACATGAGTACTTGCCTTGTGTGAGCTCTCCATAAAATAATCTTTTGGGCATACATATGTTTAGCATTCAAACATGACCAGTCCATCAGAGTTTCACTCCTGCTTATCCAGAACCCATACAAGCATGCTATCATGGGAATCACCATGATCTTCCACAAGCTCTCACAACTGTCAATGTCAAAGGCCTAGGTCAGATCTACAAATGTGCAGGCCTCTGTTCTCCTGGCATTTTTCTTGAAGTTATTGGGTAACAGATACCATATCAGATGTTCCCCAGTCCTTTCTGAACTCACACTGTCTCTCAGGTAGATGACCATCTTCCAAATGAAGGATCAGCCCATTAAAAAGGACTCTGGCAAAAAAATCTTGCTGGCAATGACTAAGAGAGAAACCCCTCCGTGATTGTCACAGGCCATCTATTTCTTTTTGTATCACATGTATGGTGAGGTCAAGAAGGATAAGGATTAAAAATTCTATCAGATTTGTCATTTAAGGGGCCCTGGTAACTTTGGAATGAGAAGTTTTCAGTTGAGTAATTAGATCAGAATCCAGCTTTCAGAGGTCAAAGAGGTGAGAGAAAAGGAAAGATAAAAATAATAGTAATGATGAAAATAATGGGGACACCTAGGTGGCATGGTGAATAGAGTACTGGCCCTGGAGTCAGGAGGACCTGAGTTCAAATCCTGCCCCAGATGCTTAACACTTACTAGTTGTGTGACCTTGGGCAGGTCACTTAACCCCAATTGCCCTGCTTTCCCCCCTCCAAAAATCAAAAATCAAAAAACAAAAAACAAAACAAAACAAAAAAGAAAATAATAATAATAGTTAACATACATATAGTGCGATACAATTGAAAAGGTACTTTGTATTTATTATCTCATTTTATCCTCACAATGACCTTGAGAGGCAAGTGCTGCTTTCATCCTCATTTGATAGACGAAACTGAGACTGAGAGAAGGTATAACTTCTCTCCAATAACTCGTCCAGGATCACACAGTTAGTAAATGTCTGGGGCTGGTCTTTTTGACTCTAAGTCCAATGCTCTATTTGACTATGCTACCTGAGTTTGGATAATAGTTTGGGAGAATTCTAGGGCCTAGTGATAAAAAAATTGTTTTGAAGATAAGGAAGAAATGGGCGTTTTCAAACACAATAGAGAAGGAACCAGAACACAGAGATTACATATTGGAGAAGATGGTTGTGAGGGCAATCTATCAAAAAAGATAGGAAGGGGACAAATCAAGGAATATATCAAAGTTGCCTTGGGGAGTAAAAGGGATACTTCATCAGAGACTGGAACAAAGAGAAGATGATGTCAAGAGATGTTGAGGTCTAGAGAAAGGCAGGCTAATATTGTATATTTTTCAGTAAAGTATTATACAAGGTCTTTGGCTCAAAAGGTAGAGATAGGGTTGGTTTGGGAGACTTGAGAAAAGTTTGGAATAGTTTTTATGGAAGAGCAGATAGAAAATCAATTAGGAAAGATTAAAAGGATTGATTTGCTGCAATGAGGACCCAGTAAATATTATGAAATAACATAAATTTGTAGTGGAGTCAAGTGATTCAATTTAATGATTTCCTCCAGCTCTTTTAATCAACTTTTAAGTAAAAGCACAGAAAGATAATTATGGTAGTGATACAGGATAGAGATTTGACAAGGCATGAGCATCTATGAGATAAGTGAGCAATGAGTTTGAGAAAAGAATATAGAGTAAACTGATTAACTCTTGGGTCAGTGTTGGATAGGGGTAAAGGTGAAGTTAGAACAAGGCATCAGAGAAAACTGAGGGATGGAGGGATTGAAGGACAAAGGGTAGGTTGAGGAAGGCTAAGGGAGAGATGGAATGGTAGATGATTATGATATTATAAAATAATTTTAAAGTTTTCGATTGTTGAACTGGGTGGTTATCAAGGGTGTTGACTATACCTAGGTGCGATGTGAGGTAGAAAAGCAGATTGATTATAGGAGTTAAGGAGACTGAGGAATTGGAACTTTGGGGCATTGAAGGGAAAATCAAAATGTACATTAAAGTATAAGGGCAGAAGTTAGGGTGATGAAGAAGACTATGAGCCAGTCAGGTATGGTGCTCCTTGATAAATAAGAGAGAATGGTTAGAGGCTGCTATAGAACCACTGCTAAGATCAGACTGAGTGGTAACTTTGGATAGAGTTAGCCTAAAAGGAGGAAACAAGCTAGCGTGCAGTAGAGTTGGGATTTCAACTCAGGCATTGGCACAGACCAATCAAAAAAGTTCAGTTGGGAAATGTGCCTTCCTGGATGCCTGGTTTCTTGGGGGTTTTACCTGTTCTCAGGCCACATGTGCCTGTTTTGTCCTTTGGATATTGATTCTCACTGTCAAGCCCCAAAAATAAATGACCAAAGGGTCATAGAGGTTATGCAACCACTGTTAACTCTGAAAAATACCAAAGAGCTCACAGAGGTTAACTGTTAACTCCGAAACATAAAATAAAACCAAAGAGCTACCAGTGGTTGTAAATAAAAAGCTCTTTTTATTCTGTTGCAGAAGGGAAATGAGACACACATGCCAGGGTCTGCTCTGATACTGAGGAGACCCACTACAGCAAGGCCAAGCCTTGATACATATAGCAGTGGCTAGACAAAGAAACATGTAGTGAGCTGTAGCCATGGTAATAAGGGAGGTAACAGCAACAATGAGGTGATCTCCTGTCAATCATTCAGTCAGTCATAAACAAGCATTTATTAAGAGCTTACTATATGCTGGGCACTGTGCTAAGAGCTGGGAATACAAAGAAGAGCAAAAACATAACCCCTGCCCTCAAGGAACCCACATTCTAATGGGAGACAACATTCAAATAGCCACGTGTACAAGATATACGTAGTATATAAAATGAAAGTGATATTAGAGGGAAGGGACTGGCAATAGAGAGAGACAGAGTAATATGTCCTTCTGTATTAGCACACCCAGTATGGCCTGCTAGCACAGGTTCTCTGGTCTGCTTTTAAAGGAAAGACTGCTCAAAAAGGGATTAACAATCCTACTTTAAATCATATTTACTAGTTCAGGGAAAGGTTAGCACCCTGAACTTGGAGAAAATACAAACAGAAAATTCAAGCACAAAGACCAACAGACAGGACTCCAGCTGTCTGAGCATAGCATTATTGCTATACACTTTACATACATCACTGGATCAAGGGAGCATAGACAACATCTGAGTAGTCAAGGGGCTCTGAACATACAGTTACTCAGAGTCTTGACCAGGAAATCAAAAGATACTTCTCATGAACAAAGCAAAATGCCAGCTCCCAAAATATATAACAATGACTTGGCCCCTGATTGTCTTAGAGCCAGTAGGCATGAAACCTCAGTACAGAGCTATGAATTATCAGGATTCAAAGGAGATCAATCCTTCAGATGTTCACAATTTAACCTGAGCCCAGGAAACTGAACTCCAAAAAGAAAACAACAAAAATCCCACCTTGCTTGCTCCTACACCTTCAAAAGATAATATTTGAACTTAGTCTTGAAGGAAGCCAGGGAAATTAGGAGTTAGAGGTATGGAGGCAGAGATTTCATGGGGGATAAACAGTATAAATGTGGGGAGTCAAGAGATGTCATTGCATGTGTGAAGGATAGCTAGCAGTATAGCAGAACTGAACAGTAGAAGGAAATAAAGTACAAGACCAGAAAGGTAAGAAGGTATCAGATTGTGAAGTTTTAAATGCCAAAAAGAGGATTTTTTAAATTTGATCATCAAGGTAATAAGGAGTCGCTGGATTTTGTTGAGTATAGAGTTGGGGGAAGCTGATGTGGTCAGACCTGTGTTTTAGGAAAATCACTGTGGCAGCTGAATCGGGAGTGGATTATAGTGGGAAGAGATTTGAGTTAAGGAGAACAATAAGAAGGTTGTTTCCAGGTGTTGTCCAGGTGAGAGATGACAAGGGCTTATACAAGGGTGGTGGCTGTATGATTAGAGAGGAGACATATATAAGAGATATTGACAAAAGTAAACATAACAAGATTTGATCATAAACTTGGATATATGAGATGAGTCTGAATGAGGACTTAAGGATGACACTGAAATTGCAAGCCTAGTGACTGGGCAAATAGTGGTGGCCCAGTAATAAGAAAGTTGGGAAGAGGGGAGGATTTGGGGGAAATGATACTGAATTCTTTTTTAGATATGTTAAGGTTGAGATGCCTACAGAATATTCAGTTCAAGATATCTAAGAGGTAGAGCTCAGGCTAGAGATTGGGGCTTGATATGCAAATAAGAAAACTATCTACATAGACATTATATGATCCCTGGGAGTTGATGAGATTACCATATGAGCTAGTATAGAGGGAAAAGTGAAGAGGATGCAGGACAGAGGCTTAGGGGAAAACCTATGGTTAGTGGGTGTGACCTGGATCTAAACAAAGGGTCCTTAGGCAGGTGGAAGGAATATTAAGAGAGAGAAGGTCAGAAAAACCTAGAGGAAAAAGTATCCAGTAATAGTATCAAAAGCTGAAGAAAGGGGCGGCTAGGTGGCTCGGTGAGTAGAGTGTCGGCCCTGGAGTCAGAAGGACCTGAGTTCGGATCCGACCTCAGACACTTAACACACACAAAGAAAAACCTAGCCGTGTGACCTTGGGCAAGTTATTTAACCCCAATTGCCCTCCAAAAAGCAAAAAAAAAAAAAAAAGCTGAAGAAAGGTTAAAAAGGATGAGGATTAAAAGCCATTAAACTTGGCAATTACGAGATCATTGATGACTTTGGAGAGAGCAATTTCTGTTAAGTGATGAGGTCAGAAGCCAGAGTCCAGAGGCTTTAGAAGAGGGTGAGGAGATACAAGTGGAAATAGCTAGCATGGATGAATCTTTCAAGTTTAGCTGAGAAGAGAAGATATCAGAAAACAGTTGATAGAGATAATAGTATCAAGTGTGGGTTTTTGAAGAAGGCGATGACATGCGAATGTTTGTAGTGAAGGAGCCAGTAGACAAGGAGAGTATGAAGGATAGAAAGAGAGTAGGGACAATAGAGGGACCGATTTACTGGAGAAGATGAGAGGGTATGGGATCAAAGAAGCGTGTGGAGGGATTTTCCTTGTCACATAGAAGGGCCACCTCTTCATTTGAGATAGGGATGAAGGAAGAGAATGTGAGGAACTGCATCTGAATGATATAAAATAAAGAAGTTCAGAGAAGAGGCAGCTTTGGTTGAACGATTTCAATTTTTTTTATTAAACAAATGCTTTATTAACTTCTGTTTTCCATCATTCATTTCCGCCAGATTTTGAGTTACAATCATTTCCCCCCGCCCCGTTATTCCCCTACCCAACCTCCCAGAATAGCAGTCCCACAAGATCTCGCTTCCTCCAATCTGCTCTCTCCCATACCTTCTCCCATACCCTCTTCGACTTTTCCATTAGAGGAAGGTGAATCTTTGTATCCCAATGCCTGCACATCTTATCTCCCAAATATAAACAAAAGAGTATTAATAATACATGTGCTTAACAGCACTCTTTATATATATTTGAAACATTTAATGTTAAGACCTCGAATTTCAGATCCATTTCCTTCCTCCCTTGTCACCCATTCCCTCTGGGGAGATAAGTAATTCAGTATATGTTGTACATGTCTAGCTATGCAAAACATTATCATAGTAGATATATTGTACAAGGCTGCTTATAATTACCTCCCACTCATCCCACCCCCCACCTGGTCCATTCCCTACATAATCCTGTCCCTCTTCTATAGTGGGTACTTCCAACCTCCCCTCCCCCCAAGGATGCCCTCCCATTCATCATCCCTCCTCTCATCCCCCTTCCCCCTATTCTGCTGCAGGTTGAGATATCCCATTTAGCATGTATGTCATTCTCTCCCTGAACCAAATTCAATGAGAATGTGGTTTTGCCTTTTTTGCCTTGCTATTCTCCTCCCTTGCAACCACTTCCCCTTGCTTCTTCTACATGAGATAGTTTACCCTACCCTGTCTCTCCCCATCTCCTCTTGCCACTTTCCTCTCTCACCTCATAATTTCATCCTTTGAGTATTCTCCCTTCCCAACAAATTCAACCTATGCCCTCTATCCATATATAACTGTAACCATATACACACACATTCACATATGTATTCATATGACCACACACCCTTCTTCCATTATTTTCATAGTGAGAAAGATATCATCAGTCACAGTTATTACTTTTCCATATAGGAATGTAAATAGTTCAACTTTGATAAGTTCCTTTTGATTTCTTTTCCCTGATTACCTTCTCAGGCATCTCTTACTTCTTGTGTCTGGATGTCAAATTTTCTATTCAATTCTGGTTTTTTCCTCAAGAATGCTTGAAAGTCCTCTATTCCACTGAATGACCATATTTTCCCCTGAAACAAAATACTCAGTTTTGCTGGGTAGGTGACCCTTGGGTTCATTCCCAGTTCTTTTGCCCTCTGGAATATCATATTCCATGCCCTTCAATCCCTCAGTGTAGAAGCTGCCAGGTCCTGGGCTATTCTGATTGTGTTTCCACAATATTGAAATTGTTTCTTCCTGGCTGCTTGTAGTATTTTCTCCTTGATCTGGGGATTCTGGAACCTGGCTATAATATTCCTGGGAGTTTCTTTTTGGGATCTTTTTCAGGAGGTGATCGGTGGATTCTTTCAACCTCTATTTTGCCCTCTGGATCTAAAACATCAGGGCAATTTTCCTTGAGAATTTCTTGAAGGGTGATTTCTAGGTTCTTTCTTTGATCATGGCTTTCAGGTAGTCCAATAATTTTTTAATTATCTCTCCTGGATCTCTTTTCCAGGTCAGTGGTTTTTCCCATGAGATATTTCACATTGCCTTCTAATCTTTCATTTGTTTGGATCTGCTTAACAGCATCTTGATTTCTCATAAAGTCATTAGCTTCCATTTGCTCCAGTCTGACTCTGAAGGAATGAATCTCCTCAGTGAACTTTTGAGATTCTTTTTCCATCTGGCAAATTCGAATTTTTAGGGCATTCTTCTCCTCATTGCCCTTTTGGGCCTCCTTTGCCATTTGAGTTAGTCTATTTTTTAAGGTGTTGTTTTCCTCAGTCAGGCTGTTGACCCTCATTTCATACTTTTCTGCATCCTTCTCATTTCTCTTTCTAATTTTTCCTCCACTTCTCTTATTTGATTTTTAAAGTCCTTCTTAAGGTCCTCTATGGCCTGCAACCCACTCATGTTTTCCCCTGGGGCTTTTGGAGCAGGACTTCTGACCTCACAGTTCTTTTCCCGTTCTATGCCCCCAAAATAGGAGTCTAGGGTTGCATTTTTCTGTTTCCTTTGCCTTGGCATGTTGCCACTTAATTGCTTGACTTTTGGGCTTGTTGCCACACTATGGCTTTAAGGCCAGATAGAGGAATTTTCGTCCCGAACGTGTGGGGGGCAACTTCTGTTTCTGGCAAGCTGTAAACCCACCCAAGACTGCCACCCTAGATCATAATCCAGATCCAGGGAGGTTAAAGCAAGAGCGATTACCCCCCAAGACTGATCGCTGGATCTCCCTACAATTAATTCGCAGGCCGGGAGCTGGAGCTGCCTCTGAAAACTACAAAATGGCGTTTGTCCTCAGCAGCTTCTAGCCCCCAGGGGAGGGAGCCAACGCATTCCCCAAATACCGGTCCCAAAGTCCATAGGACACTAACCTCTTACTTTGTCCTAGGCATGTCTATGTTGATAATTCTGGAGTCGCCACAGCTACTGGTGTTCTGGGGTTCCTCCAGCCCGGCTGCTGGCCCTGCTGCCCTGGGGCTAAAACATCGGCTCATGGGGACCTGGGCTCGGCTCACCGTGCTTTGCGCACTGCTGGCTCCCAGAGTGCTGCGCTGGTCCTTCCTGCAGGGCTGCTGGGTTGTCCTCAGCGGGAGGTTAGCTTCTCTGTGTTGTTCTGTGGGTGGTGGGGCTCCAGAAGTTGTTCAGAGTCCCCTTTTACATAGTTTGGGGGGAATCTGGGGGCAGAGTGGCTTGGATGAGCTGTTTCTACTCCGCCATCTTGGCTCCGCCCTCTCGACTTCAATTTTTTTAATGAAGTATGAATCAAGAGCTTCAGCTGAGAGAGGGGAAGAAGATGTCTTGGGAGGCTTAAGAAAAGACAAAAAAAGATTTGAAATGGCCACTATGGTAAGTGAGATAGCAAATTGATTAGGAAAATGTAAGAGGATTGCCTTGCTATAGTGAGGGCCCAGTTGAGATTGTGTTGCATAAATTTGTAGTGGATCCAATCATGGTTCCATGATTTTTTCCATCTTTATTCAACAGAATTGATTAGCAGGGAGGGAGACAAACGGCCTGTGTAATTCAAATCTGGGATTCAGCAATCCACGATTAGTAATAGGACAAGGGGACAAGGTAGTTGAGTATAGATTTCAGTATAGAATTGAACCAAAGGGTCAAGGTAGGGAGAGAGTATAGCCAGTACAAGGTTGATAACCTGAAAAAGAAATGAGGAGCAAAGGGATTGGACGGGATAGTAAGGATGAAGAACAAAGTTTGGAGATGTAAGGTACAGGGAAAGATGTAATGATAAAAAATAGACAAAAGAAAAAAACAAAAGTCAGAGAAAGGAAGTTGGGGATCCATGAATATGGAAATGGAGCACTTGTGGAGTGATGGCAAGATAAAGAACATGACCATGTCTATGTGTGGTCAGGGTGAAGTAGAAGAGTAAGTCACAGGAACTGAGTAGACTGAGGAAGTAGGAAGTTAGGGTCGTTGAGCAAGCATCGTTTTCAATACTGTTGTCTCACATTTCTAGATCTTAGATAAGTTTCTTGCCTCTGCTCCTCACCTGCTTGCTGTCAGGTATTGCTTTAGTCTTCATGTCTCTTTCATCTCCTATGACCTTGTGCTTTCTTGTGGTTTCTCAATATCAGAATCATTTACAATCCTTCTGGTGCCACCCAAACCTTTACTGGTGGTTATAGGTCATTCCTGCCCCCATCTCTATACCTAAGAAAGGTCAAGGGTAGCAATACAATACTGATTCACTTCAAGGTAATGTCCCTCTTCAGTTACAGGTGACCGAACAACTAGGGTCTGTCTAGCAGCAGATGGAGGCAGTTCAGTTCCAGAATCCCACATGCTAGCAAAAGTCAAGCTAGTCTGTGACTGAGAATTTGACCTTCCATAGCAGGGTTGCTACCCACTGTGTAGCGGCAAGCACCCCAACATCCCCAGGGTGGCTGCCAACACAGGTTCTTAGATCTGCTTTTCAAAAGGAAAGCAACTCAAAATGGGTTAACAAGCTTACTTTAATCAAACAAACATACATTACCTAGTTCAGGGGAAAAAAGGTCAGCACCCCAAACTTCAGAGTTACAGAACTTACAGATCAAACAGACAGGCTTCCAAACTGTCCTACCATTATATCAATACCAAAATCACAGTTACCAGAGAGGGAAGCATCAACATCTGGGTTTTCAAAGCCGGGGGGCTCTCAACAACGGCTGCCCAGAGTCTCATCTCGTCAAATCACACAACACTTCTCAAAGTGAGCCCCAAAGCAAAGCCTCTCCTCAGGGCTTATATAGCCTTCTCTTGGCTCAGAGAATGTAACAACCTCCTTGACCCACTGCCCAATCACAAAGTATGAAGGTTGGGCTTCCCTGAAAAACAAGCCTCCCACCACAGGCTCCAGGTGCACTTAAGCTAGGGGCAGGGAAGATCTTTAAATTTGCATTTCCATTACACACTGAGAGAAGAATTCTTGATTGCAGGCTCAGCATCATGTCCCCTATGGGGAGCCAGTGGCTTACTAAGCACCCCAATCATTCATGGGCTTGCAGAAATTATGCACCAACTCTGCAAAAGCAGTTTTTCTGGTGTCCTACTCCACTGAGCTATGCTCTATCTGGGTAGGGGAAGGACTGGATTGGTGTAAGGTGTGCAAGTATATTCTGGGTCTTAGCCTAGGATTTAAAGATTAAATTAACCTTAGTGGCCAAGCTCCATTCAATAGCTACCTGGTAAAAAGACCTGCTTTGGTATTCAATCGCAACTTTATTGGAGACCACATCCATCCAGTCTCTTGTTTCTCGATTCAGAAGAGCCTGTGTCTTTCATAGGAAGGAGCTATCACCATTCTAAAAGCTTGGCACCTTGTGTGATGACCAACTATGACAGACTGGACTCTTCTCAGCAATGCAGTGATATAAGTCAATCCCAAAAGACTCATGAAGGAGAGAGATGCGACATCCAGAGAAATAACTAGAAAGAACTGAGCTTGAATCCTGATGGAAGCAAACTAATTGATCTTTTTCTTTTCATTGTTTGGTTTTATTTCTTCTTTACCATTTTTCATCCCATCTAGTACAATACGCCTTTGTAACTTGACTAATGTCTATTGTGAAAGTATTTGCAGATCCTGTACTGGACTATATGCCATTGTGGGGTGTGGGGGGAGGGAAGGAAGGGAAATTTAAAACTCAAGGAACTATGGAATTGAATCTTGTAAACTAAAAATAAATAAACAAATAAATTAAATTAAAAAAAAAAGCTTGGCACCTTACTGGGGTCATGATAACCCCCAGGAGAAGCAAACACTCCCCTTGACTCTCACCAGCCCAGACTTTTGTCCTGCCTGTTCTTGCTCTCTAACTTGGAACTTTTAGGGGATCATAACACTCTAAGTTCAAGCCTTTGTGAACTCCAGGGCCTCAGCCAATTTCTGGAAGTGGAATTGGGAAAGAGTAGTGGTACACACCCAGGCCAAAGCAATATCCCTAAAGCACAGGTCTGACTATGTCACTTGTCTGCTTAGTAAACTGACTTGGCTCCCTATTACTTCTAGGACCACATGCAAATTCCTCTCTTATATTCAAATGTCTTTCAAAGCCTGGCTACATCCTTCCTTTCTCTTCTAACACTCTTAGGCAACTACTATGGTGTAGTGGATAAAGTTCTGGGCCTGAAGTTAGGAACACTTGTCTTCCTGAGTTCAAATTTGACCTCAGACTTTAATAGCTGTATGACCCTGGGCAAGTCACTTACTCTGCCTCAGTTCCTCATCTGTAAAATGAGCTGGAGAAGGAAATGGCAAACCACTCTTGTCTCTTTGCCAAGAAAGCCCTGGATAGAGTCACAAAGAGTTGCACACAATGGAAATGACCCAACAACAAAATGCTCCCTTAGAAGTTTTACCGTCTGGCCAAACTGGTTTTTCTCCACAAACCTGCCATCCCCTATTTTTGTGCCTTTGCACAGGAAGTCCTCCATTCCTGCAAGCACCCCCTTTGTCCCTCTGCTTCTTAGAATCCCATTTCCTTTAAAGCTCAACTAACTCCTCCTGCAAGCAACCTCTCCTGATTCCCTCTGCTGTCACTGTTTTTTTCTCCCAAAATTATGGCGAATTTACTTTGTATATTTATATATGTAAATTTCATCTCTCCTGATAGAATGTATCCTCTATGTGGGCAGGAAATATTTCATTTTTGTCTTTGAATCAATAGTGCCTGGCATGCAGCAGGTATTTAATAAAAGCTTATTCATTCGGACCACTGAAGGATAATATAGCCAGGCTGTATTGGACAATAATATAAAGGAAGAGGTCTCCTTTATATTTTGATAGATACAGAGTTGGAAGGGAATTTAGAATCCATCTGGTCCAACCCCCTAATTTTATAGGAAATTGAGGTCGGGAAGAAAAGACACTTGCTCATTCTCACATAGGGACTACCACTGAGGCAGGTTATGAACCAGCATCCTTTAGAGCACATAGCATTCTTACTACCACACTACAGCCTGGATTTCTATACTCTAACCCAGAAACTCTTCATCCCGGGCGATGGTTTCAGCCCTGAGATCAGCTCATACCTCAGAAATATCCTCTGCCCTGTGGACCCCTTCCTCAGGTTGGAGGGTGGAGAGCTCCTCCCAGAGCCTCCATTTAAGGACACCCCCACCAGCCATCACACCATTTTCCTTATCTGGCCTTTTTTCCAAGCCCAAGGTAATCCTCCAGCCTCTTTCCCCCACCTGCCCACCCATTTTCAACTTCCTTTTACGTGTTAACTTCCCCATATGAATGTAAGCTCCTTGAGGACAGGAAAGATTGTCTTTGTATTCCCATTACTTTGCACACAGTTCTTGGTACCTAGCAAATACTCAATAAATCCCTGTAGACTAACTTAATACACCATGCTACCTCCCCAGCCTCTTGTTTTCTTTTCCTCCATACCAACTAATCATTTTTTTACATAGAGTTCTTAACATTTCCTTTTTAGAGTTTTTATCTTTGCAGATCACAAGCGCTGCACCCTTCCCCTCGGCCCCCCGCCTCCATTCAACAAGGAGTTATTAAATGCTTATTAGCTTACTATGTGCTGGAAATCATGCTAGGCTGTGAGGGTATAATGACAAAAAAATGAAAGAGCTCATTATAATTGTAAACAAATACCTTGATTGATTTTTTTTCTTTATATGAACTGGTAGGATTGGGTTGGGGGCAGAGGAAGATAAAGAATCCTGGAAATGGTTTTTGGGGGCAAAACTTTGTTCACACCTAAAAAGGAAATGAGAATTCTTAAGGCATATATAAACCATACTGTTCATTTAGGGGTCCCAGAGTGATTTATCTACATTAACTCTCAGTTCCGAAAGACTCGACTGGAAGACTAATAGGAGAGGTCAATTTGTCCTAAGATACAATGTATTGTTAATCTGGGTAAAGGATGATGCAGCAACCCCAAAGAGGTTTTAAGTGCACATTTTCTTACAGTCTTGTGTGCTCTATAGGTGATACTGTGTTTTGCCATAGCTGCAATTTTTAAAAGTGCTCATTCTGACCTTTCTAAATGAGAAAACCACTAGTTTGCTATGGCTTTTTATCCCTGTTAGACTTTTGTAGCATTAGGCTATAATTGAAGTAACTGGGGGCTAGTTGAAGTCTATGAAGGTCCGGCTTCTGTGGTGCTTAAAAGCACCTTCTGCTTAGAGAATTAGGAGGTCAGAATAATAAGGGCCATTAGGATGTCATTTACTACATTTTCATTTTGTCAATTTCTATCCTTTAATGTGATGGCCCGTTTGAATCTTGTATGCAGGTATTAATTTTGTTCCTTTGAATTCCTTCTCTATTGGGATAAAAACCCATGCAGCATGTGGTATCAGGAATTTTGGATAGACACACAGTATGGAGAATAAAGATCATATGGTTGTGAATGGTGGGCCGAAATATGTTCAAATATTTGCCTTGGCTCCAACAGGACAGATGAAATTAATTAGAGTTGGGTTTGAAAATCTTATTCTTTTGCCTCTTGGGAATGGAGATTTAAAAAACAACAAAAACCCTCCAGTTTCTGATTTCTGTCCCTTTACTAACCCACGTAATTAAACTGGGTAGACTCACTCTTAGGATATTGACCCCTTTTCTTTCCTATTGGCCAGAAATTGTCATAAGAGAAGTAACAATATTTTGAAATTGGGCATTTTCTCTGAAGAACACCTACATGGCCTCAAAAGTCACATAAAAGGTAAGATTGCCATTATTATTAGTATTTACCAAGTGAAGAAACTGAGGCAGATTAATGACAGCCAATAATTATGCAGTAAAACGGTTGCAGAGTTGGGATGAGGCAGCTGTATCTTCTGTTACCTAATTATCGAGTCTCTGAGGATCCCCTGGCTGAACCTAAGTTTTGGATCACGTAACAATTCACTGTTTGTCCCCCTTCTGGCATTTTACATGTGGCAAAGCTTGTGGCAATGACTGTCTGCCCACATATTTGTAAGAATTTCCCCCCAGTAAAGCATTTTGGAAACACTTAGAAAAACACACCCAGAAACCAATTAGAGAGGCTTGTGGACACATTCTTCAGTCACAAGGCCAAATAAAACAATCTTTATTCTAGTAGAGTAGACAATAGTGATTCCACTACCATTCTACCTTCAGAAATAGGTTCTCCATGAAATCTATTATGTTCCAGTAGTTTTCCTAAAGTATTAAAAATTGTGGTCGTATAACATAACTGTGCTAAGCGGTGAGAATACAATAATAAAAAATGAAGGAGCAAGTTTTCCTTTTTTGAGGAACAGTAACTGCAAATTTGGTATGCTTTTGACTCATGAATGTCTACTACCATGACCTGGTTTTCACATAAATATTAACTAAAAAACCCGGTACAACATTAAACACTCAAAATTTAAACTGGAAGAATAAAAGTTATCTTTTTGCTTTTTGGTCTAATGAAAATTTCTAGAAATTTAGTCAAACAGTTTACTAACTACAGTAATAACCAGCGAGCTATTTTAAAATCGGTTTTTATATGTGAACATGATGATGTAGCGTTAGCATCAAGTAATGTTCACTAATGAATATTTGGTGGCTATTCACATCTGCTTTGGCACAGAAGAGAGTTGCTGTTTTTCACATATTTTTTAAATTTATCTTTCTCCTAAAATGTGCTACTAATTGACACAAGTATGTATAATGAGTGCAATGCACTAATAGTATTATATCAATATTGTCTTTGCATCTGTTAAAGACCTAGCAACATCAATCACTAATCATTGACTTACAATAATCATTGGCAGCTTTTCCAGAAATTGATCCATTTTTTACTTTAATAGAGCTTTCTCTTTTGCTATTCCCCACATATTGGGTGTCTATTCCATATGCTAATATAGCTTTTTTGATTGTGATTGTATTACTAACAAATTAATGTCTTTAGATGCAGAAATGATGGGTAGTAAACACAGTCATAACTAGATTGGGGTGAATACAGTATTGACCTGGATGTTTCTCAACATCTGTGGGGAGGAGGATACATGTACATTTCCATCCATTGGCCTTTGCCACTGTGTGGTGCCTGGGTTCCCAGAACGACAACCTCTCCCTCAGAGTCCTGTCACCCTGGCACTCTGCTCCCAGGGCACACTTGCCCCAATCAGCTCCTAAAGGAATGAGAGTTGGATTGTCTGGGGGATGGACTTGCCTCTCTTTGGGAGCAACTGTAGCCATGGTCAGAGTGCCTTCTGTGCTACTGCTGCAAGTCCTCTTCAACAAACTGTTTTTGCTTCTAGATAAACAATTCCTCACTATGCCTCTGATAGGGAAGGTGTTTTATAAATGCCTTCATTTTCAGCATACTAGAGTATGGCCTCTTTTAAAAAAGAAAAGTGGAGGTTTTTAATCTCTTCTGGCACGCACTAGGCCACTTTGACAATCTAATGAAACCTGTGGACACCCTGGGATAATTTTTTAAATGAATTTTGTTTCATAATAATTTTAATTTTATTTAAATATTCACATTTAAACCAAATGGAATGTGTTAAAATGTATTTTATTTAAAAATAAAATACACAGAATTCCCAAGGGAACCAATTATTTTGAAATACAGTTATCCAGAGTTTTAAGCTTCAATAGTTTAAAGCTGTGCTAAGACTTTTGGGACATCCTGTATTAAAGAAAAAATAAAACAAATTCATGAACCCCAGGTTAAGAACCCCTGCTCTAGGATTAATAGAATGAATACTTGAAGATAGGATTTAAACCAGACAAACCAGCAGGCTTAAATTTGCAACATAGTGTATATCATATTCTAATTTGATATAGATAGATAGATCATATTTTAATTTGATCATTCTCATGTCACAGCACAAACTTCTTTGGAATAGGTAGATCCTTTCTATTTAATTTTGTTGATCATTAATAAATGAATCAATGCAATCCTAAAAGCCACTAGAAATTCTTTTATCACCTACTGATAGACTGAGTAGTACATGGACCTATGGACTCATGTAGAATACCTAAGACTTTTAAACTGTAACATTTCACTCTGTCTACAAATGACAAGAACACTAGTTATGGGCTTAGCTGAGTGTCCTCATTTGGAGCTATCACAGCAGCTTGGTAAGAGACCCCAGTTGTTCATAGACATGTATTCCTGTGGGTTAGGCACTTAAGCAGCCTTTCTGGCCCACCAATTGCCAAAGCTGGATACCCACTGCACCTTGTGCTATCTGACAGGAGAGTGCCCAGCTGTGTTGGTTGAACCTTTTAGAGCAGCAAACTAATCTTAAGCTGCCTGCTCTAAAGGAGGAGAGGGGGGATGGGGTGGTTGGGAGAGTAGACAAGTATATTCTGGGTCCTGACCCAAGACGCATTGAGGCCAGGGATTGTTTTATTTGCTCTTTGTGTTCCAGCGCTTGAACATAGTGTTCGATTTGTAAATGTTTGTGGACATTATTGAATGATGTGCCGATGCTAATATTGTCTTGAAAGACTTCCGTAGCCTTCTACTTACTCGTCCTGCCTCAAGTCTCTCTCTGCCCTAATCCAACCCCCCACAATTTCAAATTGATCTTCCTCAAATGTAGATTTGTCCATATCACCAATTTGTCCATTTGTTCATTCAGTAAACTGCAGCAACTCCAAGATCAAATATAAAATCGTGTTTGGCTTTCAAAACTCTTCCAAAGCTGGCTCCTCCCTACTTTTCCAGTCTTCTTACTCCTATCCATGTACTCTGTGATCTAATGACATGGATTTTGTTGCTATTTTTCAACGATGGCACTCCATCTTTCTACCCCAAGTGTTTTTCAGTGGTTGTCTACCATGCCTGAAATATTCTCCTCTCTTTATCTCTGCCTTCTTTCAAATCTCAGCTAAAATCCTACCTTCTTTATGGAGCCTTTTTGATCCCTCTTATTGCTGGTGCCTTGCCTTTTGTTATTGTCTCCAATTTTTTAATACACATACATATATGCATATATACATACATGTGTATATATTATATAAACATATAATAGAAAATATAATTTTATACACATACATATATTTATATGTGTGTATACATGTGTATATAATATACACACACATATATACATATGTACATGTGTGTATATTATATGTAATATAAAAATATTAGCCCCTACAACTATAGCTGACCTCAGGGAGCCTTATCTAGCACACCCATTTCTCAGATTTCCTTTGCTATCTGAAAGCCTCACCAAAGCTCCAGCTATCTATCTCACTCCAGAAACCTCCCTCTAAACTGCTTTTGAACTACTAAAGGCAATCCTTTTGAAAATAACTATCAAGTCACCTTCAAATCTTCTTTCTTCCAGAATAAATACCATCTTTTTATAAGCTGGGGCCTGTGGATACTCTGAAGGCCTTTCACTCTGGGGTCTCATTGCCCCAACCCCAACCCTGTGGGACCATCACCATCTGGCGCTTCCTCGAGGGTAAGCACCATCTTTCCTCATAACTGGCTCAAGTTCAAGACTTAAAATTTTCTTTTACAAATTAATAGACACACATTATAATGACTAATTTCAGCCTCAGAGAAGAGATAAGACAAGAGATGAGAAATTTCCCATGTGATGAAGAGATGAAAAACAATGTTGCCTTCTCCTTTCAGTGGAGAGGTAGGAATATTCTTTTTTTTTTTTTCAATTAAACAAATGCTTTATTAACTTCTGGTTTACATCATTCATTTCCACCAGATTTTGAGTTACAATTTTTCCCCATTTTCCCCCTACCCACCACCCCAGAATAGCAGTCCCACTAGATATCCCCTCATCCAATCTGCTCTCTCCCATATCTTCTCCCATACCCCCTTCAACTTTACCATTAGGGTGAGGTGAGTCTCTGTGCCCCAATGACTGAACATCTTATCTCCCAATTACATGCAAAATAGTATTAATAATAGTATTTACATATATTTCAAACATTTAATTTTAAAACTTCGAATTTCAGATCCATTCCCTTCCTCCCTTGTCACTCAATCCCTCTGGGAAAATAAGTAATTCAGTATGTGTTGTACATGTATAGTTATGCAGAACATTACCATAGCAGATATATTGTAAAAGACTGCTTATAATTCCCTCCCACCCATCCCACCTCCCACCTGGCCCATTCCCTACTTTGATCCTGTCCCTCTTCTAAAGTGGGTACTTCCAGCCTCCCCTCCCCTCAGAATGCCCTCCCCTCCATCATCCCCCCTCTCATCCCCCTTCCCCCTACTCTGCTGCAGGGTGAGATATCCCATTTAGTATGTATGTCATTCTCTCCCTGAGCCAGATTCAATGAGAATATGGTTTTGCCTTTTTGCCTTCCTGTTCTTCCCCTCCCCTGCAGCCACTTCCCCTTGCTTCTTCTACATGAAGAGGTAGGAATTTTTTACCGAGGTAGGAATATTTTACCGATAATAATTGCAGCTGGCCGTTATATATCACATTCAAGTTTGAAAAGCACTTTGCAAATGTCGCTTCATGGGATCCTCACAACAGCCCCCTGAGGGAGGTGAAAGCTAAGGCATAGAGAGTTTAAGTCGATGCCTTGTAGTAGGATCTCTGGTCAAAGATTATGGACTTTTCATAACATTATTGCTCAAGGTTGCACAGCTCATAAGTAATTGAAGCAGGATTTGAACTCAGGTCTTCCTGAGTCCAAGTCCTAAACTCCTGTCCACTGAAAAGTAGTACCCAACTAACTGCCTATGATTATGTCTTTGAAACGTTTATATATGCTGACAGATAAGATCAATGTGATAGTTTAATTATTTAATTTAACTTAATTTTGTTTAATTGTTTGTCTTTGTTAGACAAGAAGGCTTATTGGTTGTGGGGATGAGATATATTCTGGAAAAAATTGCAGTGTGCAGTATTAACTGAATAATCCATACAATTTTAAAACAACTGAATGGACACAGAAAGGATTCTCATGGAGGGCATTTCCCTTTCCCCACTCCCCCTCCCCCAATTCTCAATCCAGAGTCCCTGTGACTCACAGTACTGTGCTTGGTGGGGTTCCAGCAAGATTCTTCCTTCCTAGGGCTTGTCTAAAGATGCTCTTTATTTCTAGCATGTCAGCTTTGTCCTAGCACATCTCACTTTGCACCTGTGACTGTTCCCTTTCATTCTCCATCCTGTCTCTTGCCTCATTTATGATTTTTTTTAAAAGTTCATTGTGAACTTAAAAAACAAAAGCAAACATTTTAATAATAAGAAAGAACTAGAAAAGGGATTCTATAAGAAACTATGCCATTTGTTATGTACAGATTGTTTTTAGAATAAATAGATGCAGTTAAATTTTAAACAGTTGTTTTGTTTATGTTCCCTAACACATTTTTTCTTTTTTCTTTTGTGCATTAAAATTTTTTATGATGCTTCCTTAAAAAAATTCTTGTAGAAATAACCCAATCCAAATAGAAGTCCTTTCCTAAAACAAATGTACATAATCAAGCAAAACAAATCAATGTGTTAGTTATTCTGAAAAAGTAGCACTCCACATTTATAGTCCTTCATCTCTGCCAAGAAGTGCAAAGTATGTTTAATTTTTTGAAGTCAGCTGTTTGCAGCTTTGATCAGAATTCTGATGTCGTTCAAAGTGGTTTTCCTTTACATAATTATTCTATATAAATTATTCCCCTTGTCCTCCGTATTTCTCTTTGTGCTAGTTCATATAAACCTTCCCATGTTTCTCAGAATCTGTCATATATAAATGTATCCATCATATATAACATAAAGGTCATATGTATATACTCTTTAAAACATAATTCCAAATTGCTTTCCAGAACAGTTGAATGATTTCATGATGGCATCAAAACTGTATCATTGTACCTATCTTTCCATAGCTCTTCCACCAATGTCTATTGTCAACTTTCTCAATTGGTTGGGTGTCAAGTAAAATCTCAGATTTCCTTGATTTGTATTTTTCTGATTTTTAGTGATATGGAATAATCTTGCATAACATTTTGTGGTTCTTATTTGGAAAACTTCATATTTTTTTTTCTTGCTCTGTTCAAGGTTTAGCCTCTTCTTTCAAGAGATCTTTATTTCCCTAGCTGTCATTGTTCCCTAGTTGTAAGGGCAGGTAAACTATGATTGCCTCAGTACTTTCCAAAATGCCTGGCTTGTAGCTGCTACTGCTATAGCTGATGCTTTTCATAATTAAATGGGGGCGGGGGGGCAGAGCCAAGATGGCAGAGTAGAAACAGCATGTCTAAGCCACTCTTCCCCCAGACTACCTCCAAACCATGAAAAATGGGACTCTGAACAACTTCTGGAGTCCCAGCACCCACAGAGCGACACAGAGAAGCTAACCTCCCACTGAGAACAGCCCAGCAGCCCTGCAGGAAGGACCAGCACAACGCCGGCAGCGCAGCACAGCACCCAGTGTGCGGGGAGCCGAGCACAGGTCCACCTGAGCTGTGGTTTTAGCCCCAGGGCGGCAGGGCCAGCAGCCGGCTGGAGGGACCCCAGAACACCAGAAGCTGTGGAGATTCCAGAATTATCAACATAGACATGCCTAGGACAAAGTGAGAGGTTAGTGCCCTATGGACTTTGGGACCAGTATTCAGGGAACGCCTTGGCTTCCTCCTATGGGGGCTAGAAGCCGCTGAGGAGACATGCCATTTTGTAGTTTTCAGAGGCAGCTCCAGCTCCTAGACTGCAAGCTGTAGGGAGATCCAGCAATCAGTCTTGGGGGGTAATCACTCTTGCTTTAACCTCCCTGGATCTGGATTGTGACCTGGGGTGGAGGTCATGGGTGGGTTTCCAGCTTGCCAGAAATGGAAGTTGCCCCCCCCACACACGTTCGGGACAAAAGTTCCTGTCTGGCACCAGTCAAGTAATTAAATGGCAACATGCCAAGGCAAAGGAAACAAATTAAACAGAAAAATGCAACCTTAGACTCTTACTTTGGGGGCAAAGAGGATCGAAGCATGGAGCGGGAAGAGGACTGTGAGGTCAGAAATCCTGCTCCAAAAGCCCCAGGGGAAAACATGAGTGGGTTGCAGGCCATAGAGGACCTTAAGAAGGACTTTAAAAATCAAATAAGAGAAGTGGAGGAAAAATTAGAAAGAGAAATGAGAAGGTTGCAGGAAAAGTATGAAATGAGGGTCAACAGCCTGACTGAGGAAAACAACACCTTAAAAAATAGACTAGCTCAAATGGCAAAGGAGGCCCAAAAGGGCAATGAGGAGAAGAATGCCTTAAAAAGTCGAATTTGCCAGATGGAAAAAGAATCTCAAAAGTTCACTGAGGAGATTCATTCCTTCAGAGTTAGACTGGAGCAAATGGAAGCTAGTGACTTTAAGAGAAATCAAGATGCTGTTAAGCAGAGCCAAACAAATGAAAGATTAGAAGGTAATGTGAAATATCTCATGGGAAAAACCACTGACCTGGAAAATAGATCCAGGAGAGACAATTTAAAAATTATTGGACTACCTGAAAGCCATGATCAAAGAAAGAACCTAGAAATCATCCTTCAAGAAATTCTCAAGGAAAATTGCCCCGATGTTTTAGATCCAGAGGGCAAAATAGAGGTTGAAAGAATCCACAGATCACCTCCTGAAAAAGATCCCAAAAAGAAAACTCCCAGGAATATTATAGCCAGGTTCCAGAATCCCCAGATCAAGGAGAAAATACTACAAGCAGCCAGGAAGAAACAATTTCAATATTGTGGAAACACAATCAGAATAGCCCAGGACCTGGCAGCTTCTACACTGAGGGATCGAAGGGCATGGAATATGATATTCCAGAGGGCAAAAGAACTGGGAATGAACCCAAGGGTCACCTACCCAGCAAAACTGAGTATTTTGTTTCAGGGGAAAATATGGTCATTCAGTGGAATAGAGGACTTTCAAGAATTCTTGAGGAAAAAACCAGAATTGAATAGAAAATTTGACATCCAGACACAAGAAGCAAGAGATGCCTGAGAAGGTAATCAGGGAAAAGAAATCAAAAGGAACTTATCAAAGTTGAACTATTTACATTCCTATATGGAAAAACAATAACTGTGACTGAGGAAATCTTTCTCACTATGAAAATAATGGAAGAAGGGTGTATGGTTATGTGAATACATATGTGAATGTGTGTATATATGTTTACAGTTATACATGGATAGAGGGCAAAGGTTGAATTTGTTGGGAAGGGAGGCAAGAGGAGATGGGGAGAGACAGGGTAGGGTAAACTATCTCATGTAGAAGAAGCAAGGGGAAGTGGTTGCAAGGGAGGGGAAGAATAGGAAGGCAAAAAGGCAAAACCGCATTCTCATTGAATTTGGTTCTGGGAGAGAATGACATACATACTAAATGGGATATCTCAACCTGCAGCAGAATAGGGGGAAGGGGGATGAGAGGAGGGATGGTGGATGGGAGGGCATCCTTGGGGGGAGGAGAGGTTGGAAGTACCCACTATAGAAGAGGGACAGGATCAAGTAGGGAATGGACCAGGTGGGGTGTGGGATGAGTGGGAGGGAATTATAAGCAGCCTTGTACAATATATCTACTATGGTAATGTTTTGCATAGCTAGACATGTGCAACATGTACTGAATTACTTATCCTCCCAGAGGGAATGGGTGACAAGAGAGGAAGGAAATGGATCTGAAATTCAAGGTCTTAAGATTAAATGTTTCAAATATATATAAATACTATTATTAATACTCTTTTGCTTGTAATTGGGAGATAAGATGTGCAGGCGTTGGGATACAAAGATTCACCTTCCTCTAATGGAAAAGTCGAAGGGGGTATGGGAGAAGATATGGGAGAGAGCAGATTGGAGGAAGCGAAATCTTGTGGGACTGCTATTCTGAGAGGGTGGGTAGGGGAAAAACGGGGGGGGGAAATAATTGTAACTCAAAATCTTGCAGAAATGAATGATATAAAACAGAAGTTAATAAAGCATTTGTTTAAGAAATTTTTTAAAAAGACATAGAAAGATATAAAAAATTAATTAAATCAGGATATATTTGTTTTTAAGGTTTTCATAGCTATAAATGTCATCTTTCCTTTGTGATAGCAAATGAATTGATGCTGTTTGCTAGAGAATTTACATATATACATACACATTTACATATAGCTATAATGCAAAATTGAGGACCCTTTCTCCCTATTGTTAGGGCCCTCAGGAACTTTTACTGGCTCAGAACCTTAGCATTCATAAAGAGAAACCACTAGGGAAAGCTGCAATTTCTTAAAGCAATGCTCAATTGTCTTTTCTTTAAAGAAAATGCCTCAGGGTCATTCCCCTTAGCTGTGATTAAAGCTATTTAAAGATAAAGAAAACTCATTAGGATATTCTATTAGGAGATCAGTTCCTATTAAGGGTTGATTTTCCTGCCTGTGCAATTTGTAGTTAGTCCTTACAATCTTACATTGCTCAAAAAATTAAGAAAAGACTCATTTCACCATTAAAGAAATAAATCTCACCAAATAAAGAAATTGTGCTATCAATCTGTTATAAGAAAAATTAATGTCATCCTCTCTTGTCAATGACTGCTCTAGAATCCTTGCAAACTAGAAAATTTAAACATTACTTAGATACATCAGAGGTGGGAATGTTTCTGTAGATTGCCTCTAGTCCAGGGGGTTCCCCTCCCACAAATGAACTCCAGTTCTGAGTACAAGAGTGTAAGGCAAGGTGCACACTTAAAACTGATTTGCCATTGTATATGATAATTAGTATAACTAATGTTATACCATATAGCTAGGTGGTAAAGTGGATAGAGTGCCAGACTTGGAGTCATCTTCCTGAGTTCAAAGCTTGCCTCAGATAACTTACTAGCTGTGTGACCTTGGGCAAGTCACTTAACCCTGTTTGCCTCAGTTCTTTATCTGCAAAATGAGCTGGAGAAGGAAATGACAAGCCACTCTAGTATCTTTGCCAAGAAAACTCCAGATGGGGTCATGAAGGGTTGGACATTACTGAAAAGACTGAACAAAAACAAAGTACTGTAAATACCAATTAGACTCATACTTCTCAATGCATAAATTATAACTTTATTAATTGGTAATTAATTATTTAACCTGCAAACATCACTCTTTCTAAGAATAAACTATAAACCTAATTCTTTAAAGGTTCTTTTAAGGTTTTTCACAACCCTCTCTAAACAGTGGTGAACTGTGTGCCTCCCTCCTAGGTGGCATTCTTCCAAGTTTTGGTCATATAAGCTCTGCTCTCCAACCAACATGGAATGCTCTAATCTCCAAGAGGAAGGAACATGGGGTCTGTCATACTTCTGACTCAGGAGCATACTGATAACTGGGGTCTCCAGTGGGTTTTTATGTTTTTGACTAAGGTCATACAAATGACATCTAAATTCTGGTTGGTGATCAATTATTTAAGCTTATAGTAAAAGGAAACTATCAATAATCAGCAAGTGTTTAAAAGTAATTTACCAGGCTTAGGATGTAGACACTTGTCATTACTAGTTGTTTACCAAACTCAGGGGACAAAAAATATTGCCATATTATACTACTCAAATCCTTATCTTATTACAAAAAAAATCATATTTGTTGGTATTTAACTGGTCTAATTGGTATTTACAATATTCTTTGTTATTGTTCAGTTGTTTCAGTCCTGTCCAACCTTGTATACCCCATTTGGAGTTTTCTTAGCAAAGATACTGGAGTGATTTGCCATTTTCTTCTCCAACTTAGTTTATAGATGAGGAACTGAGGCAAACAGGGTTAAGAGACTTGCCCAGGGTCACACAAGTAGTAAAATTAGTAAGAAAAAAAAATAGTAAAAGCTAGTAAAATAGCTACTCAATCTCAAAATAGACTTAAAGCAAAATGGAGTTGCTCTTCCTAAATTAACAAACTTATTCCCCCTACAAAAAAGAAACAGGTTTACACCATGGGATTGGGGGAAGATGGGTAGGAGGTGAGAGGGAGAAAGATTTTTCTCATGTTCTCTGGCCTATCTGCTCCCAACTCCAGCTTGTGTTGGGAAAAATTTCTACAACAGAGTTTAGAAAGCATTAGCAGAATCCCTTCTAGAAAAGTAGAGAAGTTATTCAGTCTACAAAGTAGTAACTCTTGGATGTGGGAAAGTTCTGTATTTCCTCCAAAACAACAGAAATGCTTTAAACAGAGACTCATAAATACATATTATCACAAACTTGAAGCATAAACTATAACCCATTACTCCTAAAATACTTTCCAGGGAGATAAAAGAAACTCCTGGGATACTTGTGAGATCACTGAATAGATTTTACTTTGTGATATTCAAATTTTTGAGAGACATAGTTTCTGGGTAATTAATCATTTTATTAATAACAGGGTCAGGGACACCCAAATGCCAAAGACATATCATAGCAGTGGGCTCACTGTTTATATGCCCTTGGAAGAGTGGGTGTTCCTGAGGGTGGCAATCAACTCTGATTGGTTAACAATTAATGAGAGAGAATGAATATTACAATAAGAGGTGGACCTATTCAAATTAGGAACTGGGGGATGTAAATTTAATCATGTCATTTACTTCCAAATCACCTACAGCCACAGGGAAATCTAGACAAATGTGAGCTGAAGACAATGCGCCAGGAGTTTCACCTTAGATTAAGTTCCTTTTAAGGTTGGGTGGAGTAGTAATGTTTAGATTGAGGACAATATTAATCCTCTCTACTATCACCAGCCCTATCCTTTAGAGGCTGAGCTTTGAAATGACAACTTCAGGCAAAGGGGGAGCTCTGGATCTCCCCGAATCACTGGTTATTAATAATTATTTCTCTCAACTTTGAGCATAGCTTTTGCTTTCATCTTAGTCTGCAATGTCTGTGCGGCAAAGACCAGATCTTCTGGCCACTCAGGTCATGGCCTGGACTTTCAGGTTTCGGGATGATCAGTTGATGCTTATTCCCTCTTCTGAAAAGTGCATTAGTTGCAAGAAATACCTCCTGTGACCAGAGAATGCTCAAGAACTCTTGACCTCTCTGTGCTCATGCACTGAATTAGACTGAATTAGAGAATCACATATTCTTGCAGCAAGAAGCCATAGTTGTTTCCAGGGAGGGAGAAGGAGGAAAAAATAATCACCTCTTTTCCCCATTAGAAATTCCAAGGGATCTGGAATTGCCTATGTCTTAAGAAAGAGGCTGCCTTGAAAGAAACCAGAAATTATCTATACTTGATTTTTATGACCCAGAGAATGGACAGCTCTTTCTAGATCAGTTGCCCATCCTTTTTGGCACAGCCCTCCTATTATGCGAACCCAGGTACCTGAAAATATATACAAGTACTGAATGTATAGACCTCTCATTTCTTCAAAGGAGGAATTTAGGGGTGTGTTCTCATGTCTCTTCTTTGGAGCCATACTTGTTCTCTGTAATTTTGTATAATTCATTTTTATTTTGTGGTTATAGTCATTGTGTGTTTCATTTTCCTAGTTCTGGTTATTTCATTCTATATTCATTCATAGGAGTCTTTACATACTTCTTTGTATTTATCATATACATTGTCTCATATAGCACAGTTATGTTCTATTACATTGACACACAAACATTTGTTTAGCTACTTAATGGCAAGTGGATTGGCTCTTTGATCCATTCATTATTTAGGATTTTATCATTGTCTCCATTGGGGCCAGTCAGTTAACAAGCACTTATTAAGTACCTACTATGTACTAGATACTGTGCTCTGGATCTTTTTTTTTATGGTATTTTCTGAAGACTCATCTTCCTGACTTCAAATCCAACTTCAGACATCTGTGTGATCCTGAGCAAGTTATTTAACTCTTTTTGCCTCCATTTCCTCTTCTGTAAAATGAACTGGAGAAGGAAATGGAAAACCACTCCAGTATCTTTGCCAAGAAATCCCAAATGGGGTCATGAAGAGTTGGACATGACTGAAAACAAGTGAACAACACATAAGTCTTTTAACTCTAGTTTCCCCAGGAATTTGATAAGTTTTAAAATTTCCATTTTATCTTTCTGTTAGATTTGTCCAAAACCAAGAGAGCATAAAGGTCTCCTGCTGTTATTGTATTACTACCTCTCCTCTTGTAATTCAGTTAGTTTTTCCTGTGTGAATTTAGATGTTAAGGCATTTAGAATACATAAAGTTAACATTAATATTGTTGTCTATGGTAACTTTCAGCATAATGTAGTTTCCCTGTTTGTCCCTTTTTTAATGTTGTGATTGCTTATTTTTATCTCTAATAGCATTAATGCTTTTTTGGATTCACCTAATGCATGGTAAATTTTCTTAACATGTCTCATTTTTATTCTATGTATGTCTTTGCTTTCTAAGTTCATTTTTTGTAAGTAATAGATTATGGGGTTTTGTTTTCTATCACTTTTTTATTGGATAGTTCCATCTGCTCACACTTAAAGTTATGAATATAGGTTTTTTTTCATTTGTCTCTTCTATTGTTTTTTTTTCTGAATTGCTAGTTATGTTGTTGTTATTGAATTAATTAATAACTGAATAGTCTTGGATTAATTAATTACTTTGTCTTTTAAGTTACTTTTGTTTAACCTACTTTAACTTTACCCTACTCTCCCCCCTCCTCTCTCTATATCCCCTCACTCTCAAATTTTCCCCATCCCATTTGACATCCCTTTGGCTTGGGAGGATTTCTTATTAATTTGCCTTTCTTCCTTTTATCCAGTTATTTAATTCTTCCCTCTTTCCCCCTATTAAGTAGTTAAATAAAACCCCCTTTCTCCTCCTCTTCACCTTGCTCTGTTTGCTAGTTTTTCCCCTTCATTTTCTGTGCATTTTTCTAAAAAGAATCTCTTCCTCATTCTCTTCATTAGTCCTTTTCTTTTCTGTCTATTCTAGACTTTTATTCTTTCACTCATGGTCTTTATTCTTTCTTTAGTCTTTGCATTCCTCATTTAATTAAACCTTCTAAAGCACAATTTCTACATTACTTCCTTGTAGATCTTTTCCCTTTCCCTCCTTCTTTCTATTGCACCTCATTCTTAGAAGTATCGATTGCTACAGGAGATAGAGGATAGGGATATTCCTCTATGGTAGAAAATTTCCTGGGTCCCTTATTATGTGGTTAATTACTACCCCCTGACCTTTCCATGATTGTTTTTTCCCATTTTCAAGAACTCTCCTCTCTAGATTCATGCATTCCCACCCTTCTGAATATGTGTTGTCCACAGGAGCTCTAATTCCCTTTCTTTCAAGGCAGATTGCAATCCACAGAGGCACAATAATCTCTTAGAAGTAGTCTCTAAGCATTAAGTCCCTGAGGATTATACCCATTTCGGGTCTTCATCTCCCACTACAGAATCTCTCTCCCTTTTGTGGATGCTCTTCAGTAGGACCACTTTCTACCACTGAACCCTTTCTTTTCCCTTGTTTCATTTGGAAAACATTGTGATACAAGGAATAAGATTCTCATTTAAATGTATTCTTTTTATCAAACTGCTTTCCATTTGTCCCAGGAATTCTTGTCAAATGGAGGGGTGCTTATCCAAGAAGTTTGTGTTCTTGGGTTTACCCAAAATCGAGCAACTGAGTTTCATTGCTTCTGGGTTCTGCTTATCTTTGTTGTTGTTAATGTTCAGTCATTTTAGTCATGTCTGAGTCTTTGTGACCCCATTTGGAGTTTTCTTGGTGAAGATACTGGAGTAGTTTGCCATTTCCATCTCCAGTTCATTTTACAGATGAGGAAACTGAGGCAAACAGGGTTAAGAGACTTCTCAGGGTCACACAGCTAGCAAGTATCTGAGTTCAGATTTGAACTCAGGTCTTTCTGAGCCCAGTGTTCTAAGCACTGAGTTACCTAACTGCCCCTGCTTATCTAGTCTATTTTAATATACTCAACTTTGACATTTTTAAATCAGTGTCAAATATCTTTGATGATTACTGCCTTATAATATAGTTTGAGATCAGGAAGTACTATGTATGTTACATGTATATATAATAAATCTGATATATAATCTGGACCAATAGTCACTGAAGCAGTCTATCAAATGATGCTTTACACTGTACTTTATATAGTACATATGCAGTTGATGTCCACTTTGCTATGAAGGCAACCTCAGATAATGATCTGAAATGCTAGATCAATCATCTTTGTTCTATTAAGTGCTGATGTTTATTTTGATGCTGTGATATATATATATATATATATATATATTTTTTTTTTTTTTCAGATGCCAAATGTGTTGTAGATAATTTTTCAAGGAACTTAAAAATGTCTGATCCCTGGGAAGAATGTTCCACCCATAACATTGCCAAGGAGATATGGCTACCAGGGATGTGCACTGAGCTGGTCAGAATGAAAACCCCCAGCATTCCCCTCCCTGACATCTCAACAAGTTAGCCCTACCCCTCAACTGTTACAGACTTAGCTGACAAACTAACTTTCTTTTCATGAGGCAAAGACAGGTAAGATGCTATAGTCTGGCAGATATCATGTACTGGATGTGAGCACATCAGATGGTGAAAACTAGCATAGGCTCCCATAAGGGCAGGAAGGGTGTTTACCAGCAAACCAGGAAACAAATGCTTGAGAGCAGGTGTGATCTCAAGGAGGAGGCAAGCAGAGCTGCTGTGAGCCACTGAAGTTAGTGGAACCTAGTGGTCAACATAAGAGAAGGCAGGAAACAGAGAAACAAGGCCATTGTTGGAGATACTGCTGTTGCTGTAGATTGGGAGCCATGAGGAGTGAATGCCAGGACACCAAGAGAAGGATTGTGTGACTGAGCTATGGAGGAACCACACCATGTAGATACTGAGTCACTAACACCATTCAGGTTGCTGGAGTCAGAACTGGTGATTTCTCATTTCCCTATTCTTTCTCTTTCCCCATCCTTTCTTCCTGGAAAAGCTGCACTTGTTCTTCAATCTCTGTTTCTGAAATGTGTTTGATTTCTGCTTTGTTTTTATTTTAAAGCCAATTTTATAGGGTAAATATGGTTAATCATTGTATTATTTTTTTTATATTCACACACATTTTAATTTTTTTTGTTTTTGTTTTTGTTTTTTTTTAAACAAATGCTTTATTAACTTCTGTTTTACATCATTCATTTCCGCCAGATTTTGAGTTACAATCATTTTCCCCCCATTATTCCCCTACCCAACCTCCCAGAATAGCAGTCCCACAAGATATCGCTTCCTCCAATCTGCTCTCTCCCATACCTTCTCCCATACCCCCATCGACTTTTCCATTAGAGGAAGGTGAATCTTTGTGTCCCAATGCCTGCACATCTTATCTCCCTATTACAAGCAAAAGAGTATTACTAATAGTATTTATATATATTTGAAACATTTAATGTTATGACCTCGAATTTCAGATCCATTTCCTTCCTCCCTTGTCACCCATTCCTTCTTGGGAGATAAGCAATTCAGTATATGTTGTACATGTCTAGCTATGCAAAACCTTATCATAGTAGATATATTGTACAAGACTGCTTATAATTCCCTCCCACTCATCCCACCCCCCACCTGGTCTATTCCCTACATAATCCTGTCCCTCTTCTATAGTGGGTACTTCCAACCTCCCCTCCCCCCAAGGATGCCCTCCCATCCATCATCCCTCCTCTCATCCCCCTTCCCCCTATCCTGCTGCAGGTTGAGATATCCCATTTAGTATGTATGTCATTTTCTCCCTGAACCAGATTCAATGGGAATGTGGTTTTGTCTTTTTAGCCTTCCTTATTCTCCCCCTCCTTTGCAACCACTTCCCCTTGCTTCTTCTACATGGGATAGTTTACCCTACCCTGTCTCTCCCCATCTCCTCTTGCCACTTTCCTCTCTCACCTCATAATTTCATCCCTTGAGTATTCTCCCTTCCCAACAAATTCAACCTATGGCCTCTATCCATATAACTGTAACCATATACACACACATTCACATATGTATTCATATGACCACACACCCTTCTTCCATTATTTTCATAGTGAGAAAGATATCATCAGTCACAGTTATTGCTTTTCCATATAGGAATGAAAATAGTTCAGCTTTGATAAGTTCCCCTTGATCTCTCTTCCCCAATTACCTTCTCAGGCATCTCTTCCTTCCTGTGTCTGGATGTCAAATTTTCTATTCAATTCTGGTTTTTTCCTCAAGAATGCTTGAAAGTCCTCTATTCCACTGAATGACCATATTTTCCCCTGAAACAAAATACTCAGTTTTGCTGGGTAGGTGACCCTTAGGTTCATTCCCAGTTCTTTTGCCCTCTGGAATATCATATTCCATGCCCTTCGATCCCTCAGTGTAGAAGCTGCCAGGTCCTGGGCTGTTCTGATTGTGTTTCCACAATATTGAAATTGTTTCTTCCTGGCTGCTTGTAGTATTTTCTCCTTGATCTGGGGATTCTGGAACCTGGCTATGATATTCCTGGGAGTTTTCTTTTTGGGATCTTTTTCAGGAGGTGATCTGTGGATTCTTTCAACCTCTATTTTGCCCTCTGGATCTAAAACATCAGGGCAGTTTTCCTTGAGAATTTCTTGAAGGGTGATTTCTAGGTTCTTTCTTTGATCATGGCTTTCAGGTAGTCCAATAATTTTTAAATTGTCTCTCCTGGATCTATTCTCCAGGTCAGTGGTTTTTCCCATGAGATATTTCACATTGCCTTCTAATCTTTCGTTTGTTTGGATCTGCTTAACAGCATCTTGATTTCTCATAAAGTCACTAGCTTCCATTTGCTCCAGTCTAACTCTGAAGGAATGAATCTCCTCAGTGAACTTTTGAGATTCTTTTTCCATCTGGCAAATTCGACTTTTAAGGCATTCTTCTCCTCATTGCCCTTTTGGGCCTCCTTTGCCATTTGAGCTAGTCTGTTTTTTAAGGTGTTGTTTTCCTCAGTCAGGCTGTTGACCCTCATTTCATACTTTTCCTGCATCCTTCTCATTTCTCTTTCTAATTTTTCCTCCACTTCTCTTATTTGATTTTTAAAGTCCTTCTTAAGGTCCTCTATGGCCTGCAACCCGCTCATGTTTTCCCCTGGGGCTTTTGGAGCAGGACTTCTGACCTCACAGTCCTTTTCCCGCTCTATGCCCCCAAAATAGGAGTCTAGGGTTGCATTTTTCTGTTTCCTTTGCCTTGGCATGTTGCCACTTAATTGCTTGACTTTTGGGCTTGTTGCCACACTATGGCTTTAAGGCCAGATAGAGGAATTTTCGTCCCGAACGTGTGGGGGGCAACTTCCGTTTCTGGCAAGCTGTAAACCCACCCACAACTTCCACCCTAGATCACAATCCAGATCCAGGGAGGTTAAAGCAAGAGCGATTACCCCCCAAGACTGATCGCTGGATCTCCCCACGATTTGTAGGCTGGGAGCCGGAAATGCCTCTGAAAACTACAAAATGGCGTGTCTCCTCAGCGGCTTCTAGCCCCCAGGGGAGGGAGCTGACGCATTCCCCAAATACAGGTCCCAAAGTCCATAGGACACTAACCTTTTACTTTGTCCTAGGCATGTCTATGTTGATAATTCTGGAATCGCCACAGCTCCTGGTGTTCTGGGGTTCCTCCAGCCGGCTGCTGGCCCTGCCGCCCTGGGGCTAAAACCTCGGCTCACGTGGACCTGGGCTCGGCTCGGCTCCTGCGCTCTGCGCGCTGCCGGCTCCCAGACCACTGCGCTGGTCCTTCCTGCAGGGTGCTGGGCTGTCCTCAGCGGGAGGTTAGCTTCTCTGTGTCGTTCTGTGGGTGCTGGGGCTCCAGAAGTTGTTCACAGTCCTTTTTTTACATAGTTTGTGGGGAATCTGGGGGCAGAGAGGCTTGGAAGAGCTGTTTCTACTCCGCCATCTTGGCTCCGCCCCCCCTAATCATTGTATTATTGATTTCAGTGGTATGCACTGATTAGAGAAAAAAAGCAAAAAGGCAATGGAATAGAGGCAGATGAGGAGAAAAATAGGCATAATCATTCAGAGAGAGACAGAGAGACAGACAGGGACAAAATTAGGGAGGCACAGAGGGAGACAAAAAAAAGAGGCAATCTGAAGGAAAAAAAATAAACCAAAGAGAGACAGAGCCAAAGAAAAAAAAACTGAGAGATTCAGAGACATAGAAAATCACAGAGACAAAAAGTGACACAGAGAAATAGACACAGAGAGACACAGACAAAGAAACACAGAGAGAGGCACGGAGAGAAACACAAAAAGAGAAAGAGACACACACAGAGACACAGAGAAAAAACACAGTGATAAAGATACAGAGAGATAGAAACACACAAATTCACAGAGAGTCTCACACAGAGATAGACATACACAGGGTGACACAAAAAGATAGACCCAGAAAACATAGAGAGACATACATATACACAAAGGAACAAGCAGAGAAAGAAACACAGAAATATTTTTCTTTGCTGGAACCTCATTTCCTGGAATGAGAGTTCAGAGATGAACAAAAGGGAACTATTAATTCATATTTTTTACTACAAAATATAAAACTGGGATCCATAGCTTCCTAGACAAATGAGTCAGAAGTTTTGGTTGGGATGAGGCCAAGGAATTGAGGGAAAGTCACATCTAAGGAGAGGATCTGGGAAAGAGTGGCACTGCCTACATAAGATGGGGGGGCAGAAGAGAGTAACCATCCCTCCTCACCAGTACAACTCCTCCCTTTCCACCTACCGCCCCCCAAACACACACACACACACACACACACACACACACACACACACACACACACACACACACACTACTGCTAGACACCAGTGTACAAATTCTGATCTCAGAGAACTGAAGATTCTGGGACTTACAGTGTGCATTACACTTCAATTAAAGTATCCTAAAAGAAGGGTTTGGATATCCATAACAACTTAGATTTCCCAAACAGTCCTGGTGCCTTCCTACTCATAAAGCCACAAATAGAGTGATGATTGGCCATGTGGAACTTGATGACACTCTAAGTACAGGGTTTGTACAATAATAAAATGTCAATCTGAGACATCTCATGGAAAACTCCACATAAGTCTCAGATCCTCTCAGGCGCCAATGAAAACCTGTGGTGGTTAAAAACCACAAAAATGGAAAGGACTACTTATCCGACAATTCTTTCCTGGTCACATGATTTTAAGGAACCTATTTCATCTCTGGTTAAGCATTTGTAATTTTTTTTTTTGCTTTTTGGAGGGCAATTGGGGCCAAGTGACTTGCCCAAGGTCACACAGGTAATTTTTTGTGTTGAATGTCTGAGGCTGGATCTGAACTCAGGTCCTCCTGACTCCAGGGCCTGTGCGCCATTCACTGTGCCACCTAGCCACCCCAAGCATTTGTAATTTTTAAATGAAATTCACTTGACATGCAAGACACACTGATCAATGAGACTATTGAATCAGGCTACAATGTCTAGAACTTATACATTCAAATAAGTATTGTTGTCTGAACTAGCCACTGTCACAGTGGACCTGGAGTCAGGAAGGCACAAGTTCAAATCCAGCCTCAGACACTCACTAGCTGTGTGACTCTGAGTAAGTCATTTTATGTTTGTTTGCCTCAGTTTCTTCATCTGTGAAACGGTAATAATAACAGGGCCTATCTCACAGGGCTGTTGTGAGGATCCAATAAGATGAAGTTTATAAAGTGTTTAATGGACAACCTGGCAAATAACAGATCCTTATTAAGAGCCTTTGCCCATGAGGCGGCACTGGCCTTGGCCTCAGACACTTAACACAAAAACTAGCTGTGTGACCTTGGGCAAGTCACTTAACCCAACTGCCCTCCAAAAAGCAAAAAAATTTTAAAAATTAAAGCTTTTGCCCTGTTCCCATTCCATGATGCTCAAAATATTTTGGAACTCCCCCTTCACAGAGAGTTTACAAGACAGATTAATAAAACAGCTTCTTGCTTTTTAACCTTTCCTTCCTAAAATAGTATTGCTCAGTTTTATCTCTGAATGATGTTTGTCTCTGATTTCCAAAAATCAAATTCAACTTAAAGAATGGGCATTTCCTGAGTAGAGCAAAAGAATATATTATCAATTCTGAAAGTAACTCCAAAAATGGGATTCCAAAAAATGTTTGAGCAAACAACATAGCTAAAATTAATAGATCATTATCTAAAAGGAAACCCTTTGAAAGAGAAAGCACATATTTGTATTTAAAGTGCTGGCATATTGGACTATTATAATCATATGGACTCTTGGTACCCGACCTGTGGTAGAACCCTTCATATCGGTCCCATCAGCTGCAGTCATACACACTGCTCCTTGACCCTGACATAGTCATGCCATTTTAGTCCTCTTTGAGAACAAAGGACAATAACCAATCAACCAACTGGTATGTTCGAGAAAAAAACAAACAAACCAACCCTAATCATACCACTTTGTAGTCACAACTTGTATTTGCACAGGTTCTTTGGGCAACTCCCCTACTCACAAAAACTTTGGTGGCTTGCTACTACCTATACAGTCAAATATGAACTCTTTACCCTTCCATTTAAAAACCTCTATAATCTGGCTTCAACCAACCTTTCCAGTATTATTTCATACCACTCCCCTTTATACACTATATTCCAGTCAAATCAGACTACTAGCTGCTTCCAGAATTTAGCATGCCATCTCCTGCCTTCATACATTTAGTCAGATCATCCTCTCTACTAAGATTATACTATTTCCTTGTCTGTGCCCTTCAAAACCCTCTTTGACAGTGATGTCATTCAATCAAAACTAAAAATTGGGGGGGGGGCAGTAAAGTTAAGTCATGGGGTAAGAAGAGTTCAATTTCATCCGTGTTAAATTTGAGATGTGAATGGGACATTCAGATCAAATTATCTAAGGTAATTGGAAATCCAGGATGGGGGCTTGTGGTAGAGAATGAGAGTAGAGATACAAACTCTTCTGCATAGAAGTGATAAATAAAACCATTAGATTGGATAGGTCACCAAGGGAAGGAGTGTAGACAGAGTTGAGAAAAGGAACAAAAAGAAAACTTTGGAAGACACACACATTTAAAATATAGGAGGCTGAGGAACTAACAAGCAAAACAAGGAGTGGTCAGAGAGGTAGGAGGAAAACCAGTATAGTATAGCCTCACAGAAGACAAGGTGGAAGAGGTATTAAAAAGGAAGCACTTGGAACAGCTAGGTGGCACACTGAGTAAGAGTGCCCGCCCCCGAGTTGGGAGGACCCAGGATTGGTTTGGCCCCAGAAAATTAGCACCAACACATAAAAATAACTAGCCATGTAACCTTGAGCAAGTTACTTAACCCTAGTTGCTTAAAAAAAAGGAAGCAATGGTTCAATGTTAAATGTTACAAAGGTCAAGGAGGATGAGGTAAAAAGAGGCCATTTAATTTAGGGATCACTAGTGACAATGAAAATTAAATCATAATCTATAATCATTTATTATGGTCAATAATCATGGATCTTTTAACAAAAAAGGAAAAAAGTTCTCATTCATTATGATTGCTTTGCTAGTGATTATAACATCTTTAAAATATAATGTACTGCATGCCATCACCAGTGACAACTTACTATATCTAAATTTCTATTTCTATTTCTAATCAAGTGCTAATCGTGCTATATGATAATCAGGGACCACAGTGAACACATCACTTCTAATCTAAATGAACTAAAGTGGAAATCAGTCCTGTTCCTATTACTATACTGAATAACATGCATTTATATTCTTTTTTTTAAACAAATGCTTTATTAACTTCTGTTTTACATCATTCATTTCCACCAGATTTTGAGTTACAATCATTTTCCCCCTGTTATTCCCCTACCCAAACTCCCAGAATAGCAGTCCCACAAGATATTGCTTCCTCCAATCTGCTCTCTCCCATACTTCTCCCATACCCCCTTCGACTTTTCCATTAGAGGAAGGTGAATCTTTGTGACCCAATGCCTGCACATCTTATCTCCCTATTACAAGCAAAAGAGTATTAATAATAGTATTTATATATATTTGAAACATTTAATGTTACTACCTCGAATTTCAGATCCATTTCCTTCCTCCCTTGTCACCCATTCCCTCTTGGGAGATAAGTAATTCAGTATATGTTGTACATGTCTAGCTATGCAAAACATTATCATAGTAGATATATTGTACAAGGCTGCTTATAATTCCCTCCCACTCATCCCACCCCCCACCTGGTCCATTCCCTACAAGATCCTGTCCCTCTTCTATAGTGGGTACTTCCAACCTCCCCTCCCCCCAAGGATGCCCTCCCATCCATCATCCCTCCTCTCATCCCCCTTCCCCCTATTCTGCTGCAGGTTGAGATATCCCATTTAGCATGTATGTCATTCTCTCCCTGAACCAAATTCAATGAGAATGTGGTTTTGCCTTTTTTGCCTTCCTATTCTCCCCCTCCCTTGCAGCCACTTCCCCTTGCTTCTTCCACATGAGATAGTTTACCTTACCCTGTCTCTCCCCATCTCCTCTTGCCACTTTCCTCTCTCACCTCATAATTTCATCCCTTGAGTATTCTCCCTTCCCAACAAATTCAACCTATGCCCTCTATCCATATATAACTGTAACCATATACACACACATTCACATATGTATTCATATGACCACACCCCCTTCTTCCATTATTTTCATAATGAGAAAGATATCATCAGTCACAGTTATTGCTTTTCCATATAGGAATGTAAATAGTTCAACTTTGATAAGTTCCTTTTGATTTCTTTTCCCTGATTACCTTCTCAGGCATCTCTTACTTCTTGTGTCTGGATGTCAAATTTTCTATTCAACTCTGGTTTTTTCCTCAAGAATGCTTGAAAGTCCTCTATTCCACTGAATGACCATATTTTCCCCTGAAACAAAATACTCAGTTTTGCTGGGTAGGTGACCCTTGGGTTCATTCCCAGTTCTTTTGCCCTCTGGAATATCATATTCCATGCCCTTCGATCCCTCAGTGTAGAAGCTGCCAGGTCCTGGGCTATTCTGATTGTGTTTCCACAATATTGAAATTGTTTCTTCCTGGCTGCTTGTAGTATTTTCTCCTTGATCTGGGGATTCTGGAACCTGGCTATAATATTCCTGGGAGTTTTCTTTTTGGGATCTTTTTCAGGAGGTGATCGGTGGATTCTTTCAACCTCTATTTTGCCCTCTGGATCTAAAACATCAGGGCAATTTTCCTTGAGAATTTCTTGAAGGGTGATTTCTAGGTTCTTTCTTTGATCATGGCTTTCATGTAGTCCAATAATTTTTAAATTGTCTCTCCTGGATCTATTTTCCAGGTCAGTGGTTTTTCCCATGAGATATTTCACATTGCCTTCTAATCTTTCATTTGTTTGGATCTGCTTAACAGCATCTTGATTTCTCATAAAGTCATTAGCTTCCATTTGCTCCAGTCTAACTCTGAAGGAATGAATCTCCTCAGTGAACTTTTGAGATTCTTTTTCCATCTGGCAAATTCGACTTTTTAAGGCATTCTTCTCCTCATTGCCCTTTTGGGCCTCCTTTGCCATTTGAGTTAGTCTATTTTTTAAGGTGTTGTTTTCCTCAGTCAGGCTGTTGACCCTCATTTCATACTTTTCCTGCATCCTTCTCATTTCTCTTTCCAATTTTTCCTCCACTTCTCTTATTTGATTTTTAAAGTCCTTCTTAAGGTCCTCTGTGGCCTGCAACCCACTCATGTTTTCCCCTGGGGCTTTTGGAGCAGGACTTCTGACCTCACAGTCCTTTTCCCGCTCTATGCTCCCAAAATAGGAGTCTAGGATTGCATTTTTCTGTTTCCTTTGCCTTGGCATGTTGCCACTTAATTGCTTGACTTTTGGGCTTGTTGCCACACTATGGCTTTAAGGCCAGATGGAGGAATTTTCCTCAGTCAGGCTGTTGACCCTCACCTCATACTTTTCCTGCATCCTTCTCATTTCTCTTTCCAATTTTTCCTCCACTTCTCTTATTTGATTTTTAAAGTCCTTCCTAAGGTCCTCCATGGCCTGCAACCCACCCATGCCTTCCCCCGGGGCTTCTGGAGCAGGACCCCCGACCTCACAGTCCCCTTCCCGCTCTACGCCCCCAAAATAGGAGTCTAGGGTTGCATCTCTCTGTTTCCCTTGCCTTGGCATGCTGCCACCCAATCGCCCGACCCTTGGGCTTGTTGCCACACCATGGCTCCAAGGCCAGCTAGAGGAATCTTCGCCCCGAACGTGCGGGGGGCAACCTCCGTTTCTGGCAAGCTGCAAACCCACCCACAACTTCCACCCCAGATCACAATCCAGATCCAGGGAGGCCAAAGCAAGAGCGATCACCCCCCAAGACCGATCACCGGATCTCCCCACGATTCGCAGGCCGGGAGCCGGAAATGCCTATGAAAACTACACAATGGCGTGTCTCCTCAGCAGCCTCCAGCCCCCAGGGGAGGGAGCCGACGCACTCCCCAAATACAGGTCCCAAAGTCCATAGGACACTAACCTCTTACTTTGTCCTAGGCAAGTCTATGTTGATAATTCTGGGGTCGCCACAGTTCCTGGTGTTCCGGGGCTCCTCCAGCTGGCCGCTGGCCCCGCCGCCCTGGGGCTAAAACCTCGGCTCACGCGGACCTGGGCTCGGCTCGGCTCGGCTCCTGCGCTCTGCGCTCTGCGCGCTGCCGGCTCCCAGACCGCTGCGCTGGTCCCTCCTGCAGGGCGCTGGGCCGTCCTCAGCGGGAGGTCAGCCTCCCTGTGTCGCCCCGTGGGTGCTGGGGCTCCAGAAGTCCCCCTGAGTCCCCCTTCACACATCTTGTGGAGAACCCGGGGGCAGAGAGGCTTGGACGAGCTGCCTCCACTCCGCCATCCCGGCTCCGCCCCCCCAGATGGAGGAATTTTCGTCCCGAATGTGTGGGGGGCAACTTCCGTTTCTGGCAAGCTGTAAACCCACCCACAACTTCCACCCTAGATCACAATCCAGATCCAGGGAGGTTAAAGCAAGAGCGATTACCCCCCAAGATTGATCGCTGGATCTCCCTACAGTTCACAGGCCAGGAGCTGGAGCTGCCTCTGAAAACTACAAAATGGCGTTTGTCCTCAGCAGCTTCTAGCCCCCAGGGGAGGGAGCCAACGCATTCCCCAAATGCTGGTCCCAAAGTCCATAGGACACTAAACTCTTACTTTGTCCTAGGCATGTCTATGTTGATAATTCTGGACTCACCACAGCTGCTGGTGTTCTGGGGTCTCTCCAGCCAGCTGCTGGCCCTGCCACCCTGGGGCTAAAACCTGGGCACACGGGGACCTGGGCTCCGCTCGGCTCGGCTCCCGCACTCTGTGTGCTGTGTGCTGCCGGCTCCCAGAGTGCTGCACTGGTCCTTCCTTCAGGGCTGCTGGGCTGTCCTCAGCTGGAGGTTAGCTTCTCTGTTTCGTTCTGTGGGTGCTGGGGCTCCAGAAGTTGTTCAGAGTACCCTTTTACATAGTTTGGGGGGAATTTGGGGGCAGAGTGGCTTGGATGAGCTGTTTCTACTCCACCATCTTGGCTCCGCCCCCATTTATATTCTTATAGTTAATCCTTTAAATAGTATAAGCAAGTGGGTGCCCTTATAGAAGTTTTATTTTTGTTTGTTTTTGCAGATTTCTCCAAAGAAGATTCCAACTTTATGGAGAAGAATATGCTTGACAAAAGTGTTTTCCACTGTCACGAAAGTCCCTTTTTTCTTTAGATTCTTCGTGTATGATATTCCCTCAAAAGAAGTTGGACTGTCAATTCACATAGGAAAAACCAAATAGATGGAGATTTCCTCCTATTGTTCTGATTTGGTGTAGTGCAGCTGGATAGACAGTCCATTGAGCTACTATGTCAACACATATATTTAGACAGACATTAAAGATGGACAATGAGCTAGGTTCAGGACTGAATTGGTTTAAGTGTGAGGTGAATTGAGCGTGAAAAATCATACAACCCTTTCAACAACCTTAAGCTACCCATCAACACAAAAAAACATCTTTTGAAAAACCAATTTTCTTTTTTTCCAGTGATGCTGTGTGATCTCTGAAGTAACTTCCAATTCCAAATCCACATTACAGTGATTCTATGATCTGTGGAGTATTTGTGGGGTTGTGTGAATAAAATTCTACAAGATGATGTGTGGGTAAGTACAGGCTCCACGGGCTTCTGTATTAAAGACCATGGAGCCATTGAAGTATGAAAAAAGGAAGAAGAGGCTATTTGAAGTCCTACTCTGGGAAGTTCTACCTATACCTTGTTTACCAAGTGATTTTCTATCATGTAACATCATAATTTCCAAGGAATTCAAATTGTGGATGACTCAGAAGACAATGAAAATTCTCGTGGGGAGATATAAATAGGTTGCAACATATCACCAATGATAACTTATATGCAAGAAGAAATGCAAAATTTGTCGTCCAAGAAACATATGAGTGGAAAGAGACGGGGGCTGGTCATGCAGTGACAGTGAGGGATGACAGATGAATAGACTGGGATTAACACTGAAACTCAAAGAATATTAAAAGTCCTAGAGAAAGGACTCCAATACCATTGGATAGATCACTATCACAAGAACCAGTGTGGTACAATGGAAAGCACATTGGATTTTTTAAGTCATGAGGTCTGGGTTCGAATCCCACTTCTATGTCTTTTGGTTTCTGTGACTCTGTGCAAGTCATCTCCATGGACTTCAGTTTTTTCCTCAATAAAAGAAGAATATAGATGACCCCTGAGGTTACTGTTAGGGTTAAACTGATGATTCTATTTTTGAAAGTGTATTTGTGAGACATGGACAAAAATCTACAGGACGAGGAAGTGTGGGCAGGCTGTGATTTGTACCAAAAAGAGGGTAGAGCCCACATTGAAGGGACCATAGGTATGTTAAAGTATTAAAGAGAGGTGCAATAAGCTGCTTGAAATAGCACTTTTGGAAGCTCAGTCCATAGATGCTCCCCCACGCAGTCAGTATCTTGATAGCCCGCTCTGCTCTGAACCTGACAACATGGCATTTCTATATAGAGCAATACGGCATTTACAAATCTTGAAATCAATCAATTCTCTTAAGTAAATGTGTACTTTAATGGGCAAACTGGGTATAAAGTTTTCTAAATGGTTTCCCATAAATTCTTCTTTAGATTTTCCAGGAAAGAAATAAGACACTGGGATATAGAAATCCATCTTGCCCTACTAGAAAGTTAGGGGGAGGATGGGGGCAGATATAAGAGGGAATGGATTGGGGGGAAGGATATTCAGAAGGCTCGCTATTTGGGGGTCTCTAGAGGAGCCAAAACCTAAGCGTTAGATAAGACGGGGAGAAAAATTCGCAACTCAAAATCTTGTGGAAATGAATGTTGAAAACTAAAAATAAATAAATAAATTGGGGGAAGAAAAGAAAAAAATTTCCAGGAAAGAAGAAAGCGTAAGCTAGAATCATTACATCAACACAGGATACCTGTATGACGATATCTATATGCAATTCATTTCAGTCCAATTTAATTCAACAGCTTCTCAGTATCAATAAATTGTGAAGCATTGTGTTTAGCACTAAGTTTTGTTGTTTTTATTGTTCATCCTTCATTTTCAAACAGGACCTATGACACCACGGATTGTTTTGATTTAAGTGAGGCAAAGTTATCAGCTTCAATGCTTTCTTCCAGAGTCCTTGAGGTCCAATGGCAGGACAAAAGTCAAGACTTGTCTGTGGCCCAGTAGATGACCTTGATGTCTTTGATGTCGGTCCAAGCTCTAAGTTCTCTTCAGACCCTGCTTCAGCTGCCTTCTTGGCCCTCAGAGCTAATTATTCTCATCCATTCTTCCACCAGGGGAAGTCTTCACATGCTTGGGGTAGACAACCTCAAGTACTAGGTGCCTCCCCTAACTACTAGGTAAGGCACTAAGATTACAAAGACTGACCCCATATAGACAGTTAGGTAGCATCGTGGATAGAATGCCATTCCTAGAGGCAGAAAGATCTGGGTTCAAATCCAACCTTAGACACTTACTAGCTATGTGACATGGAGCAAATTATTGTCTCAGTTTCCTCAACTGTAAGATGGGGATAATAGCAGTGCCTACCTTGCAGGTTGTTGTGAATCTCAAATGAGATATTTGTAAAGAACTTAGCATAGTGCTTGACAAATACTAGGTGCTATATAAATGCTTATTCCCTTACCTTCAAGGAGCTCACAACTAAATGAGGAGAAGGGGAAAGATATGAAAACTAGTAGCAATGTTACAAGAGATAATCCAGCCAATCAGCAAGCATTTATTAAATACCTGCTATTTGGGATAAAAAGCCAAAAAGAAACTGTTCCTGCCCTCAAGGAGTGTACTTCTATCTGTGGGAAAAAAACATATGTGTAATAGATGTTGGGTCATCCTATTGAGTATGTTCTTGAGTCTCCAGGCAACTTTTTAAGAAACATGCAGGTCAATGCTAAAAGGGCTTGACCTTCTGGGATGAGGAAGCAAACCCTAAGGGGCCCCTTTGTCCTCCTTCCCTGCCCCATGACAGTGGGAGGAAGGTCAGGTGCTGAACCAGTTACAAAAGAGAGGCAGCTTCTCCCCTTTCTCTCTCTCTTCCTTCAACTCTCCAGGAGGCTTCAGATAATTCTGGGGCTTTCTGTAAGAAATGTGGCGACCATTGCCTTCTCTACCCTGGCAGCATAGCACCTTCTCCCAGGTGAGAGCTTGAACATGGGATTAGTTAGGTGAACTTAAGCCTGGACCTCTGGCTTTGTATTTCTTTACCTAATCACAGATGATTGAATAATGATCCTGAGTTAGTTGTGTATAGCCTAAGCAGTAATTTTGTGCATGTGAGAAGTTGGGGCATTCTGAGTAGTCAATCAGTGATGGCTTCATTACAGGAGGGGCCCTCTCCACATCATTTGCAGATCTTCTGGGACACCAACAGCCGAAACCCTGGCCTGATTTGCCAGAAACATGGACCTAGAAGGTTTAGCAATGTGGAGCCAAGAATAAAATGCTTATTCATCAGTCCCACAGACTGCATTATGATTGACATTTTAAGTTGCAACTTCCTAGGAGTATACATTTAGGCAGTTATGTTACTTCTGCTGCTTGTGGAAGTTTTTTTTTTTTTTTTTGACAATGTATAGTTGTAGTTCTTGTGTGTGTTAAGTATTTCTTTTGTGTAAAAGAAATGATAGCTGTCCCGTACTTTGTCTAAATTATACCCTGAGTACCTTTCTTCTCTCTCCCCATCTCTAGATGTGAGTCAAAACCTAATCATTAGATAATTTTCCCTGGGTCTCTGAGGTGGTGAGACAAAGAGCCATAGTGTGAGAAAAAGAGTTTAATCCTCCTTTTAGATGACCAGGCTCCCCAGGGACTGAAGCCAGTCTTGGGTCCAGAACTAATAGAACTTAGTAACCAGAGAAAGAATGCAGTGCCCCAGCCCCTTCAGTGTAGCAGAATTTATTACAGCTAAGCTCCTTATTAATGAAAATAATGAATCCCCTGAAGTGGTTAAAATATTTAAATTTGTGTTTCATATTTCCATTGGACTGTAACCAATGATCATATTTTATGTAATTATAACTCAGTAGTGTCAATTCAATATATATGACCACTTCAGGGGATTCATTATTTACTCTAATCAGAACCTAGTTGTATTGTTAACATGGATATTGTGTCTTTGGTCACCCAGAGAGTGTCCATTCATTGTTATCAACAAACTTGCCTATTGCTCCCTTCTCATTCACTAAAGGGACTTCTTCCCACCTCATAAAGGAATCACCTAGGGATGGTTATACTTTTATAGTTAGTTGAATACCTCATTATCCGGCCCCCTTTCTGTGATTAGGTCCTGGGCTTTCAAAGACTACTTCCTTCACAGATGGGAAATAAATACAAAGAAATTGAAGGGGTGGATAGGGAAGATACTAACAGCTGGGGGGGTAAGGGAAGAGTCAGAAAAGGCCCCTGTGGAGGTGGCATCTGAGCTGAGTTTTGAAGGAACCTATACATTGCATGGATTCTGAGAGGTAGGAATGAGGAGGGATTATATTCCAGGTTTGGGAAATAGCCCATACAGAGGGACAGAGATGGGAGATGCAATATTGCACATGCAGAGAAGCAAGAGCAGTTTGGCTGAACCATAGAGTTCATGAAAGTGATTAATGTCTAATGGAGCCAGGAAAGTAGGTGGGGCCTAGTAGTGAAAGGATTTAAATGTCACTGGAGTTCATTGAGCTCCATCATATTGAATGATATAGTTGAGCTTATGCCTTAGAAATATCAGTTTGGCAGCTGTAAAAAGTATAAAGGGATAATTCAGGTAATGTGCAAATAAAAAGGATAAAGTATAAAGGAGTGATCTAAGCAAAGAAATCCAAGAGAAAGAAAGATCATTTATAGGTGAGTATCAGAGGGTTCTAATGAAGCTTAATGGAGGTGCTAATGTTAGACCTTGAAGGGAGGAATTTCAATAGGCAGAAACAATCCCTAGCATTGGGGATAACACAATCAAAGGCGTAGCAATGGAAGAATGTAGAACGAGGGGAGGGGAAATCAAGTTCAGCTGGGTTAGAATAGGGATGGTGTGAAATGAAATGTCTGGACAAGTATGATGGTGACTGATCGTTCTGGACCTTAAATGCTGAGATCCACGAGGTCTATTCAGTGGGCAGTGGGGAGCTAGCAAGGGTTTTTGAGGACAGGAGCGATTTGATCCAAGTGATCCATTAAGATTGCTCACATGGAGTTATGAAGGATGAATTGGCTTTAGGAAACTATTACAATAGTTTAGGTGAAAAGAAATCACAGCCTGGAGGGGGCAGCTAGGTGGCACAGTGAATAGAGCACCAACCCTGAAATCAGAAGGATCTGAGTTCAAACACAACTTTAGACACTTGACACTTAACTAGCTGTGTGACCTTGGGCAAGTCACTTAACCCCAACTGCCTTCTCTCCTCAAAAAAAAGGTAAGAAAAATTAAAATTGAAGTGAAAGGAAAAAGAGAGGAGTGATATGAAAGATATTATTGTAGAGGTGTCATCAGACTGCAATGTAGGGGATGAGGTAGAAGGAAGAGGCAACGATGACTGTAGTCACAAGTTGGAGTGACTGAGGATGGCAGTACCATCAACAACATCCTATTTAACTTCTGGGAAAGACTGAAGGACACCAGCTGTTTGACTGTCATTTCTGTTTAGTTTTGTTTTAAATAAAGAGTATAGCTAGATTGCCTTAATATCATTTAACATAAGTCTATAATTATCTTTCCTCTGCAAATAATATATATAAGTAATATAGTAATCCAATATAGGTTTTACATGTAAAACATTTCCACATTAGTAATTTTGTATAAGAAGACTTGAACAAAAAATAATGAAAGAGAAAAAAGAAAGGAAGGGAGAGAAAGAAAGAAAGGAAGGAAGAAGCAGGCTTTAGTCTGTATCTAGACAATATCAGCTTTTTTTCTGGAGGCAGATAGCATGCTTCATCATGAATCTTTTGGGATTGTCTTGGATCATTGTATTGCTGAAAATATCGAAGTCATTCACAGTTTTTCATCAACCAATATTGCTGTTACTGCATTTAATGTTCTGGTTCTGCTTACTTCATTTTGCAAACTATGATTATCTTTCTGTGATGCATAGTCTGCCAAGTTTTAGCATCTACATTTGAGTGAATAGTTTTGAACATTTTTCTATGAAGTATCTACTCCCAGATCCAATTCTTCCACTTTGATTTAGACCTAGACACGATTTTGAAGGGGAAAAAAATTAGCAATGTTTCTGAATGACATGCAGTCTTCATTGGTTCCAGAAAGCTGAGGCTACAAACTGGAAGGTAAAGTTCAGAAGGCTGTTTTACCTCCAAATTTTCCAAGCTTCCAAAAATACTATTTAATCCCCAGGCTTTGCAAATTGAGTTGAAACAAAAACCAATCACCATATATGTGGTAAACTTTCAGAGTTGAGTTCCAAGAATACAGTGTTTGGCGTTGTCTTTTACTTACCATATTTCCTTGAACCACATGCTATCTAAGGCTCCTAAATTGTTTGTGTTCTCTGAAGATAACAGGAACTCCACATTACGTAAACATATGTTTCACCCCGAATGCCTCCTACTGTTAAGTGACATCTTAATTGTTTTTGGCACATTCTTCCACTGGATGGGGCTCGTTTCTCCCTTCTGTTTCTATGCTCTCCTCTTCTATAGCCTCTAATACCGTAAATAGAAGGCATCTGCTGTTTCATACGGTGCACTATAAGAAGATAGAAGTACTTGGCAGCGAAACAAATCACAGGATCACCAGGAGAGCTAGGAATAATCTGGCTTTTGCCATGCAGCCAAAGTTGCTTTCCCATCCAGTGCCTTTATGGGAGAGGAAGGAAAGGCATATGAATCCATGCAGCAAAGGGACTCAACCCACCTTTAAGAAAATCCATTCTGTAGTTCACTGTCCCAGAAGCAACAAAATTGGAAATATGGCATGATAGAATGTAGGATCCCTTTAGGTCAGGGACCGTTTCATTTTTGTCTTTGTACCCCTAATGCATTTAAAAGTTAACTCATAGCAAATACTTAATAAATGCTTGTTGATTTAAGGAGGAAATATAATCACAGTATTTTTCTATTAGATAGAGATTCTTGAGACATCCACTCTTAATCCTTAAAGAAAGAGAAGGGGCAGCTAGGTGGCACATGAATAGAACACTGGCCCTGGAATCAGGAGGACCAAATAAAATTCAACCTCAGACACTTAATACATACTAGCTGTGTGACCTTGGGCAAGTCACTTAACCCTAATTGCCCTGTCTTCCTCCCTCCAAAAAGACCAGAGAGAGAGAGAGAGAGAAGAGAGAAGAAAGAAATGGGGAAGATAACTAATTATAAGGGGAAAATTTCCTAACTATTAGCACTGGCCAAACTGGAATGGATTGACTCTATGGTGGTGAGTTCGACATTAAGAGGCATTAAACCAAGGCTGAATGGTTATTTACTTGTTGCAGATTCATGATGGAGGAAGAATCAATGACCTCTGAGCTCTTTTTAGAATCTTAAGTTCAATAATCCTATGAACTTCAGGTCAGCCTGCCAAAGGAATAGAAAAATATATCTGAATACTTTAGGTAAAAACACTATTTCATTTTCATTTATTCATTTATATATGAAAAATATATGAATAAAATCATATTTTAATTTATTAAATTAAGCATTTGTAGTATTGGCCTATCATAAAGAAATCTGAGTTATTTAACCTAGAGAAGACTGATGGATGACTAAATAATATTCTTAAACTACATGAAACATACAATGAGAACTATTCAGATCCAATCCATGTCCCTCCCACTATATGTTTTGGGAGTTTTGTGTGTGTTTTAAAAATATTTTTATTGCTATTGTTTATTTTTATATCACATTATTTCTTAATATCTCTCTCACTTCTCTTAACCAGTTAGCCATCTCATCCCTTGCTCCTACTATATATTAAGACTATCTTTTCTTGTTCAGTTTATTTTTAAATAAAGAAAATGGCTACCCTTTGTATCATTTAGCTTAGATCTATGATTATATTTCTGTGATGTATGGTCTGCCAAATCTTAAAATCTTCCTTTTAAATAAGTTGCTCAGTAATCAAATCCATGTTTTTCATGGGTCTACAGTGAACAAAACCTCTCATTCATATGTTATTCAAACTTGAATAGGTTATGACAGACTCTGATAAACCAGAGTGGCTTAAAATACCTTTAACATAGGCAAAGCTGATGGTCTTTTATCCAGGTCGGAAGAGACCAAAAATAAAACAAGCTGTAAGATGCCCTGTTGATTTTCCAGTGAATTCATTCTTTTAATGAATGCACAAATAATGAATGTTCTGAACACCTGATTAATTAAATACATTATGTTCAGTGTACCTTTAAATCAAATATCAGTGTGTAGGAAGAATTTGGATGTCTCTGAGGACAGAGAAAAGTCTTCAGTGTCTAGCCATATGTTTGAGACTACATCTTCCAGAAACCCATATGGTTAGACACTTTCTCTAGGAAAAGCTCAAAAGCACAAGATAGATGGTTGGTATACTTTGAAACACCAGTGTACTGAATAATAAAATGTCCTCAAGGCAATATTGTGTGCTGGGATTTTCAAAATGTGATAAAAATTGTTTTCACTCATTGAAAAGATGATACTCTTTATGGTAGAAATTTCTTGATCAGGACCTCTGAAATTGAGGATGGCTCCTTCTCTACAAAAGTACTTATGGTAAAAAGTCAAGATAAAGCCACTGTCTATAACTCAATAAGTCTTTGTCTTATCTGCTTTAATTAATGTATTCATAAATTAACTCAAGTAATGAGTTTAAACTTGCAAAATGTTATTCTGTGGGGGGGCAGAGCCAAGATGGCAGAGTAGAATAAGGACTTTTGCATGGCTCTAGCTTCCACCTCCTCTAATACATGTAAAAAATGACTCTAAATAAACTTTAGAGCTACAGAACCCACAAAGTGACCAAGAGAAACAATTCTCCTGCTGAAGGAAGCCCAGCAGGCTGGCAGGAAGGGTCCACCACAGGAGGCTGGGAGCTGAGCACATGGTTTTAGCCCCAGGGTAGCCCTGACCAGCGGTGGCTAGAGCAAACTTCATGAGAGTAAATTACCAGCAGCTGTAATGGTTTCCAGACTTCTTAACCCACAAATACCAAAGACAAAGTAAAAGGTCAGTGTGGAACTTTGTTGGAATAGGGGGAACGTGGTCCAGCTGCTACCCCCAGGGTGAAAAGCAGAAAGAAGTGCAATGGCTGCAGCTGCTGCCATGTGGCTCCTTCTAGAGCTCCTGGCCTGCAGATGGTAGGGGGTCCAAGCAAGCATTCAGAGGGTAATCACTCTTTCCTTTGACCTGCTTGGATCCGGATCATGGTGTTGGATGGTGGTCCTGGGGTATGTGACCAGCGAGCCAGTGCTTGTGGGGCCTGTAGAGAGGGCGCTCTCTTCATAGCTCTAACAACATTTGCAAAAACCCCAGCGGTTTGGGACACAGCTCTCTCCATTCTGGAAGCAGAGTTCTACCATGGCAAAGAGCTCAAAAGTCAAGTAATTGGCTGCCAATATGAGCAAGCAGTGGAAGCACAAACAGACCATAGTATCCTTTTTGGGGGGACAAGAAAGGATCAAGGCATGGAGCAGGAGGATCAAAAACCTCCAAGAAAAATATGAATTGGTTACAGGCCATGGAGGAGCTCAAGAAGGATTTTGAAAATCAAGTGAGAGAAGTGGAGGAAAAAGTGGGAAGAGAAATGAGAATGATGCAAGAAAATCATGAAAAGGGAGTCAACAGCCTGCTAAAGGAGAACCAACAATATACTGAAGAAAATAACGTCTTAAAAAAAATAGACTAACTCAAATGTCAAAAAATGCTCAAAAAGCCAATGAGGAGAAGAATACCTTAAAAAGCAGAATTTGCCAGATGGAAATGGAATTTCAAAAACTCACTGAAGAGAATAACTCCTTCAAAATTAGATTGGAGCAATTGGAAGCTAATGACTTTATGAGAAATCAAGATACTATAAAACAGATCCAAACAAATGAAAAAAATAGAAGGCATTGTGAAATATCTCATTGGAAAAACCACTGACCTGGAAAATAGATCCAGGAGAGATAATTTAAAAATTATCAGTCTACCTGAGAGCCATGATCAAAAAAAGAGCCTAGAATCATCTTTCAAGAAATTATCAAGCAAAATTGCCCTGATATTCTAGAACCAGAGGGCAAAATAGAAATTGAAAGAATTCACTGATCACCTCTTGAAAAAGATCCCAAAAAGAAAACTTCTAGGAATATTATAGCCAAATTCCAGAGTTTCCAGGTCAAGGAGAAAATACTGTCAGGAAGAAACAATTTGACTATTGTGGCAAAACAATCAAGATAACACAAGACCTAGCAGCTTCTACACTAAGGGATCGAAGGGATTGGAATATGATATTCTAGAGGTCAAAGGAGCTAGGACTAAAACCAAGAATCACCTATCCAGCAAAACTGAGTATAATGCTATAGGGGAAAATATGGATATTCAATGAAATAGAGGACTTTCAAGCATTCTTGATGAAAAAACCTGAGCTGAACAGAAAATTTGACTTTCAAATACAAGAAGCAAGAGAAGCATGAGAAGGCAAACAGGAAAAAGAAATCATAAGGAACTTATTAAAGTTGAACTATTTACATTCCTACATGGAAAAATGATAATTGTAACTCATAAGACTTTTCTCAGTATGAGGATGGCTGAAAGGAACATATGTGTGTGTGTATGTATACATACATATATATGTATGTGTATATAAATAAATACATGAGTGTGGGCATTTGTATGTTCTTGTAAACATAGACAGAGGACACAGGATGAGTTGAATATGAAGGGATGATATCTAAAAAATAAAATTAAGAGGTGAAGAAAGAATTTATTGGGAGAAGAAGTAAGGGAGAGATAGATTAGGATAAATTATCTCATATAAAAGAGGCAAGAAAAAACTCTTACAATGGAGGGCAAGGGCAGGAAGGTGAAAGGGAATGGGACAACCTAATTCTCATTGAATTTGGCCTAATGAGGGAACAACATACATATTCATTTGGGTATCTCACCCTACAGGAAAATGAGGGGGAAGGGTGTAAAAGGGGGGAGGGCAGATTGGGGGAGAGGGTAGTTAGAAGCAAACATTTTTGAAAAGGGATAGGGTCAAAGGAGAAAATAAAGTAAGTGGGGGGAGGGATAGGATGGAAGAAAATATAGTTAGTCTTTCACAATGTAACTACTATGGAAATGATTTGGATAACTACATATGTGCAATCTATATTGAATTGCTTATCTTCCCAATGGGGGTGGGTGAGGAGGGAAGAACGGAAAAAATCTGGGACTCAAAAGTTTTAAAAACAAATGTTTAAAAATTGTTTTTTTACATGCAACTGGGAAATAAGATATACAGGTACTGGGATATTGAAACCCATCTTGCCCTACTAGAAAGTTAGTGGGGGGTAAAGGGGGAGGATATAAGAGAGAACAGATTGGGGGAAGGGGTATTCAGTAGGCTTGCTATTTTGGGGTGGGGTAGGGGAAAGATGGGGAGAGAAAAATTGTAACTCAAAATCTTGTGGAAATAAATGTTGAAAAACTAAAAATAAATAAATTAAAAATTAAAAAAACATTTGTTGTGAATTGTCCATGGTAGGAGCTAAAGAATATTCATAAATTTATTTGGTTCATCATGTCCCTATTCCTCATCAAGATTCTTATTTCCTTCTCAATTTTTCATTGCCCAAAAGGAAAAAAAACCTCATAGTTCATAAAATAAATTAAATCAAAAGACATTAAAACATAGTATTGCAATTTTCAAGCTTTTGCCTCACTGAATCCTCAACTCATTTTGCAATTATACTTTTCTCAAAGAAATGAACATTCGCAGAAGCCTCTGAGAGGAGTTATTATTCATTCCACCCCAACATCAGTCTCAGAATGGTAAACTATACCAATCATGCCACATTCTTCATGACTTATTGAATAGTTTGCCAGAGAATTAAGGGTCAAGATCCATCTTGTTCTTTTCCCAGGGATGATAACCTACCATTCCACCATCCCAGGAATCTCCTCTCAGTACTGTATGAGCTTGTTTTTTGGTTTGTTTGTTTTTCCTACACCATAGGATGGGTTCTGGCAGATCTCACTTAGTACAGTGTCAGACACATAGCATTTAATAAATGCTGATGATCATGTTGTCTCTAACATGTTCGTGGCTATGGCCACTAACCATGATACACCTGAGAGAGAATAAGAGGGATAATTTCTAATTTGCTCTTGCCATCTCCCTGTCATCATGGCACCTGGGCATGCATGGTGTGATACCACCAAGCATTCCAGTCATTTGGGTTTTAAGCTTCTCTGTTTGAAGTGACAGTTTCACCATAGTCTCACTTTACAATTTCAAGTACTTCCTCTCAAGCCCCTGTTTCCATTGTCCCAAGTGCACTACCTGAATAGAAACCTTGGGCTTGCAAATAAGGCCATCTCAGAAAAGGAGAACATTTACTTTAATGGGCAGCATATACACTGGCTTTATAATCAAAAGATCTGGACTCCAATCTCTTCAATATGGCTACTCCCTCCAGTGAGACTGATAATACACCATCCATGTCTGTTCATCTTGTGTGGCTTTTGTCCATATTCTCCTTTAAATGCACTACTGAAGGTCCAGCTGATGTGCCAGAGATCTAACTCTTGGCATTGCACAAATACCAGGGCAGCACCAAGACTGTCCTTTGACCATCCTTCAATCTTGCCACATTACCAGCTGATCTCCCTTTCCAATCATTCATTTCTTTGTCAATATCTTTTACGCATCTGCTCCTGTGTAATCCTTAATTGGCAGTATGTTGCAGCCTACTCACCCCACCATGAATATGCACCTATAATTTTAATCCTTTGGGTACTCTATAGTATAGTATTCCATGACTGGCATTAATATAGTGTCATCACTGGAAAATATCAATATCTGAAAGATGAGTCTTTTTTTTCAGGGAGAAACATGGGATCATTGAAAGCACAATTTCACAGAGAGTTCACTCTCCCCTTCCTGTTCAATTCTGGGTCCAGTTCATTATCCATCCAAAGTATCTATGAGTTGTTTATCCGTATCATAATGTAAACAATAGGTATTTTTCATTCATGGGCTTTTCCTTATGTGCATAGGCTAGTTTCCTTTGAGTAACTATTAATCTAGTTTAGCTTGATCTTCAAGGCTTGATGAAATAAGGATAATTTCCATAAATTTCTGTAATCAAAATTTCTACAAACATTTCTATAAACTATTCTGTAAACATGAATAAAATATTCATGACACGTTGGCATAAAATATCTCTAAACCATATAAGCTTCTGACCTTTCTTTGATTTTACTATTGAATTATGTTTGTCTACACTTTATTTATCACCTTCCCCTATGGCCACCTTTGCCTCAAAGTCACCTAAGTATATCCAACAAATTGCATGGAATAAGAGGTTCTTGGTCAATGAACAGGGGCTAGTTACTCCTTTCTTCTGCCCACATTCATGTGGGGAAGCCTCTTTTTTTTCCAGTTCTTCCCTTCAGGAGTAATGGTCTCTCTAATCAACTCTCTGGTTGCCAACATTAGGAGAATAGTTTTCCTTTCAAACCAGCTATAAAACCAGTGAGGAAGATGGAACTGTCTCAGAAAGTCTAATTGTGTCTCATTGCTGACTCATTCTGTGAGTGCATTTGGGTTCAAATTAATTTCTCCCTTCCCTGCTTTTGAGAGGCTAGAAAAATATAAATAAATCATTGTCTTTTGTTCAATTACTAACAATTGTTAGTCTTTCTCATCTCTCTTTAGTGAGCGTGTATATGTATGGATGCATATATATGTGCATATACACATATGTCTAGTTTAAAATGTGCATATGCTCATATGTCAGTTTAAAACATCCTACTTCTCTCTCCAATGTCTTTTACCACTTATGACCTCTCTTTTAGAAGCATATGAATAAGAAACACATAGGTCAACAATGCAATGGTTATCACGTTTTAAAAATCATAGCAGTAAATAGAAAGTAAAATAAAACTCTCAAAAACAATTATTGGAAAAGTTAATTTTTCTTTCTTTATCGATATCAAGAGCAGGAGTGAAACAAGAAGACAGGAAAGTACAGATTCATCAGCATCTCAGATTCAACATGTCCAAAACCATCAGCATCTCAGATCTGACATATCCAAAACCAGCAACTGTTTTCCTTTCTTCCTAAACCTGTCCTACATCTAACTTCCCTGTTTCATTAGAGGGCACTACTACACTCCTCATCCCCTAAGGTCACAATCTCAAAGTCTTCACTTCTTCCCTCTCTCCCACCTTCCAAAACTCACTTATCCCCCTCCAGACTCAGAAAGCCTCTAATCTTTCTTCCAATTAGAAATCAGATTATCTAATCTTGTATCCTAGTTTTTATCTTGTTAATTGTTTACTTTTAATACATAAAAGTCTGCTTTCCCCAGTATTCAGAGACTTGGTCCCAATTTGTTATTTGTTAATTGATACTCAGAAGCTCAAACCTTTGTTTCCTTGGTTATTTCAGATTTCACCCATCATGCTACCAAAATAATCTTCCTTAGGCACAGCGTGACCAAGGCAATCTCCTGTTCAAAATATCAAGCTCTCTTTCACTTCTAAGAAAAAATACAAACTCCTAGTCCTGGCATCTAGGCTCAAACCTGTTTTTCAAGGTTTTGCACACATTACTTCCCTTTATATACTCTGTTTTATTTTTTTATTTTTTGTTTCTTTTTTTGTAGGGGGGAGGGCAGGGCAGTTGGGGTTAAGTGACTTGCCCAAGGTCACACTGCTAGTAAGTATTAAGTGTGTGAGGCTGGATTTGAACTCAGGTCCTCCTGACTCTAGGGCCCATGCTCTATTCACTGCACCATCTAGCCGCTCCCATACTTTGTTTTATAAACAAACTGTACAACTAGTTTTCCCCCAGTTAGACATTCTATCCCTTACCTCTTCACATTTGCACAGGCTTTCACTCATGTCTGCAATGTACACCTTCCTTATCTCTGCCCTTTAATTGTCATGGATGAGCTCAAGATGTTACCTCTTCTACAACACCTTTTGATGTAGAAGGAATATCTGCCAGAGTCCCATGCCATGTGCACTAGGGCAGTTCTTTTTATTTTCAATCCATAATTATATCAGCACAAACTCAGGATGTTGTTAGCACTTTCTGGTCACCTAAGCTTAAAAAAACCCCAAACCCAAGCCCATCTCAGATGCCTGGCAGGCAGATCAAAATGCATAACTCAAAGGCAAAGAACTGGGTTCAACTGAACCAACATGTGGTATCCTCACATATGTTCTTGTTAAATAGTCTTTTCTACTATAGCTAAGTAAAGCTCCTTGTGTTAACTGCTGAATGATCCTTAAGTGTCTCATTTCATTCCAATATGAGGCAAAAACTGTTAGAGGATAAGCCTGAAACAGGCCCAGTCCATACCTTCCCAGAACTTATCAGTTGCTAATGTTCTCTCTCTTTCATGACAAATTATCCATAAATACTGCCAGTGGAGAATGAGTTGTTTTTTTTTTTTAATCTTTGTATTCTCAGCACCTAGTACAGTGCCATGTATGTAGTAAGCCTTAATAAATGTTTTTTGAATTGAATTGAATGCTAAGTTCTTCAAACAAGGAATTTGGAAAGGTTGCACAGGAACCTTAGGATATAAATTGTTGGAGAATTAGGAGCTGTCTTCTGTCATGGGGATCTTCAAGTAACTCATGACATCGAGCTCTTCTTGCTATTTTTACTGCTTCTTCTATTATAGAAGGATCTACAAGCAGCAACCATAAGGCAATTCTAATTAAAGCAGACAGAAGCTCTGGATGAATGGAATACAGCTCCAGAAAATGGCAATTTATCCTTGGACTACCAGGAAAAATTACTGACTTACAGGATAATCTGGCATAGAACAATCAATAGGTGGCTTCACCTTGTCACTAACTGGCACCAACACCTCCCCACTCTCATGTTGAGATCTTGATGTTATTATTCCTTGATTTTTGAATCTCTCTCTTCACCTTCCATATCTCATCAGTTACCAAGTCTTGTGTGTTCTCCCTCTACAGTTCTCATATCCATCCCCCCTTCCATCTCTTTCTACTGCCATCGGAATAGTATTTGTAAATATTTGTAAATAGATGTTGCTATATCATTGTTTAAAAAAAATCTTTATTATTTCCTGGGCTATAGCCTCTGAACAGGTTTTCCTATTGTCACTCCCCTTGCCAATACACTCTTCACAATCAAAATCCTTCAATGGCCCTCAACTGCCTACTGAGTAAAGTTTGATTTCCTTTGTCTGTCTTTCAAGGTCCTTCATAATCAGACATCACCATACCTTTTTAGTATGAGTATTATTCTCTACTTTGTACTCTACACTCCAAGGAACCAGATTTTTCACTATGCCTAATGCTTTTCTGCCCATATTTCTTTGTTCATTCTGTTTCTTATGCCCGGCACGCCCACTATCCCTACCTGTTGAATTCTTGTTTGTACTTTAAGGACCAACTCAAATGTCAACTCCATTCTACACTATCCATCTCCCAAACGTGAAAATAACCTTTCCCCCCTTTGGAAGGAGAATTGCACTTTGTCCTTCTCTGACTGACATGTCATACATTATTTGGTTGATGTTTTCAAATTATTTATTCATTTATTTTTATATGCATTTGTAGTTTGTCCCTCCACTATTTCCCATTCCCCAATGGAATGATAAAAAGTAGTAAACTCTCATAATAAATATGCATAGTCCAGCAAGAAGCTTTCCATTTTAGTAATCACACAAAATGTAATTATAATAATAATAGCTAGCATTTGTATAGTGCCACCTATATGCCAGGTGCCATGCCAAGCACTTCACAAATATTATCTCATTTGGTCCTCACAACAACCCTGGCAGGTAGAGTCTATCATTATCCCCGTTTTACAGTTGAGGAAATGGAAGCAAACAGGAGCTAAGTGACTTGTCCAAGGTTATACAGCTAGGAGGTGTCTGAGGCCCTTTCTGCCTTTTAAGCTCATCACCTCTTGGCATGTTTCATCTTCAATCCTCTGACTGAGCTCATGGTTTGCTATTGCATTGATGAGAGTTCTAAAGTGTCTATAACATCATTATATACATTGTTCTCTTAGTGCTTCTCATCTTGCCCTTCATCTTTTCTTACAGGTCTTCCCATTTTCTTCTCAAACTATCCATTTCATCATTTCTTATGGCACAATCATCATCCATTACATTCATTTACCACTTTTTTTAGCCATTCCCCTAATAGAAAGATCTTCCCCACCTTAGTTTCAATTTTTAGCTGCTATAAAAAAACTTGTATCATTTTAATTTTATGTATGTTATATCACATGATTAAACTATACTCTCCATCGAGCAAAGGTCCTATTTCATCCAAACTTTGTATACCTCATCCAACACCTAGCACAATAGTCTTAATATATGTTTTGCATATAGTGGGTACTTAGTAAATGTTCATTGACTTGGGTTAGATTGAATCTGAGCAAAAATTTTAGTCAGGCCATGAGATCCAAAAGTAGTCATGAACAGGTCATGGATATAGCCACTGTTGCCAAACTGAAAGATAGGGTTTTTGTTTTGTTTTCCAAATGGACATGATTGGGTTTCTTGAAGGCTGATCATAAACTTTGGCAGGCTCTACCATGTTGTTAAGTCTCCAAGGTCATTCCACACATCAGACTGAGTAAGTATTCTCAGGTCCAGCCTAGCTAAATTGAGAGTTGCTCTTCATCTATAGGTTGACCACTCAGTTATGACTTCTGTAGCCTTAGTAACTCATAAAACATTTATGATCTGTGATATTCATTGTGGAGGGCAAACCTATACTGAAAGGACCACAGCACTATGGAAAACTAAGGTGTGGAAAAGCTTACTGGGAATGATTAGGCCCTCTATCCACATCTTATTTTATTAATTCCATTAATCACAAGAAACAATGAGTTATCTTGTGAGCAAAGAACAAATGCCAACCTTCAAGAATGTCATTAATTCAATCCTTTATAAGTCATTTTGTCTTCTATAGGTATGTATTGAAGGGACCGGTGCATTCCTTGAATTGAGAGCATTCCATTGAATTTCCTCTAGATTCTAAAACACCTCTTCCCATTTCAAAGGACTATCAGTGGGTTTATGGCAGTTATGACCACCATGGATATCTTCCTAGAAGGTAACTTAGAACGTTAAACTGTTTCCTATAGCAACATCAGATGCTACATTGTTGGAAAATAATAGCAAATAGACATAAGAATCACATGGCATTTGATTGTAATCTTGTCAGCTACTAATCTCTGGTAAGAAAAAAAACCTTATTTCTCTTCATCAAAGTAATTATTGATTGGCTTAAGAAAAAAGTACTGACTAACCATATGGAGAAGTCTCTTATCCAAATGGATTAGTACTTAAATCCAACTCTCTTCCATTTGAGACTTAAGAGTAAATAGAAAATTGGGTGACAGAGGAAAATCATTAGCCTGGGAGAATTAATCTGCTTTTAGAATTCTTCAAAGTAAAATAGGAACCAAGCAAAAGGAACTTTAGAAACTTTGGGAACTTTAGAAAAATCTGTTAAAGTCCTTTGTCTTTAAGGGAAAGGGAGAAATTAACTGGTAATTATTACACAGTGAACAGAACTGAAATTAACATCTCCCACTTGTTCATTTCTATTCTGTTGTTAGAATCGATGTGTATATACTTTTTAAAGTACAGATCTCAAAAATCTTACTTAAAATTCCCCAAACATGAATTTTCTAGGTTCTTCTCTTGTCAATAGGCCCATGAGTAAAGAGGTTGAAATTGTAAAGCAAATCACTCACACTCAAACCTAGGAGAATAGAGAGTGGTGAAGAATCCATTTGAAAAGAAAAATGTTATAAAGAAATAATTTATTGTTTTGCTTATGTAGTGGATACTCTATGGCTCATTCTCCTAGAGTCTGGCAGGTACATCTCTTCGCGGTGCTAGAGGCACCCTGTGGGTTTTTGCGGGGCTCATCTCTTCATACTAACATTGGCTCAAGCCCCCACAAACTATGTTCCCCACCATTGCTAGCTGCCAGGGTCTAGAGTCTCAGTTATATTTAAATATTTAATATCAATTAACTTTTACAAAGCAACTTTATTTTCTTCAAAGATATAACAATAATAAATTACAAACATTTCCATCCAACACCTCAAGGCAAACTCTTCCCTATATCACCTTGGTTTCTGGGGACAGTGAGTTCACTATTCTACTTACCATTGAATAATGCTTTACATATCGTTCAATGTTCTATATAACATTAGTGATAATCTGGATCCCACAGGTTACTCCTGAAAGTCACTCTGCTCCTCAGGGCATCAGTGTGGAGGTAGGTGCTAAATCTTGGATTCTGGGATAGTGTGATGCTCGGAAGTTCACTCTCCCTAAAATGAAAAGGAACAAATGCAAAGGTCAGAGACCAATGCCATTTCACAGGGTCACTTGTCATCCTCAAGGTGTTTCACTGGATACTGTAGGCAAAGGAGTCAACTGAAGGACAAAGCAGTTGAAGAAAATGAAAATTGCTGAGGCTTTGGTGGCTAGTCTTTTTGAAGGCACCTCCAGTTCTGACTATGAAGCCAGTTGAAAAGTCTTCTCCTGATCAAGTGATTAGCAAATCAGAACCAGTTCTATAATGTCTACACACACTCCAAGATCTGTCATAATCAGTCCCTTACATCTCATCACAACTGTCCCTGAGCAGGTTCTCCGTCTCTCCCGTGCCAGGGGTGCACCTCTTTTACACTTGACTATACTTATTTGTTACAAGGGAGGGTTTTTTATTCTTTGGGAGGATGGGGAAGATTTTCAAGGGGAGGAATAGTGAAGGGGATGGAAAAAAGGAAAAAATAGGTAACAATGAAAAATAAATAGTAGAAGGAAGTTCAGAAGGAAATATGGACACTCAGGACAGTGTTGGGACTATGTTAAATTTAAGATGTATATATTATACCTCTATATATTAGAGGTTCATAGTTTCACAGACAAAAGAAAGTTTAAATCTGATAATTCTGTGCAAAAGAGAGTGCTAACATTCTATTAGAAAGAAAGTCTAAGTCTTTAAGTCGGAGAAATGGATCTATCTTTCATTTTACAGAATTACTTGGGTAACTAAATCCTATCACTGGGAGCAGATGTGGATTGTGCTATTAATCAAGGGAAATCATTAGGCATTAATCATACTTAGTAATAGAATAATTGCTTGGTTAACCTAAACTGCAATAAGAGTCCTACCCCTACCCTCCACATCCCCCAAATCAGGATAAGCTCTTTGAAATTATGTTACAAGTTGTATTTATGGCCATTAAATGTATTAAGAGCTTAGAAGAACTCTGTTTTCTTTTGCAAAGATAAACAGGCACCAATTATAAAAAGAGGAGTGTCCTGTCACAACTTCAACAAGTTTGTCGATAATCCACCAAATACGGTTGAAGAAGTAAACAGCAGCCCCCACTTCACAAGCAAGACCACACCATCTCTTTTTGATTTTTGAAGCTGACATGCTTCCAGCGTTGTAGTTTGCCAACTGCATTACATTCATTAGACCAAAAAGCCAACTTTTATACATTTGATAATTCGGTAACTGAAGCTTATGGTTTAATGACCTTCCAAGCATCAATAACAGAACTAAGAATAGGATTACATATTACTTTTTTTCCTTCTCTTCAAAGTCAAACTTTTCAGACATAGATTACATAGCCAATTATTCCTTAACCCCTTACATTCTGACTTCTCAACAAATCTTCTGACATTCTACTCTCAGAAGGTCATCAATGATTTCAGGTTAAGGGTGTCTATCCTACCACTTTTTACAAATCACATAAAAGACTACAATGTACCACTGTTAGTTAATTGATTTGGCAAAGCAAAATGTTACCTTAAAAGCTCTCTTCCAAGATGCCTCCAATGAATATGTTTAAAACATATGATTCCTTGAGGATGAAGCAACAAGGACAGCGTAAAAATGACAGAATTTAAGAGTTGGAAGGTGTAATGGTAATGTGAGTTGAATTTGAAGATCTCTTTGTGTTGGTAAAGGTAGCAGGTACTTAGTAATTGATCAAGCCTGTGTTGGGGAAACAGAAGGTATGAACTCCTGTTGCTGATATGATAGGAAGGGGTTGGCTGAAATAGAAAGTAGCTAATGCTGTGTATATAAGAAAAGCCCCAGAGAGGCACAATCAGAATTTCTTGGGACCAGCATCTGGTGGCAGAGCAGCTACAGAAGAGAGAATTGAGAACTGAGCCAGAATTTCCTGGGAACTTGTGATGGTGGAGCTTTTTCTGAACAGGAGCCAGGAGCCCAGAAACCGGGAGCCCAGGAGAAGACTGAGGAAGCAGAAGACTGAGGAAGAATGACCAGGAAGCTGAGACTTTGTTTATGGCTTGATTGAGCCTTGAATTCCTGGGAGTAGAAATTGAGGATTTGAGATGGACTGGACCCTGTGAATTTCAGTGTGGAGCAGGACGTACCCAGAGAGCTGGACAAATAACTGGGAGCTGTCTGCCATTGAACCCAGGTGACAGTCTGGTGAATCCAAGTAGAATCTGGGACCATCGAAGGGGAACCAGAGAATCTGAGAACCAGCCCCAAGTCAAGATGAAAAGACTTCTCCTTGGGTACTGAGTAATGATGAAATTGTAGTTTACTAGTGACCTAGGGGTGGAGGGTTTGGGTATGATACTCAGTAATTGATTGCTGAATAAGTGACTGAGTTAATCAAGTGTGCTCCATGAGTGGAAGACTTTAACTATTGTACTTTGAGATGATTGCTCTTTGTTCTAAATATTGTGACCCCTTTGGTGAAAACTATGTGGCCACTTTAATGATAAGCTGTTGTGAATACTATGCTGTGATTCTCTGTGATAAGTTGTAATATTGTACCTTGATTTTCTGTGAATGTTTTGCTTTGATTTATTATGGAATAGAGTGTTCACTATACTGTATAATCAGAACCTTAAAAGCTGTTCACAGTAGCATTCTTCTGGAAAGCTTCTGTGCATGGCATTACAGAAGGAAACTCAGTGGGCATCTCGTCCAACACCTACACAATCCCCACTTAGAAATGCTATCCACCCTCTGCTTTAAGACTGCCAAGCAAACAAGTCTGATAATTTCCAAGGAAGGGAGTCTGATATTTCTCAAGGAAGGTCATTCTACTTTTGGACATCTCTAATTTTTAAGTTTTTCCAAGCATCAAGTCGAAATTACCCTCTTTGTAACTTCTTCCCATTGTTCTTACTTCTGTCCTCTAGGTCAAACAGGAACAAGTCTAATTCGTTCTCCATATGACAACCATTCAAATAGTTGAAGACAGAAATATCCTTACTGAGTCTATGCTAAGTCCACGAGTATGTTCATACCCATTTCTTTCAACCATCTCTTAAATGTCATGTATTCAAGGCCCTTCATTACCCTGGCTGACCTCTTCTGGGCAAGAAGCCCTTCATAACCTATTTCCCATCACCACCTTTCTAATTTTCTTAGATCTTATACCCTACCACATATTTTTGATGCACTGATGCTGGCTTCCCTGTTATTCCTCAAACAAGATGCTCCACCTGTTAGCTCTGAGCATTTTTTCTGAATGTTCTCCCTCCTTATCTTCACCTCTTGGCTTCTCTAGTTTCCTTAAAGTCTCAATTAAAATCCTACCTTCTCCAGGAAGCCTTTCCCAATTCCTCTAAATTCTAGTGCTTTCCCCTGTTGATTATTTCCTATTTATCCTGTATATAGTAGCTTGATTTTACATAGTTGTTTACATATTGTCTCCTTCCCCTCCAGTAGATTTTAAGCCCCTTAAAGGTAAGAAGTATCTTTTGCCCTTCTCATATCCCCAGAGGTTAGCACAGTATCTGGCACCTAATAATGGCTTAATAAATTCCCTCTTAATAAACCCTCTCCTGCTTATCAATGTCCTTCTTAAATTATGGCACAGAAAACAGAACATACTATTCTGTGTAAAGTCTGATGAAGGTGGAATACAGTAGGACTATCACCTCACTACTCCTCTTTTAAATACAACCAAAAGATGGCATTAACATTATGGATATCCCAATTGTGCCACAGTCCAGAAAAACCAACAGTTCTTATTTAGAACAAATGCTATCTAACCACTTCTGCTTCTTCTTATAGTTGGGAGACTGTTTTTACCCAAGTACAAAACTACATGTGTCTGTACTGAATTAAATTTCTTTATATTCTGCCCAAGACATTAGCCTATTGAGATCCTTTTGGCTTGATACTGTAATCCAATGTGTTACCTATTCTTTTCAGCTTTGTCATCTGCAAATTCGATAAGCATACACTCCACGACTTTATCCAAGATAAAAGTGTTAAAAAGCACAAGGTCAAGATACTCCACTGAAAACTTCCTGCCATGTTGACATTGAACCATTAATAACTACTGTTTGATTCCAGTCATTCAATCAATTCTTAATATATCTGATTGTATTATCAACTATTATACTGCCATCTTCTTCACAAGATCAACAAAAGATACATTGTCAAAAGCTATGCTAAAATCTAGATAAACTATATCCACAACATTTTCCTTTTTTCCTAGCTTAGTTATCTTGCTGGCCATGACCTATTCTTGGTGAAGCCTCTTTGTGTTTGAAGTTTCCCCTTACAGATGTTCTAAATGTTTCCAAATTGTCCATGTCAAAAGAAAAAAGTCTCTACTCCATCATCTCTCTGTTCATGGATAGGTAGTATGTTCCATCATAATGGTGATGCTATTATATAAATTGTGATTCTGTTCACCCCATTCTGTATCTGTTTATGCAAGTATTCCCATGTTTCCCTGAAATCACCCCACTCATAATTTCTTATAGCACAATAACATTTCATCACGTTCATATACCATAACTTGTCCAGTCATTCCCCAATTGATGCATATTCCCTCAGTTTCCAATTGCTCACCACCACAAAAAGAACTATTATAAATTTGTTTTTGTAAGTATGGGTCCTTTTCCTCTTTCTTTGGCTTCTTTGAGGTGTAGACCTAGTAATAGTATTACTAGGTCAAAGGATGTGTGATAGCTTTTTCAGGTGTAGCTCCAAATTTCTTTCTAGAATGGCTAGAGCAGTTCACAGTTCCACCAATAATGCATTAATGTACCTGTTCTTTCATAGCCCCCCAGTATTTGTTATTTTCCTTTGTTGTGAAGTTTGCTAATCTGACGAATGTGAAAATGGTATCTCAGTATTGTTTTAATCTGCATTCCTCTGATTTTTGGTGATTTAGAGCATTTTTATATGACATGGGATAGTTTGGATTTCTTGAAAGATGATGTTGAGGCATTTTTGGTCAAGGCTTTCATGTAATTCAATGACTCTTAAATTATCTCTTCTTAATCTGTTTTCCAAATCATTTTTTTTAATTTTTAATTTTTTTTTGCTTTTTGGAAGGCAATTGGGGTTAAATGTTAAACGACCTGCCTAAGGTCACATGGCTAGTTATTTTATTAAGTGTGTGAGGCCAGATTTGAACTCAGGTCCTCCTGACTTTAGGGCTGGTGCTCCATTCACTGTGCCACCTAACTGCCCCAGGGTCACTTATTTTTGCAGTGAGATATCCTTCATTTTGTTTTTCAGTCTTTTTACTTTGTTTTTAATATTTTATTTTTAATATATTTTAATATTTAATATTTCTTGCCTAATGGAATCATTTACTTCTATCTGGTCTAGTCTAATTTTCAGGGAATCTGTTGCCTAGATAAGATTTTGCAACTTTTATGCCAAACCATTGATTCTCTCTCCTATTCTTTCTTCCATAGCTCTCATGTTTTTTTTTTCCTGCAGCTCTCATTTGATTGTTGAAATCATGTTCAATTCTTTTTAAAAATTCATTATGCATCTCTTCCAGGAATTCTAATTGAACTTGTACAGAATCTGTGTTTTCCTTTAAGCCCTGATAGATCTGGGTGGGACATGGAATCAGACACCATTTTAAGTAGAAAAAAAAAATAGATATAAACCTTCTAACCCTCACATCTTCAATCCTAAGTTTTCCCCATACCTTTTGAAATGTAAAATAAGAAAAATATTTCTCATAATTCTGTCAAAACAGTGATGGTCTTGATATGACTATGCCAATAATTATGTAGGTTGAAGGAAAGAACAGTTTAGGTGTTTAGAACAAAGTAATTCTGATGATGAAAGATGTTGAGAAGAAGCTTGGTAACCATGGAAAGAACAAAGGATAGGGAGTCAGAGGGTCTAGGTTCAAAACGAGCCCCCAGCACTAATTCCCTGTGTGACCTTAGGTAAGTCCCTTAACCTATGCGTCCCTCAGTTCCCCATGAGCTGGCCTTTGCTAGTCTCTAAGGTTTAGCTCTAAATCTATGGCCCGTCAATTTTATTTTTTTTGCTTTTTGGAGGGCAATTGGGGTTATGTAACTATGCCCAAGGTCACATGGCTAGGTTTTTGTTTGTGTGTGCATTGTGTCTGAGGTCGGATCTGAACTCAGATCCTTCTGATTCCAGGGCTGACACTCTACTCACTGCGCCACCTAGCCGCCCCAAGCCCATCAATTTTTAAAAAGGGCTTATCATTCTATCATACACACATATACAATTATATATTTATATGCATGCAGTTCATGACTGCCAGCAATGAATAAAGCTGGTACACTCTAGTGATGTCATGGAGAAGTAAAGCTTTTTTTCCCCTTTTTTGCGTCTTTTTTTTTTGAAGGGGGAAGGCAGGGCAATTAGGGTTAAATGACTTGCTCAAGGTCACATAGCTAGTAAGTGTTAAGTGTCTGAGGTCAAATTTGAACTCAGGTCCCCCTGACTCCAGGACTAGTGCTCTATTCACTGTGTCACCTAGCTGCCCCTAAAGCATTTTCAGGGTACTTAGTAGAATGCTCAGAACTTTTTCTCTTCTTTTATACAAAATAGGAATATAGGTCACACCATCCTTCTCTGTGTGCACTCACACACACTCATTTCTTACGAAGTTTCTGTTACCTCCTTTATTAGTGTAATACTGGACAGGGACAGCCTTTTACTTTGATGTTTTCCTTTGGTATAAGAGAACCTGAAGCCTCAAGGTCACACATGACCTTCTAAGTCCTTGGGTGCAGCCTTTTGACTGAGTCCACGTTTTATAGAACAAATCCTTTTATTAAGAGTATTTGTTCTGTGAAATTTGGATTCAGTCAAAAGGCTACAATTGAGAACCTAGAGGGTCACATGTGGCCTTGAGGCTGCAGGTTCCCCACCCCTGAATAACATCTGGAGAAAGGTATTGCTAAACTTCCTCACCTTCTTGTGATGCTATTTCTCTAGTCTAGGAGAATGGTCTTTTTTTAGTTCCCTTATCTGAGTTTCACTCCTTTTGTCAATCTTCACCCTTTATTTAGCTTTAATTTTTCTGAACTTAACAGATATGGAAAAAGAACATTTCTATATACAAAGTAGACCAGAAAAAAGAAGATTATATATAAAACTGTGAGTCTATTACATACAGCTTGCTTTTTAAAGTACATAATATATTGAAAACATTAGTTTTAAAGCTCTTTTGCTATTTGTATTTCCTTCTGACATTCTTTCTGTTTTTCAAAATACTCCAAAGATCTTTTCTTCCTTTCTCCTCTCTCTCCTTGCTTCCTTTTTTCTTTTGTTCCTGTCGGTCATTCTTTTTGGAGGGAAGGTAACACTATTGCTACCTCTCATTTTATTACATTTTAATAGGTACATTATATAAAGTAAACAAATATTTAGCATCCAATTTCATTTCTTAACTTACAATGATATGGTAAAAGCAATGACCATCAGCTGTCACCTCTCATATGTTGATGACCAAAAAAAGTAATGATATTTGAAGCCCTGGAAAAAAATTGCTAAGCCATCAGCACTCCCTTGTCAAAATGATCAGTGTAATTGACAATACAAGCAACAAAAGACACAAAGCAGAAATACAAATCATTACTCTCCATTGTCTAATATTTGTAAGTGGTCCAATCACTATGCCTACTCTAACGATTTTGGTCCAGGCACTGCCACTTTTAACATGGCTTAAGAGCATAAGAAAAATCTATATATGTAACCCATGTATCAAATGGGGTTCCTATATTCCTCTTCTCCTGGCAAATGAAACACGTTCAATCTTCAGGACTTCTTTCTAAGAACAATTGGTATGCATCATATTTACCCTCACCTATAAATCTCTCTGGCAGCATTTGAATGTTGTTAAATACTAGCTCTCCTTTAGAAACTAAAATTCACACAACATTATGTTCATTTAAAAATTCAGGTTACTCAATCTATAATGCAATGACTTAAGACATTTTCAAAGGTCTCAAAATTCTGTATCCATATATCTGTCTCTCCCTTAGAGATAGTCTATTTCCTGTGTAAGCACCAATATCTATTAAGCAAATGTAAAATCCAAAGCATATACAGACTAGAAAAGGATTCACATCCAAGTCCTAGTAGAACATAGTATGCTATCCTTTCCCTTTTTTGCTTACAAATTAAATTTTTAAAGTTTTCCTTATTTTTTATGAACTTAAAAATTAACACGAAACACGAATATTTCCCCATACAAAAAGAAGAGGGAAAGAGGATGCAAAATATACATAATTATTTTAAATGACATTAATTAATATGGATTTATAAGATATTGCTGAGAAAAATATACAAAAAACTTTTTTGTACATTTCAAATTTAACATTGTAGTTTCAGTGCTGTACTGCTTGTCTTTGTCCCCTTCTGAATATTTTCCTGATCTCTTCTGTTTATTTCTTAATGATTCATCAACGCTTCCTTCCTTCTTTCCTTTTTTGTATAACTATCATAATTATTCCACTGCTTCCCAGCTCCACTTCCCCTACGAAGTCCACCCTAATAACAAACAAGTATGCTCATGAAAAATAAGAAGTGTATACATGGCATTGGCCACATTTGGAGATACACCTCATTTTGAAATTCTGTTCTGTCACCTCTATGAATGGAGTGGAAAACATGTTTCATTGCAAGTCTCCTGGAATAGTTACTTTTTTCTACTTCTATAAAGCAGTCACTTAAAGGTTTTGTATGGAACTGAATCTGCAAATTGATTTAAGTAGCATTGGCATTTTTATTATTTGGCATTATCCAACCACAAACAATTAGTATCTCTCCAATTATTTAGGTGTGGCTTTATATCTATAAATATAACTACAAATACGTTTTGTAGTTATATTCATAAAATTCCTCTGTGTGTGTCTTCTTATTTGAACTCCCAGATATTTAGTACATTCTATAATAGTTTAGATAAGGATTTCTTCATCTACCTCTTCCAGGGAGGTGTTATTCATAGTATGTAGGCTTTTGGTGGTTGTTTTATATCCTCCTACCTTACTGAAGGTTTTTAAAATTAATTTTTCATTGATCCTCTACAACTCTCTAGGACTAAGTAAACCATCATGGCATCTGTAAAAGTGATAATTTTGTTTCTCTTTGTCTATCCTTATTTCTTCAATTCCTATTTTTGTCTTATTAATATTTCTAAAACTACAACTTATTACAGTGGTTGACAATTCTTACTTTGCCACTGATCTTATTAGAAAATCATCTGAGGTTTCTCCATTTTGTATTCATGGCCTTAGATAGATACCATTTACTATATTAAGGAAAGGTTCACTTATTCACAAGAACATTGTTTTATTTACCAGTTGAACTGGGAGGAAAGATGTCTTCAATTTTGTTTCTCTTTCAGAATTTTTTTTGTGTTTAGAAGGAGTTGGGTTGTTTGTTTGTTTTTGCTTATTGCTTTTCTAATTTTTAGTTGCGTGTTCAATTGATTGATTTGTTCTTCTTTTCTTGACCAAAGTATAGCTATAAAAATTTCCCCTTAAATACTGCTATGACTACATTACAAAAAGTTTTGGAATGCTACCTCATTTATATAATTTTTTTGGTAAAAGTTATTCATTGTTAGTCAAAATGGGTGCATGACTTAGATATAGAGGCTGATATTATAAACAAATTAGAAGAGCAATGAATAGTTTACCTGTTAGATTTATGGAGAATGGAAGAATTTATGACCAAACAAGAGATAAAGAACATCATGGAATGCAAAATGGATAATTTTGATTAATTTTTTTAATTAATTTTAATTTTGAAAATTTTTTTGCACAAACAAAGCTAATGCAACCAGGATTAGGAGGGAAGCAGAAAACTGGCAAAGAATTTTTATAACCAGTATCTCTGATAAAGGCTTAATTTCTAAAATATGTAGATAACTGAGTCAAATTTACAAGAATGTAAGTTATTCCCCAATTGATAAATGGTCAAAGAATATGAATAGACAGTTTTCAGATGAAGAAATTAAAGCTATCTATAGTCACACGAAAAAAATGCTCTAAATCACTATTGATTAAAGAGATGTAATTCAAAATAACTCTGAGGTACCACATCACACCTATCAGGTTGGCTAACATGACAAAACAGGAAAATTATAAATGCTGGAGAAGACACAGGAAAATTGGGACAGTAATGCATTGTTGGTGGAGTTATGAAGTGATCAAACCATTCTGCAGAGCAATTTGGAATGATGCCTAAAGGGCTATAAAAATGTGCATGCCCTTTGACCCAGCAATACTATTTCTAGATCTGTATCCCAAAGAGATCATACAAATGGGAAAAGGACCCACATATACAAAAATATTTATAGCAGCTCTTTTTGTGGTGGAAAAGTATCAGAAATTGAGGGGATGCCCATCAATTGGGGAATGACTGAACAAGTTGTGGCATATGAATGTAATGGAATATTATTGTGCGATAAGAAATGACGAGCAGGCAGACTTCAGATTCCCTTCAACTATTCTCATACTGAGAAAAGTTTCATAAATTACAATTGTCATTTTTCCATGTAGGAATGTAAATAGTTCAACTTTGATAAATTACTTATGATTCCTTTTCCCTGTTTACCTTCTCATGCTCCTCTTGCTTCTTGTATCTGAATGTCAAATTTTCCATTCAGCTCTTGTTTTTTTCATCAAGGATGCTTGAAAGCTCTTTATTTCGTTGAATAACCATATTTTCCCCTGAAACATGATACTCATTTTTGCTGGGTAGGTGACCCTTGGGTTCAGTCCCAGTTCTTTTGCCCTCTGGAATATCATATTCCATGCCCTTCGATCCCTCAGTGTAGAAGCTGCCAGGTCCTGGGCTATTCTGATTGTGTTTCCACAATATTGAAATTGTTTCTTCCTGGCTGCTTGGAGTATTTTTCTCCTTGATCTGGGGATTCTGGAACCTGGCTATAATATTCCTGGGAGTTTTCTTTTTGGGATCTTTTTCAGGAGGTGATCAGTGGATTCTTTCAACCTCCATTTTGCCCTCTGGATCTAAAACATCAGGGCAATTTTCCTTGAGAATTTCTTGAAGGGTGATTTCTAGGTTCTTTCCTTGATCATGGCTTTCAGGTAGTCCAATAATTTTTAAATTGTCTCTCCTGGATCTATTCTCAGGTCAGTGGTTTTTCCCATGAGATATTTCACATTGCCTTCTAATCTTTCGTTTGTTTGGATCTGCTTAACAGCATCTTGATTTCTCATAAAGTCACTAGCTTCCATTTGCTCCAGTCTAACTCTGAAGGAATGAATCTCCTCAGTGAACTTTTGAGATTCTTTTCCATCTGGCAAATTCGACTTTTTAAGGCATTCTTCTCCTCATTGCCCTTTTGGGCCTCCTTTGCCATTTGAGTTAGTCTATTTTTTAAGGTGTTGTTTTTCCTCAGTCAGGCTGTTGACCCTCATTTCATACTTTTCCTGCATCCTTCTCATTTCTCTTTCTAATTTTCCTCCACTTCTCTTATTTGATTTTTAAAGTCCTTCTTAAGGTCCTCTATGGCCTGCAACCCACTCATGTTTTCCCCTGGGGCTTTTGGAGCAGGACTTCTGACCTCACAGTCCTTTTCCCGCTCTATGCCCCCAAAATAGGAGTCTAGGGCTGCATTTTTCTGTTTCCTTTGCCTTGGCATGTTGCCACTTAATTGCTTGACTTTTGGGCTTGTTGCCACACTATGGCTTTAAGGCCAGATAGAGGAATTTTCGTCCCGAACGTGTGGGGGGCAACTTCCGTTTCTGGCAAGCTATAAACCCACCCACAACTTCACCCTAGATCACAATCCAGATCCAGGGAGGTTAAAGCAAGAGCGATTACCCCCCAAGACTGATCGCTGGATCTCCCCACAATTTGTAGGTTGGGAGCCGGAAATGCCTCTGAAAACTACAAAATGGCGTTTGTCCTCAGCGGCTTCTAGCCCCCAGGGGAGGGAGCTGACGCATTCCCCAAATACAGGTCCCAAAGTCCATAGGACACTAACCTCTTACTTTGTCCTAGGCATGTCTATGTTGATAATTCTGGCGTCTCCACAGTTCCTGGTGTTCTGGGGTTCCTCCAGCTGGCTGCTGGCCCTGCCGCCCTGGGGCTAAAACCTCGGCTCACGTGGACCTGGGCTGGGCTCGGCTCCTGCGCTCTGCGCGCTGCCGGCTCCCAGACCACTGCGCTGGTCCTTCCTGCGGGGTGCTGGGCTGTCCTCAGCGGGAGGTTAGCTTCTCTGTGTCGTTCTGTGGGTGCTGGGGCTCCAGAAGTTTTTCAGAGTCCTTTTTTACATAGTTTGTGGAGAATCTGGGGGCAGAGAGGCTTGGACGAGCTGTTTCTACTCCGCCATCTTGGCTCCGCCCCCACCGATCAGAGTTCTTAAGTCTTTCAAAGTTGTTTGTCTTTACAATATTGTTGTTATTGTTTTTATTCTTGCATAAATTGTTCCCTTGGTCCTGCTCACTTAACTGCATCAATTTACACAAATTTTCCTACACTTTTCTAAAACCATACCTTTCACAAATTTCTTACAGAACAATAATATTCTGTTACATTTGCATCAATTAGTATTTATTAATGCCTTATATATTCCAGGCACTTTGCTAAGCATGAGGATACAAGTACAAAGAATGAAGCAATGCCTACTATTCACAATAAGCTTATATTCTAATGAGAAAGACAAGTATATATAAAATAATGTGCAGCATAAATTTGTTGTTCAGTCATTTTTTCAGCCACGTCCAGCTTTTTGTGACCTCATTTGAGGGTTTGGGTTTTTTGTTTTGTCTTGTTTTGTTTTTTTAGTTATATGCTCTTTGTCTGGTAGTACCAATAATCCATCCATCCAATGATTAGACAGCTGTAATTCACATCTAAAATAACTCATATCCTTCATTTATGCCTTGGGCTTCACTTTCATCTTTTAGTGGAGTGAACATTTTTTGCCACATAATTATTTCCTTAAATAGAATTAGCTGCTGAATGTTGAGAAGGGGCAAGAGAGCTTTAGCACCTCTCTAATCCTTAGAATTAGCCTCATATATCTAGGTGTGGGGAACTTGTTCTGTGAAGTTTGGATTCAGTCAAAGGGCTGCCCTTGAGGACCTAGAGGGCCACATGTGGCCTCAGGACCACAGTTTCCCCACTCCTGACCTAGAACAAAATGAGAGCGGGAAGAACTACTGCAATACAGTGAAACTTTTTTTTAATGTTTTTTTGGAGGGTTATAGAACTATCTATTGCTTGAATAATTATAAAAATGAGACTTTAATAATATGTAGATCTTATGTTTTAGAGACATGTATATGTGAATCCCACTGTATAGCAGAATTCATAGTCTACTGAGTCATGTTATATTGCAAGATTCTTTTCTAGTTTGTTAAAGTAATCCCAAGGTATTGACTGAAAAAATATTCCACATCTGTGTAATAGACCATTATAGATAATAATAAATATTATATTTTGTTACTTTATATGTAGAAAAATTATATACTAAATAGGAAAATAAAACATCTTTTTTCATTGTAAAATTTGCCAGTTTTGTTGTTGTTCAGTCGTGTCTGACTCTCTATGACCCCATTTGGGGTTTTCTTGGCAAAGATACTGGAGTGGTTTGTTATTCTCTTCTCCAGCTCATTCTACAAATGAGGAAACTGAAGCAAATGGGGTTATGTTAAACCCTGGGTCACACAGCTACTAGCTGTGTCTAAGGACGGATTTGAACTTGCAGAGATGAATCTTACTGACTTCAGGTCCAGCATTCTATCCACTGTTCCACCCACCTGCCCCAACATATGCCATATACTTAGGCATTAATGGACATATTTTTTCTAAAAACATCTTTGTCACTCATTTATCAAAAATTTCAGTTTAAGCCAATCATCATAATTGATTTTTAATTTCAATGGCAAATTGTACATTCACATTTTACTTAAATCAAACCTGAGTATTATGGACCTGAACCACAAATGCTTTCTGGGGAAGTGGAAAAAAATAAACAAAAAATATTTCCTTTAAAAAAATCATAAAAAGAAACTTTTCACAAATTACCTTTCTAAAAGGTAAGATTGTTTAGAATGCTCAAAAGAGCATCATCCTTATATCAAATCAAGCAAGGTCCAGGATAGAAGAAACATTGTGCCAAGAGGTGATTTCTCAGCAAGATGTTAACATCTGAACACAAAGTGATGTGTCTGGAAGTAGAACCACTGAGCTGAAAACAACCTGGGTGTGAGTCAGAGAATATTAGGACAGGCCCTGTCCACCAGAAATACAGACTTGATCGCATGTGACTTCTGTCATGTCTGGAGAAATCAAGAGTGAAACATAAAAGCAAGGCAACAGAAATGTTTCCAAATGAGCCATGCAGCCTCTGAGGCAAGTCATCTGGCAGACAGTTAAATTCAAAGGGAAAGCCTCAACATACCTCATTTAGAGTCTTCAGCCACAGTGCTTCTTCATTAATCCTTCAAAAAGGAAAAAGGCAAACTTCATTTTCCCAGTTGTGATCGTTCCCTCCATTATGGACACCCTCTCCTCTTTGGCTAACTAGTATCTGTAAGAGCTGGCTCAGTCTCAATAGCCTCTTTAGGATCCTAATGACCCACTCAGTAGCAATAAATGAAAAACTAATCCTTATTTCATACCATTGACCGTAAAGGATTTACTAACTCATGCTACCCTGCAATCAGGCTTGTAAGAAGCAGATTACTGCCACTTAATACAGTAAATCTACACATTCCAATCTGCTACAGTTAGGAGTATTTAAGGCTTATTTCCCTATTACGCCTAAGTGTCTTAATGCTATGGTATAAAAAAGTTTTGATAAGGTTCGTAGCTATATGAGTTAGGTGTTGTAGCAGATTCATGCTGGACTTGGGCAGGAAGACAAGTTCAAATCCTTCCTTGGATACTTAATAGCTGTGTTACCATGAGCAAGTCACTTAGCCTCTGTTTGCCTCAGTTTACTTATTGTAAAGCGAGGAAAATAGTGGCACCTCCCTCCCAGGGTTGTTGTGGGTCACAGGAAGTCAGGCACGACTGAAACAACTGACCAGCAACAAGCTTCATTAGAGCAGTGCCTGGTCCATTGTAAGTGCTACATAAATATAAACTACTGTCATTATTATTTTAAAAAATCCTATGCCACAAGATTGTTGTGAGGACCAAATGAGGTGATAATTATAAAGTACTTAGAACAGTACTGGGTACATTTAGATGCCATATAAATATTAGCTATTATTATTGATTGTTATTAGGTAGCATACTAGATAGAGCATAGACTCTGGTGTCAGGGTTCAAATTCAGCCTCAAACATTGACTAGTTGTGTGACCCTGGAGAAATCACTTAACCCTATTTGCCTTGATTTCTTCATCTGTAAAATAAACTAGAGAAGGAAATGGTAAACCATTATAGTATCTTTGCTAGATATTGTTTACATATTTTGGCTAGAAAACCCCAAAGTGGGGTCACAGTCAGACATGACTGAAAGAACTTAATGACAGGAAACTTAGAACAGTGCCTGGTAAATTTTAAATAAATGTTAGCTATTATTATTAATTACTATCAAATGAGATAATTGCAAAGTGTTTAGAACAGTGCCTGGTACATAATGTAAGCTATTATTATCATTTAGATTCTATGTCACAAGGTTGCTGTGAGGATCCAATGAGGTAATTATCGTAAAGCACTTAGTACAGGGTCTGGTACAAAGGAAGCATTATATAGTTATTATTTTTTATGAAATTGGAATAATAATAGAGCTGACCCCATAGGTCATCATGGGGATCAAATGAATAATGTAAGCAAAGCACTTGCAAACCTCAGAAAACTATGTAATGCTATCTATTAAAGTTATTTTGCTCTTCAAATGATTTCTTTCAAATGATAATAATGGCAAGCATTTATAGAGTGCTTTAAGCTTTGCTAAATGCTTTACAAGTATTATCTTATTCTATCCTCATGACAGCCCTGAGATATACATTCTATTATTTTTCCATTTTATAGTTGAGGAAATGGAGGCAGGCAAAGGTTAAGTGACTTACCCAAGATCACACATTTGGATTTGAGCTTACTTTCCAGACATCAGATCCATTGTCCGATCTACCACACCATTCTAGCTGCTCTAAATCAATGTGATTATATTTACAGTATTAGAAAAGTGAAACAGGGAGGAGGAGGGAAGAGAAGGAGGGAGGGGCTGGCGGCCTCTCGGTGCCCCCTCCTCGGCTCGCTCGCTCGCTCTGTCTCCCTCTCTGTGTAAGTGAGGAGAGGAGGAGGGGAGTCGGGGGGAGGATCTCCATTGAAATAAACAACCAGGCAGCAGTTATTAACACGGGAACATGGCGGCCACAGCCTCTGCTTCTGCTTCACCGTCCGCAGCCGCCACCTGACTGACTGACCAACCCACCGATTTCCCGGAGGCTTGAAATGTCTCAAAGTACTGAAGATCACACACCAACAACTGGTAGAACTGATCTGACTACTTATTTGAATCTTGCTTTCTCTTGTACCTTGCTACAAACTTACAGATCTTTCACACTGTGTCCTGAATCAGATTTATCTAGATTTGAGGGGGCGGAGCCAAGATGGCGGAAAGGAAGCAGTAACCTCGCTGAGCTCCTCTGTCACTAAGTCCAAAAGGGTGAATCTGAGCGGATTCCGGAGTGACGGAGCCCAGTGGAAGACAGAGCATGGCGGAATCCAGCCCAGGAGGTTGCCCAGTGTGTCCGCACAGGTCGAGCGCAGAGCGCGTGGGGTCTGCACAGCTCAGACCTAAGAGCAGGCAAGCAGACTACACCAGAGAGAGAAAAAGCCCCAGCCTGCAGACTTACCAAGGACGAATCGCTGTCATCTCGCAGAGGGAACGGATCATTGGAGCCAGGTAGGAGAGTCGGGCTCCCAGTGGAGAGAGTGGCTTCTCAGGCTGCATTCAGCCCCCAGCCTGGAAGTTTAGAAACTGCCTGCCTGTATGATACAGGGGCTGGAATGGCAAAGTAAATTCTAGCTGCTCAGATCCTCCCATCCCTCCTTCATGAAGCAGAAAACCCAAAGATAAGTCTCCCACCCAGAGTGAAATCCCAAGTTAATGGAAATAGCCTCAGGCTTGAGAATCTCCAAGAAGGGGTGTAACTGAGACAGCCAGGAATCTGAAGAGAAGAGAGGGAGGGGACCCAACAAGCCCCACCTCACCTCACCAACAAAAGCCTACTTATAGCCCAGGGGTATAGAGGCAGAAATCTGAAGTGGTCAGACTCAACCCCACCTACACATCTACATTCCTCACTGACTTCCCTGACTTAGCCATAAACTAGCCACCCAGAGGTATTCAAAGTCAAGGATCAGGCCCCAAACTCATAGCCTGAGAAACTAAGAAACAGGAAGTCACAATGGGAAAGAAGGAAGCTGAAAAGGAGAAGGGGAAGGCAAGAAAGTCTATTCGAGCATACTATGCAGGGCATGAACAACCAAATATACAGGACAATATAGACTCTCTACCCACATCTGAGACCACAGAAGGAAACATGATCTGGTCTCAAGCCCAAATAGCATTCCTGGAGGAGCTTAAGAAAAATTTTAAAGACCACATCAGGGAGGCAGTGACCAACTTGGAAAAACGTCTCAGTGAAGTAATTGGAGAAAATACCTCCCTAAAAAAGGAACTTCAAAAACTAACTGAAGATCATAATTCACTAAAAATTAGATACAATCAAACTGAAACTCAGAACTCTATGATGCAGCAGGAGTCAATCGAAAAAAACAAGATGATCGAAAAATTGCAAGAAAATGTAAAATATCTCACTGGAAAAATAACTGACCTAGAGAACAGATCCAGGAGAGACAACCTAAGAATTATTGGTCTACCAGAAAGCCATGATGAGAAAAGCAGTCTAGACAACATCCTCCAAGAGATTGTCAAAGAAAACTGTCCTGAGGTCCTGGAATCAGAAGATAAAATAGCTATTGATAGAATTCACCGGACTCCTCCTGAAAGAGATCCCAAACTGAAAACTCCAAGAAATATAGTAGCCAAATTCCAGAATTATAAGATTAAAGAAAAAATTCTACAAGCGGCCAAAAAGAAACAATTCAAATATCGAGGAACTACAGTCAGGATCACACAGGACCTAGCAGCTTCTACATTAAAAGAGCGGAGGGACTGGAATTTGATATTTCGTAGGGCAAGAGAGCTAGGACTACAACCAAGGATTAACTACCCAGAAAAACTGAGCATAATCTTT
>WOXC01000988.1:0-34949 GCA_011680675.1 Gymnobelideus leadbeateri
ATAGATAGACAGATAGATAGATAGATAGATAGACAGATATACACTTAACTGTGATAAACTTGGTCTAGTTTGATAAAGCAATGCTAGTTCCTATGGATTCCTACTTCTTTTTCTAGAAGTTCACCAACTATCCATTTTATGATACATTGTACTAGGAATCTAGGAATGTCAATCTCACTGCCCTGATGAGTAGTGACACATTCATCAGAATGCTTCATATGCACTATAACACAGAACTATAATCTGAATTTGAAATTTGTATTAAAAAAACAAACCCTCTAAAACAAGTCTGTTTCCATTTTATTTTCTTTTCATAATCTCACTGTTTTATCTAGAGCAATATAAGAGAATGTGAGACAAATGGAGGCATTTTTCCCCCTGACAAATACTGATAATATCTCAGTGGAAGTTTTATGGTGTTAATCTCCACTTTTGGAATGCTCTCAGAAAAGAACCCTGTCTGCTGAAAAGTTTCCAGATGAATACTCCATAACATTTCAGGTTGTCCAAAGTCCTAAGTTACTGGATGCAGACTGAAGTGCTGTAGTTATAATCTCAACAGTTTAGTTGGCTAACCTAACTAGATAAGGAGATGGAATATGGTGAAATAGAAAAAGGATGGAATTTATATCATTGCAAATTGCTATTCTAAATCTATCAGCTATGTGACTTTGGCTTAATCATTTAAATTCTTTGAGGGTTGAACTACAGTGTCCGCAATGTGATTTTTATTTTCCCCTTCTAACATTTTAGTATATAAGAAGATCCACATAGGATCACCCATACATACCCCATACTTCTGGAGTAACTTTTGACAAATTGTGCCTTACTCAATCTGTTTTCAGTCTTCAGGGATTCCTTCCAAATTATATATCTTTAGCTTGTTTAGCAGAATTTTCTTGAGGAACTATAAAAATGTAGCTCATTTCTAAATATCAGCAAATGAAGGTAAAAGCATATTTCACTTCTCATGTAAGCATTCAAAGAAATAATATGGAGGATGTATGAAAAGTCTTATTACAGCTTTAAATGTTCATAGCTTAAAACTACACTAAGGTTTCAAGGCACCCTGTATATGATGTATAGCATAGCTTTTATTTTACCCCATAGACAATGCAAGAAATACAAAAGAAATCCTATATCCCAGAAGTGTCAAATTTGTAGCATTCTAAGTCAATATGTGACCTGCAGGGATTGTTAGGTTAGGTTTACTGGCTCCCATTTTTATGTGTTTGATAACAACTAAGGTAGTCCACAAACCATTTATTGAATTTTTCTTTTTGTCTCTGGTTATTCTTACATTTGCTCCAACCTAGAGAACTATATAACCCAATAGAATCAAAGAATCGTTCTGTGATTTGGAATCCTCTAGGTAGAAAAAATGACATGGAGGTTATTAAAAAACAATTAAACCCCAACCTTTCTTTTTTTCTTATAACTAATGTGGAAATATTTCTTTTTTTCTCTTTTTTTGGAGTTGTCTTGATTGAAAATCATTGTTTTATTTTATAAATCATTATTTTATTTATATTTTTTAGTATTGGTATGGATATTGGGCTTTTTTTTTTTTTTAAAGCAATTGGGGTTAAGTAACTTGCTCGAGGTTACACGGCTAGTCATTATTTATGCGTGGGTGCTCATTTTCTGAGGCCGGATCTGATCTCGGGTCATCCAAACTCCGAGGCTAGCGCCCTTACTCACTGCGCCACCTAGCCGCCCCTTTAGGGCAATTGGGGTTAAGTAACTTGCCCAAGGTTACACGGCTAGGTTTTTTTGTTTGTATGGATTAAGTGTCAGAGGCCAGCTCCGAACTCAGGGCCTTCTGATTCCAGGGCCGGCGCTCTATTCACTGCGCCACCTAGCCGCCCCTTTTTTCTTTTTTTAATAAAATGCTTTATTAACTTCTAGTTTACATCATTCATTTCCACAAGATTTTGAGTTACAAATTTTCTCCCTGTTTTTCCCCCTAACCAACACCACAAAATAGCGATCCCACTGGATATCCCCTCCTCCAATCTGCTCTCTCCCATATCTTCCCCCATACACCCTATGGTCCATCCAGTAGTGCATGGTGGATCTCTATGCCCCAGTGCCTGTATATCTTATTTCCCAGTTACATGTAAAATAATATTAATAATAATATATATGTACGTATATGTGTATGTATATATATGCATGTATATATATATATCTGTATATATGTGTGTGTGTATATATATATATATATATATATATATATATATATATATATATACATAAAACATTTGGTTTTAAATCTTTGCATTACAGATTCATTCCCTTCCTCCCTTATCATCCAACCTTACTGGGAAGATAAGCAGTTCAATATAGGTTGTACATGTGTATCTATGCAAAATATTGCCATAGAGGATATATTGTAAAAGACTGACTATATTCCCCTCTGTCCTATCCCACCTCCCACATGTTCTATTTCCTACTTTGATCCTGTCCCTTTTCAAAAGTGGGTGCTTCCAACTTCCCTCCCCCCCAGCCTGCTCTCCCCTCATACCCCCTCTCATCTCCTTACCCCCTGCTCTCCTATAGGGTGAGATAGCCTATTTAGTGTGTATGTCATTCCCTCCCTAAGCCAAATCCAATGTGAATAAGGTTGACCCATTCCCTTTTCCCTTCCTGTTCTTCCCCTCCATTGTGACCATTTTCCCTTGTCTCTTCTATAAGAGATAGTTTACCCCATTCTGTCTCTCCCCATCTCCTCTCATTATATCCCTCTCTCACCTCTTAATTTCACCTTTTAAGTATCATCCCTTCCTATTAAGTTGGTCCTGTGCCTCTATCTATGTATAACTGTACACATAAATACACACATTCACATATGTATTCATATGCCCATATACCCTCATTTATTGACATTTATGTATGCATATGTATATATGTATATATATATATGTGTGTGTGTGTGTGTGTGTGTGTGTGTATGTGTGTGTGTGTGTGTGTGTGTGTATTCCCTTCAACTATTCTCATACTGAGAAAAGTTTCATATGTTACAATTATGGTTTTTCCATGTAGGAATATAAATAGTCCAACTTTGATAAGTTCCTTATGATTTCTTTTCCCTGTTTACCATCTCATGCTTCTCTTTCTTCTTTTATCTGAATGTCAAATTTTCTATTCAACTCTGGTTTTTTCATCAGGAATGCTTGAAAATCCTCTATTCCATTGAATAACCATATTTTCCCCAGAAATATATTACTCAGTTTTGTGGGGTAGGTGATTCTGGGTTTTAATCCCAGCTCCTTTGACATGCAGAATATCCTATTTTAAGCCCTTCAATCACTCATTGTAGAAGCTGACAGATCCTGTGTTAAACTGATTGTGTTTCTACTATATTCAAATTGTTTCTTCCTGGCTACTAGTAATATTCTCTCCTTGATCTGGGAATTCTGGAACCTTGCTATAATATTCTTTGGAGTTTTCTTTTAGGGATCTTTCTCAGGAGGTGATTGGTGGACTCTTTCTACCTCTATTTTGCCCTCTGGTTCTAAAACAGGGCAATTTTCCTTGAGAATTTCTTAAAGGATGATTTCTAGGTTCTTTTTTGATCATTGCTTTCAGGTAGTCCAATAATTTTAAAATTATATCTCTTGGATCGATTTTCCAGGTTAGTGGTTTTCTCAATAAGATATTTCACATTGCCTTCTATTTTTTTCATTTGTTTGAATCTGTTTAATAGTATTTTTATTTCTCATAAATTCATTAGCTTCCATTTGTTCCAATCTAATTCTGAAGGAATGGTTCTCTTCAGTGAGCTTTTGAGATTCTTTTTTCCATCTGGCAAATTTGGCTTTTTAAGGCACTCTTCTCCTCATTGCCTTTTTGAGCCTCTTTTGCCATTTGAGTTTGTCTATTTTTAAGGTGTTATTTTCTTCATTCAAGTTGTTGACTCTCATTTCATAATTTTCTTGCATTGTTCTCATTTGTCTTCCCAACTTTTCCTCCACTTCTCTTATTTGGTTTTCAAAATCTTTCTTAAAGTCCTCTATGGCCTGTAACCAGCTGGTATTTTTCTTGGAAGTGTAGGAGGTGTAGGAGTTCTGACTTCATTGTCTTCCTCCTATTCCATGCTTTGATCCTTTTTGTCCCCAAAATAAGAGTATAAAGTCGGGTTGTTCTATTTGCTTTGTTTCCTTTGCCTGCTCATGTTGCCACTCAATTACTTGACCTTTGGACTTTTTATCACAGGAGGACTCTGCCACCAGACAGAAGAGCTTTGTTCCAAACACTGGGGTTTTCTCAGCCAATGAAGGTATTAGTTGGGTGCTGTCTCTGAAGCCTCCACATGCTCTGGCAAGCTGGTTGCACACCCCAGAACCTCCACCCTAGACTCCAATCCAGATCCAAGCATGTTAAACCAAGAGCGATTACCCCTCAGATTGGTTGCTTGGTCCCCTAAAATCTATAGGCCAGGAGCTTAAGCTGACATGTGATGGTGGCTGCACAGCCTGGGTGCCTCAGTGGCTTCTCCCTCCAGGGGACAAAGGCCAACCACACTCCCAAATTACTAGATTCCAAAGTCCACACTGCACTGACCTCTCACTTTGTCCTCAGCATCTATGTGTTGATAATTCTGGAAACCAGCACAGCTGTTGAAGTCCCTCCAACTGGAGGCTGGCTGTGGCCTCCCTGAGGCTAAAACCTTGGATTGTATGGGTCTGGGCTGGGCTCCCAGATTGCTGCACTGGGACTCCCTGCCAGCCTGCTGGGTTGCCCTCAGTGGGAGGTTAGCTTCTCTGTGTCATTTTGTCAGTTTGCAACCCCTAGCTTTCTTGTGGATCTGATCCGCAACCTAGGCAGTTATATTAACCTTTAACTTTTTGGTACTAATCTAATGGTACCCTTCTTGGAAATAAATAACCTTGAAGTTTTTAAAACAAATTTCTTCTTGGCATTCCAATGGATCCTGCCTTCTACCCAGAGAATTATAAATGTACCTAAATTAATGCTATTAATATAATGCTTTGTATTCTCCTTGGAAAGACATGGACTTGGGGTTGCAAAAAAGGCACTTACCATAAGACTTGAATTGCCTGAATAAGTCACAGAGGTACAACAAGGTCCTATCTCCATATTATGCCTTAGTCCCTTGCCATTCCTTCTATTCTAGGGGTCATATAGATAATCCCCTTTATCCCCAGAGGCTGGTGCTACCATGGAATATCCCCTTCTCATTCTAAAAGCCAATATCCCCAGACTCTCCAGGAACTTGAAGCTATCTATTAATTCCCTTCTTCCTTACCATAGAGGGTGGGCTATCTGGTTCCATTCACTATGAAGATTATATAATTAAGAAGTGTTGCTATGGCCTCTCAGTGGCAAAAGGGTAATTGATGGGAAGAGGGGGTACGATAGTGAATGCAAGCTACACATACTAACACAAAATTAAAATCATTACCTGCTCTCAGGGAGCTTACATTCTTCTGGGGGAAGATGGATGCTATGTGAATATTAATCTGCTTTTTAATAGGTCTATAGAATCATAGGAACTAATACTGAAAGGTCAGCCAGCCCATCCCCTTCATTTTTTTAGGTAAGGAAAGTGAGGTCCTAGGAAATTATCTGATTTGTTCAACACCATGCAGTTAGTATGTGCCAGAGCTAGGATTTGAACTCAAGTCCTATCATTCCAAATACATTGCTTTTTGTCACAAAGAATGCAAGTATATTTTGAAAAGCTTTTTGATCAGGTCTAGAGTAGGCAGAAAGCATCAGGGGGACAGAAACATCCACTATTAATCATCAACATTCATAAAGCACCTACTATGTGCCAGGCACATTTTACTAAATACTTTACATGTATTTATCATGTTTTTCCTTCACAGCAGCCCTAGTAAGTAAATGAAATTATAATTCCCATTTTACAGACAAGGAAATTGATGTAGATAGAGGTCAAGTCTTATCCAGGGTCACACAGCTTATAAAAGTCTGAGATCTGATGTGAAATCATGTCTTCTAGATCCCAGACAGTGTCCTATCCATTGTTCTACTTCTTATAAGTTGACTTCTGAATTTTCCTATGTTATGTGCACATGTGAAGGATTCACCATTCTGGAGTTGCATTTCATTCTCTGCTACTTCTCCCTGTGCTGATGAACACTGCTGGGGCAAAGCAAGTGATGCTGATGACTAGGTTCACTATAAAAATATCCTCTCCAGGCCCAACTGGGCTTTCATTGCAAACATATCCATTCTTTTATTTTTTTCTCAATTGACTATCACACTCTCCCAAGTGGCTATTTCATCTTTCCTTCTAACTTTTGCACCATCTCCTCTGTCCTTAATCTCAGCTAGAGATCAAGAACTACTACTCTTCTGAGAAAATGGGAGTAATCACTGCAGGCTTCCTTTTCTTCCCTTTTCTACCTCTCAAGGCCCTCTTTTGAAAACCCCAGGGTCTGATAAAGAGGCAGGCCTTATCTTGACCAAAGTCCTTTACCTTAGATTGCATTTCTTATAGAAGTTCCTAGCCCCATTCCCTCCTTTATTCCCTCTATTTCCTTTATGTTCAATTTTTCTTTATTTTCTAGTTCCTTCCTTACCACCTATAAGCATACCTAGGTCTCCCATACCTTTAGCAAAAACTTTTACTTGATTCCACTACCCTCTCAAGTTATCATCCTGGATAATTTCTACTTTTTGCAACATTTTTTTAGAATTAGAAGACAAAACATACTTGCATTTTGTCTCCATTTCATCACTTCTATTGAGGTTTAGGGGTGTTGGAACCCTGAAACAGTGACACCTAGGTCCTACCTGAATGAATTTAACTCAAGCCTTCTTTCAGTAAAAGAAAAATAAGGCTTATTAAAAACCTGCCACATCGGCCAGATTCTTAAGGAATCTGAACATTTGTAATGCTAATGTAAACGGGCCAGATTAAATCTGAGTCCTTCATGGAAATAAGATGGATCCTATATACAGAAAGTCTCTGAGCATGTTCTAGGGTTAGCCAAGTAATCTGGGGTGATTGGAGGAGGGGTCTTGGGAGGATCTTGATGGGAGTGGCCTGGAGTCTGGGGTGACCGGAGGTCAGAAGCCTGGAACCAAGAGAATGAGGTTTAGGTAGGATCCGGGATAGGAAGTAGCCAGTGGCAATACTGAGGTAACAGATAATGAAGGCCTAGGCTAGGTTAAGGGTAACAGAATTGGCAAAGCAATAATGAAAGGCCAGTTGAGGGGATTATAGCTTCAGGTGAATGCTAGATCAAGTGGGAAGAATCAAGGAGAGTTCAAGGGTTCCAGAATCTGTACCCTGTTCTTTCCATCTCAATTTATTTTCATTTCAGTACTAGAAAGAAATTGCTTGGGGGTGGCTAGGTGGCACAGTGAGTAGAGTGTCGGCCCTGGAGTCAGAAGGACCTGAGTTCGGACCTGACCTCAGACACTTAAGGCACACACAAATAAAAACTTAGCCATGTGGCCTTGTTACTTAACCCCAATTGCCCTCCAAAAAGCAAATAAATAAATAAATAAATAAAACAAAGAAATTGCTTTTTTCCAGGGTAGACCTAGAACTAGGAGGAAAGAATGTTTGGGTTGGGAACTTTGACTCAGTGCAGCATATTTGCCCCATAATGGGGCATTTCATGTGCTCTTCTGTGGGAAAAGTCAAAATTACCCAGAGAGGACCAAAAGAGAAGACAAAGGTCATGCATTGCAGAACCCAGGCATAGGACTGTGTAGAGGTGACCTTGTCTATCTAATGTTAAGAGCAGGTAACTAAACTCCTGAATGATTCATTTGGAGGGATAAAGAGGGCTTGGTGAGGAGTCTTCAGATGCTTTGCCTTACCCTGCCACAGGCTGGGCAGTCTTAGTCCCAAGCTCCTTATGAATGAAGATGTTGAATACTATATCCAAGAAGAGTAGGATAAGTTTTGGATTAGAGTATACCAGAAAGGACTGAAGATCTCCCTTCCAATTCAATTGCTTGTTCTCAGTGATAAGACTGGGCACTAGGACTTTTGTAGGGTAAGTGCCCCTGAGTAAAACCTTAGACATGTTAGAGGGATAAATTTCAACAACTTCTTGAGGGCAACCCAGACTGGCAGTCAATAAACCTGGCTTTAGTGTCTGCTCAGGTCTGATAAGTGGAAAGAGCATTGGCTTCAGAGTCAGAGGACCAGGGTTCAAATCTCATTGCCTATGTGACCTTGAGCAAGTACTAACCTTCCTCAGACTGTTTCTATGAAATGAAGTTGTATTTAATGACCTCTGAACTACCCATCATTCTGTGACATCTGAATCAAACATTTACACATTATCAGCCCAGAGCAAGAAATGCAATTGGAGGGCATGAATATAGCATTTACAGAAATGAAATCAGCAGTAGTGACTTGGTATGACCATACAGTCATAGGAGGAATCTATACTGGAATTTGTACAATCATAGATACATTATGGAATTGATTTTCAAGAAAGCTCAATGAGAGGAAGGCTGCAAAAGAAAGGAGAAAGGACCAGGGATTCTATTATTACCTTTCCCAAAAGAATGTAGGAAGACAAAATTAGTACCTGACCTATATACCTACTTTCTTATGTCAATCAAATCTTTATGTGCTGCTATATGAACTTATTGGGGGGATACTTGTTGAAAATATTAAAAAGGGAACTGAAACACTTCTGGGTAATTTTCTTTGGTGGAAAGCATTTTCATAGACACACAGATGACTGGGAGGCAGTGTAATATAGCAGAACAAGACCTGGATTTTTAGTCAGTGAAGGGCTCAAATTCCATCTCTGTTAATTACTGTGACCTTGGCTAAGTTCCTTCATTTCACGTAGATTTCATTTCCCTATCTATAAATTATAGAGGTTAAACTTGATGACCTTTAAGGACCCTTCCACCTCTTAAGTTTATGATGCTTTGATTTTCCACAACTGGGAATGCAAGATCCCTCTGTATTTACTCTTTGAAGAAAAAATCTATCTTAAAGGATCCTCTTATCAAAATGTCATTGATACATATAAAGAGATGCAATCATAATTATTCCATTATCCCCTGATAATAAATATCAAACAAAGCAGAAAAGAGGGAGGTAAAATCCATGTTTGCTCTTGTCCGGGATGGTGTCAATGAAAATAGAAGAAGCAGGGGGTCTATAATTGATGGTGAGGTTTCCAGATGGTGAAGCTAGGTAGTGTAGTGAATAGAGCACCCAACCTGAAGTAAGAAGCCGAGTTCAAATCTGGAGTCAAACACTTATTAGATGTTTGAATGGACTGGAGGTGGATAACATTCTTCTTCATGAATCCTTTGGGATTGTCTTGGATCAATGTATTGCTGAGAATAGCTAAGTTGTTCACAGTTCTTCATCATGCAATATCGCTATTACTATGTACAATGTATTCCTTGCTCTGATTAATTCACTTTGCATCAATTCATGTAAGTCCAGTTTTTTTTTTTGAAAATTGCTATGCTTGTTATTTCTCATAGCAGAAAAACATTCCATTATGATCATATACCACAACTTGTTCAGCCATTCCCCAATTGATGGATATCTCCTCATTTCCAAGTCTTAGCTACCACAATAAGAGTTACTATAAATATTTTTGCACAAATGGGTTCATTTTCTTTTTCTTGAATCTCTTTGAGATATAGACCTAGCAGTGGTATTGCTGAGTCAAAGGGTATACACTCTTTTATAGCTCTTTGGGATTAGTTTTACATTGTTTTCCAGAATGGTGGGATCAGCTCACAACTCCACTAAAAGTCATGCAAATGTTTTAAAGGTAGATCATCTTTTTTCTTCTTTTTGGAAGGGGGAAGGCAGGGCAATTGGGGTTAAGTGACTTGCCCAAGGTCACACAGATAGTAAGTGTTAAGTGTCTGCGGTCAGATTTGAACTCAGTTCCTCCTGACTTCAGGGTTGTGCTCTATTCACTGTTCTACCTAGCCATTCGAAGATAGAAACTCTTTAATTTCTGCCTTTATTTCCCCATTTCATAGCTCATAATAGCTTGTGTTGCATTTTGTTTTTTATCTGAAATTATTATTTCTTCAATGAAGGGAACTCCTGGGGTACAACCAGTCCAAAGATCCAGCTCAACTATTGTATAAAAGAGTTACCATTGAGGCCACTGAGAAATTTGTAACTTAGCCTAGTGACAAAGCTTGTATTTGTCAGAGGTAGGATTTTGACTTGGGTTTCTTTGAGCCAAAGCCTAGGCCTCTGGCCAGTGTCTCATACTGCATTTCATATAATCATCAATTAATAGATGTTTATTCAATTAAAACATTTTATAGAGTATAATGGAAGGTAACATGACCAGTTTGGCTAAAGTAAAATATGTGCTTGAAGAGTAAGAAATTTTAAAGATACCAAAAGGAGAAAGAACATGAATTTAGGTAGGTATATAACAAGACTTAAGTGGATAGTAGATGGACAGCCCAAGTGCAATAATGAATCCATGAATTATTAACGTGCTTGGAGGAAGTCAGTAAGCATCTAAGTGCTTACTATGTAAAAGGCACTGGAAGACCTCTACCATGTTGGCTAGGTTGCCTACATAATATCGATATAAAGAATTAAAGAAAATTAAGTATTAGAAGGGACCTCAGAAACCATGTAGACCTTACCTCAACCACTTCTACACAGTCAACCTAGCAGAACTGGTAAAACATCTTGAGGGAGAGACAGGAAATGACATGCTTTGAACAAACAGACACATCACCAACAAATCAACCACTATAACCCCTTAGACCCTGATGGAGTCATCCCAGTTACCTGAACTTAAGAGTCTTGGGTATCTCAGTACCAACCAGATCAGTGGTCCTTTTTCTAGCCTGGGCTCTTTCCCTGTTATCCATAACTGAAGGGAGCAATCTTTGTGCAGAATTATCCCAGCTTCCTTACAATGACCAACACTAATTGCTGATCAATTTCCAAGCAACACTAAAAGTCCTAGGAGTGGCATCATCTTCTTTGCCACCACCATCACCATTCATCCTCTGACTGTCCCAGCCCCTATAGTCATCATTCCAAGGAAATAGAATCTGTCAACTTTCTACATAAACTGTTGCTGCTACTACTGAAGATTCAGAAAATACAGTTCCTGACACTGAAGTCCTTGATGCTGCCAAATAATTCTACATTAGAAACTGATAACAGTTTTCACAATGGAAAAAAAAAAACTAATAAAAATGTATTAGCACCTATTTTGCTGCTATACCCTGAGGACCAATAGACATTTCCTTCTGACTTACAACTGAAATCTCCAATATGTGTTGTCTCTCCGTTCTAATGTCAGCCCTTTTTGAGCAAGGAGTGACCCTGCTTTTCTTTTTATATCACTAGCTTTTAGCATAATTCTTTGGACATAGAACAAACTTAATAAGTACTTTTAAATTAATTAATTTATCTCTGCACATTCATCCATTCATCATTCTTTCACAACACTCCAATGATATTTAAGCCATTTTGGAAAACTTGAAGAACTGTATAAAATTTAGGTGTTGTTTTTATTGCTATTCCAAAGCCAATGGACAAGGAGCCAGTCTCCAAGTGAAAAAGAACTGGGGTCAAGTTTCTCTTCAGATATACTTTTTTTTTTTGGCTTTTTGGAGGGGAGAACTGCAGGCAATTGGGGTTACGTGACTTGCCCCAGGTCACATAGCTAATAAGTGTTAAGTTATTAAGCGTCTGAAATCAGATTTAAGTTGTTAAGTGTTAAGTGTCTGAGGTTGGATTTGAACTCAGGTCCTCCTGACTCCAGGGCCGGTGCTCTATTCACTGCGCCACCTACCCACTCTGAACATATATTTTCTTAGTGACACTGGGCAATTCATTCACTTTCTAAGTGCTCCAGGTGACTCTCATACTTTAAATTGTAAAAGACATGTCAATCTGTGCCAGTAGATGAAGTGCCCTATATCAATGAAACCACAGACCTAGACAGTCCTTATACTTTGTTTTATTTATCACAACATCCTCATTAAGCCAGAAAATCTCTGGTTGGGGTCTTATGATCTCAGCTAGCCTATTACACATTTAGACAGCTCTAATTGTTAAAAAGCTGTTTGTTTTGGTTTCTTCTTCTTCTTCTTCTTCTTCTTCTTCTTCTTCTTCTTCTTCTTCTGCTGCTGCTGCTGCTGCTGCTGCTGCTGCTGCTGCTGCTGCTGCTGCTGTTACCTTTTACCTGACCTAAATCTTCTCTGCAACATTAACCTACTGTGGCTCCTATATATGTCTTCTGAGGTAAAGAAGGAAACAAGTATAATTCTTCTTCCAAATGCCATTTCTTTCAAACCCATGAAACTAGCTATCATGTTCCCATTCATTGCCTTCCTTTCCAGGATCAAAATCCACAATCCCAGTATCTGGTTTTCATATGGCATGAAATCAAGGTTTTTACCATTATGGTCAGACAAGAGCAGAATATAGGGTGAATAAATGTCTCTCCTCTTTCTAGAACCTATGCTTTAATAAATGCAGCCTAATTAGAATTAGCTGTTATTCATCTATCTATCTATCTATCTATCTATCTATCTATCTATCTATCTGTCTGTCTGTCTGTCTGTCTATCTATCTGTCTATCTATCTATCTATCTATCCATCTATTTATCATCTACCTATCTATTTATTTTGGCTGATACACCATATTATTGACCTGTTGAGTTTCCAATCCAATAAAGCTACCATATATTTTGTAGAACAACTTTTACTTTACAGATGAAGAAACTAAGGATCAAGAATGTTGTATGATTTACCTACGGTCCCAAAGGTATTGAGTGACCAGAGTATAGGACTCTGTGTGAATCAAATGAGATAAATCACAATAGCTCTTTAAGGTAAATATCACGGATCTTACTTTCTCCATTTTATAGGTGAGAGATTAGAGTCTCAGAGAGGTAGAATGACTTATTGTTCACTACACAGAAGCTACATTTTCTCTCATAACTTCAAGTCAAATGTCCCTTCCAATCATGTCTCACTCTTTCTCTATCATTGCTGACCCCAATAGTGATGACTTACTGACCAAGCCCCCTTCAATCCTTGCCACTTGCCTCCAGTTTTTCTTGTTATGTTTATCTTGTCTCTTTTCCGATTGGATCTTTTCTTTTCCTCCCCTTCTGTGACTCTCCACTATGCCTTGGAGGCACGAATTTTTCTGATGCAATTACCAGCTACTAAATAGAATAGTGTCTGTCATTTGGATAATTGGTATTAGACAGACCTTCAGAAAGATGGATTTATCTAGAACTATATTCCCAAATCTGAAAGGTGGTGTGGTATAATGAATGGGTCACTGAACTTGAAGATAGAAAAACCTGAGTTCAAGTCTTGCCTTTGACACTTACTAGTTGGGTGATACCAAATAGGGTGAGTCACTTAACATTTTGGATCCTTAATTTCCTCAATTTTAAAATAAGAGGTGTTCTGAAAAAGATCTGGGGATTTTAATGTATTGTAAATTCAATATGAGTCAGCAGTTAGATGTGATGGCCAAAATCTTACACAAACTAGGTTGCATTAAGAGAGGTATGGTTTGTAGGATTAGGGAGGAGATAGTCCCACTGTGCTCTGCCCTTATCTGACTACATCTGGAGTAGAATTCAGCTCTGGGCATAACAGTTTAAGGAAACCAGTGAATTGGAGAGTGTTCAGAGTAAGACAACCAGGATGGTGAAAGGAACTGAGTACATATTGGGTTTGATGGCCTCTCAGGTCCCTTTCCAGCTTTAAACTTATGATCCTAAACTTCCTGTTCTGTGGCATAACACTTTCTATTTAAATTTAATCTTCTTTTCTGAAAAATTTAGAGGAAATTAGCTTTTCATCTTTGGGATATATAAATAGGTTGATTTGCATTTGTCTATCATTTCAATGAAATGATTTTTTTTTCAAATGAAATTAACTCACAGGTAAAAATTTATATTTTAGTTGGATCAAAAAAAGGTTTTCAAGTGACTTTAATATTTATTAAGTCTCCTTAAAATGCATTATTAATGATGCAAAGGTTTTGTGTTTTTATAAAGAGCTAGATTTGATCTCTGAAATATTTTTTTTTTCTTTAAAGGTCATTTATGGATTCTCCCTCCCTCCTCTTTAATGCATTTATTTATGAAGGCAGTGAGCAGAGATCATTGATTTGCTATTTCAAGCACTGTTAATAAAAACTTTCAATTAGCAGGCTCTATTTGTAACCTACTCCCATGCTTTAGAATCCTACAAGAATACCCACTGCACAGTGATTTAGAGCTTTTGATCACACACACCAATGTGGGTGCAGTCACACACCACTAATCTCCATCACTGTGGAGATGTTGGGAATAGCAAGTATTTGGAGGTAGGAGTAATATTTGAGTTGCTTTCAGGTAATGAATGGTAATTGAATCAGTGTCTTCTGGGATTTTCTCCAAGATCAGAATTAAAGCAAAACTCACAGCTCAAAAGCACACATTGTTAAAGAGTTTCACCTTGTTTAAGGATGAGAACCATTCAACTTCTAACTTGGTCAGGACTCTCTTTTGTGAGTAAAAGTTTCTTTAACCTTCTTTCATTCCATTCCATTTGGATGGCCATGTGAATGGTATTCTTTTGTTTTTCTTTTAACAGCTGCTGATTGGTTATAAATTTTCCATTTGGATTCTTGCATTGTTTTTCAAGGTTATCTTTCATTTCAAATGAAAGGACAAAATAAGAGCAGGGGAAATTTTTTATTAGCATGGTTGATCCTTGACCTCAATTGAAAGTCAATGAGTCCCATGAACTGAGAAATTTGATTCATAGGTGCAAACTTCAAAGGTTTTCAGTATACACAGTATAATTCATTTTGATATCAGGATGTAACAGCAAAAAATAATGGGGAAAAGCCCTATTTAACAAGTTATAGGAAGAGCTAAAATGCAGAAGCGCCTTAGCTTTGTTTTACTTGTCCAGAGAAGTAAAAATTGGTAAGATGAGGGAGAAATTTCAAAGGGAAATTTAGAGCAGATTTAAGGAGAAAAATTCCTAATAATGCTAAATGTTCAATAAAAGAATGGGATGCTTTAGGCCCCTTACTAGAAGTATTTCAAAATCATCCACTTTAGGGGAGATTCTTGGACAAGCATACATTGGAATTTGTCCTAGGTTTTGTTCAATGTTTCTATGATACTATTCACTATAAAATACCAGAGAAAAAGGTTTTAGAATACAGTAACAAAATATTTAATACTTTGATTTAATTATAGTTTCAAGTACTATGAGAAAGGTTCAGGGACTATATTTTCTGAAGCATGATTCTCATCTCTATTTCAAATCATCATCATCATCATCATCATCATCACCATCACATTTATAATGATAATAACCCTTGGAATATGAAAATGGATGAGAACAGACTTATAAGGTATCTGAGAAAAACCTGTACAATATAAACAGAATGAAAGATCTATCACTCTAACTTAGCCGTTAAAGATTAATAATAATAGGGGGCTCACTTTGAGAAGTGTTGTGTGATTTGACCAGATGAGACTCTGGGCAGCTGTTGAGAGCCCCCCGGCTTTGAAAACCCAGATGTTGATGATTCCCATTCTGCATTCCATAGATAATTAGAAGAAGAACCGTGAGTGAATGAAAAAATGCCTCTGTTTAGTAAATCACACAAAAATCCAGCAGAAATTGTGAAAACTCTAAAAGACAACCTGGCTATATTGGAAAAGCAGGAAAAAAAGACAGACAAGGCTTCAGAAGAAGTGTCTAAGTCACTACAAGCAATGAAGGAAATTCTTTGTGGTACAAATGATAAGGAACCACCTACAGAAGCTGTGGCTCAGTTAGCCCAAGAACTGTATACTAGCAGACTACTTGTAACCCTGATAGCTGACCTACAGCTGATAGACTTTGAGGGGAAAAAAGATGTAACCCAGATATTTAACAACATATTGAGAAGACAGATAGGTACTCGAAGTCCTACGGTGGAATATATTAGTGCACATCCTCATATCTTATTTATGCTTCTTAAAGGGTATGAAGCACCACAGGTTGCCTTACGTTGTGGAATTATGCTGAGAGAATGTATCCGATATGAGCCACTTGCCAAAATTGTCCTGTTTTCCAGTCCAGAGAATTTTTCAAGTATGTGGAATTGTCCACGTTTGACATTGCTTCAGATGCCTTTGCTACATTTAAGGACTTATTAACAAGACACAAAGTGTTGGTGGCAGAATTCCTAGAACAAAATTACGACACTATTTTTGAAGACTATGAAAAGTTGCTTCTGTCTGAGAATTATGTGACTAAGAGACAATCTTTAAAGCTGCTAGGTGAACTGATTCTAGATCGACACAACTTTGCTATTATGACAAAGTACATCAGCAAGCCAGAGAATCTAAAGTTAATGATGAATCTTCTCCGAGATAAAAGTCCAAACATTCAATTTGAGGCTTTTCACGTCTTTAAGGTATTTGTGGCTAGCCCTCACAAAACCCAGCCAATTGTGGAGATTCTACTAAAAAATCAACCAAAGCTAATTGAGTTTCTGAGCACCTTCCAAAAAGAAAGAACAGATGATGAACAATTCACCGATGAGAAGAATTATTTGATTAAACAAATCCGAGACTTGAAAAAAACAGCCCCTTGAAGATTTTCCCTAATTTTCTGCCATAGGCATTAATCCTATTTGTTCAGTTTATATAAGTGTCATTTAAAAAAAAATAGTGCTTGGGAAGGCATGCACAGGTGCCTATTTTAATTCGTTGTTCAGATAAATGGAATATAAAACTTTTAAAATGGGAAAGTTTAAAAAAACTAGAATAATATATTATTTTTAATCAAGTCTGTGATTATTTATGTCAAATTAGCAAACCTTTCCATTAGAAACTGACCAGTTTTTATCCACGTATTTGCATCGACTTGTTCTTGCCTTTCCTCCCCATGGCCTTGAGCTGTCGTTTACTGTAACTGCACCAAGTAGGAGCTTGGATGATTGCCATCATCTTTTTCTTTGTACTTCTAGCCCTGACTGATGGAGTGCTGTGTGCATGGACACTGTGAAAGGGCCATGTTTGCTTAGGTCAAAAGAATTTCTCAAGTCACTAGGGGGCAAATTCAAAAAGATGATCACCTTAAGTATTTTTGTTATTCATACGTTGCTTCTTTCCTGGTGTCCCTTGGTTGATTCTAAATAAGTAGCTCCTAACCTTTTGGGGAAATTAATATTCTTTTGCCTTAGTTGAGACTTGAGCTTTGTTCAGGACTATCTTTTAACCTCCAGCACAAGGTTGAACTGCTCCTGACTCTAGTTTAATGATTGCCAAAGCAACCCAACCTCTACTGGGGAGTCTGATGGGACCAACCACAGAGAAAGGTAGGCTTCCATGTGGTCCAGATGGAAGCCTGAAATCTAAGGCATTGTGTCTTGGCTGGGACATCAAGCAGACGCTTGAGCAATGAATCTAGAGTCAAAAGAGCTATCAGTGCTGCTTTATCCCATTGACTTATGCTGGGGACACATTTATTTGTATGTCATGTTTTGTGGCTGCTGTTCTCATGAGCCTCGGAAATAGGAGTCATTGCCCAGTGACACCAGATGCAAAGGCTTGGTTCCAGAGGCTGCATGGATGTTTTGGTCACTTGTTTTCATAGGGAAATGTAGAGGTAGAAAGGGGGAAAAATAAAAGATATGAAAAGATATCTGGCAGGTGGCTATAGGCAATCTTTCCCTAGTACAACAGAAAGCTGTTACTCTATAACTCTACAGCAAATTCTTTAGCAAAAGGCTAGAAAACCTGTGAGATTCTGTGGTCCAATATATTATTGCATATTAGAGTTATTAAAGATTTAATTTATGCTCTATAGAAAAGGCATGGACCCTAACAGGTCATGGTTTATTTTCAGATGTCAGTTGTATAAAAATGATGTATATCTTAGCACTCTTGAATTTTAAAGCTCTATTTACAAGCTATTAAAGGCATGGTTACTACTCAAAAAAAAAAAGATTAATAATAATAATAATGATAATAGTATTTAGATAGCACTCACTATGCACCAAACACTGTACTAAGCACTCTAAAATCTCATTTGATCTGCACAACAACCCTAGGAGGTAGGTGCTACTTTAATTCTCATTTTGCAGTTAAAGAAACTGAGACAAACAGATAAGTGACTTAACCAAGGTGAAACAGCTACTAAGTGCCTGAAACAGGATTTGAACCCAGATCTTACTGATTCCATGTCCAGGACTCTATCTACTACACCACCTAGCTGACTACAAGACATTTATTCCTCAAAGAGGATGAAAATTGATGTGTTCTCAGATTGTATAATAATTTTTTTTTTTTAAAAACTCATAGAAAGGGGCGGCTAGGTGGCGCAGTGAATAGAGCGCCGGCCCTGGAATCAGAAGGACCTGAGTTCGGAGCCGGCCTCCGACACTTAATCCGCACAAACAAAAAACCTAGCCGTGTAACCTTGGGCAAGTTACTTAACCCCAATTGCCCTAAAGGGGCGGCTAGGTGGCACAGTGAGTAAGAGCGCCGCCTCGGAGTTGGGATGACCCGAGATCAGATACGGCCTCAGAAAATGAGCACCCACGCATAAACAATGACTAGCCGTGTAACCTTGAGCAAGTTACTTAACCCCAATTGCTTTAAAAAAAAAAACTCATAGAAAAATTTCTGGAATAACAAATATCACTTCACAGAGCAACTATAAATGAAAATTAACAGTAAGAACCTGCCACTACAAATCAAATATAACTACTATTAGTTTATTTTGGATAGCTTCTATAAGATGCTTCTATATGGAAAGAGTGATAAAAGCAGCAATCTCAGGAATGCTCAGCCCAGAAATGTCCCAAGGCATATTGAAGCACTAGAGTTTATTGCTTCAGGGGAAACAAGAAACCTGGTTACATTTCAAGGACCAAGAAAATGCTGGTACTTGTGGCTACAGGGGAGCAGGAGCCCTTGCCAGAGACCAGAATACAGAAAGGAGAAAACCTTTCCCTGGATCAGAGAGAATTAAAAGCACCAAATACTTAGGGACAAAAGCACTTTGGAAGCATTGAGAACCTACAGATCCCCAAAACTAGTTCAGAAAATAGAAGTATGAAAAAGCCTGAAGCTAGGGAGAATGTGTTACTCCCCAGGTGATCAGAGTCCAAATTTTATGTAAAGTTCAAAGTCAAGAAATAGATTGGGAAAATGAAGAAACAAGAAGAAAAGAATTTGAGCACAAAAAGCCACTAAGGTGAGAGAGGCCTAGAGTCAAGAAGACTCATCTTCATGAGTTCAAATCTGGCCTCAGACACTTACTGAGTGTGAGCCTGGTCAAGTTCCTTAACCTCATTTGCCTCAGTTCTTTATCTACAAAATGAACTGGAGAAGGAAATGGCAAACCTCTCCATTATCTTTGCCAAGAAAACTCCAAATGGGGTTATGAAGAGTTTGACACAATTGAAAAGACTGAACCACAAAAACAAGGTGATAAGTAAGATCAAGACACAAACTCAGAAGACAACAAAGTGAAAACAGCAAAAAGAAAAGTCTCAAAGAAAAATTGATAATTGGACACAAGTCTAACAAGAATCCCTACAAGAGTTAAAGAAAGAGATGAGCGATAGAGGAATAATTGTGACAAGAAATGAGAGTGATGCAAAAATAAGATGAAAAACATTAAAAGCTTGGTAAAATCGACACAAACAATTCTAAAGAAAATGATTTCTTAAAAATTAGAATGGGAAAATGGAAAGCAATTATTCCATGAGGTATCAAGAAACAATACAACAAAGTCAAAAGAATGGGAGAAAAAAAGAAAATGTGAAGCATTTCATCAGGAAAAAAAACTGATCAGGAAAATATGTCAATGGAAGATAAATTAAGAATAATTTGACTACCTGGTTCTAGACATCATATTTCAAGAACTCATGAAAAAAACTTACTGTATCTTAGGACCATGGGATAAAATACAAATTGAAAGACTATAGTGATGACTCCCTGAAAGTGATCCCCAAATGAAAACTATTAGGAATATTTTATAGTGAATTTTCAGAGCTCCCATGTTATAGAAAATAATGTTTCTAGAAGACAGAAAGAAACTATTCAAACATTGTGGAGGCACAGTCAGGATCACTGAAGATATAGTAGCTATCACCTAAAAGAAGTGGAGAGCATAGAATATAATATACTGAAAGTCAAAAGAACTAGTATTTCAACCAAGGATAACCTACTCAACAAAACTGAACATAATCTTTCAGTGGCGGAAATGGACATTAATGAAATTCAGGACTTCAAAGCAGTCCTAATGAGAAAACTATACAAATTAAAAATTTGACATTCAAATAGAAGACTTGAGAACAAAAGATATTACAAGTAAAATGTTTTGTTTTGTTTTGTTTTGTTTTGCTTTGTAGAGGGAGAAAGGTAGGGTAATTGGGGTTAAGTGACTTGTCCAAGGTCACACAGCTAATTTTGTGTTAAGTGTTTGAGGCCATATTTGAACTCAGGTCCTCCTGACTGCAGGGCTGATACTCTATTCACTGTGCCACCTAGCCACCCCTAAAATAATTTTTAACTTCCATTTTTGGAAAATTTTGAGTACCAATTTTTTTCTCCCTCTCTTCTACACCCTCCACAATACAGCAATGGATACAGTTTATACATGTATAATCATGTAAAACATATTTCCACAATAATCACATTATTGAAGAAGAATTAGAATAAAAAGGAAAAACCATGAGAAAGAAAAAAAAGTGAAAATAATATGCTTTAATTTGCACCCATACTCCGTAATTATTTCTTTGGATGTGGTTACATTTTCTATCATGAGTGTTTTGGAATTGTCTTGGATCATTATATTGTTGAGAAGAGCTAAGTCTGTCACGGTGGATCATTGAACAATGTTGCTGTTACTGTGCACAATGCTTTACTGCTTCTGCTCATTTCTCTCAGCATAAATTCATGTAAGTCTTTCCAATTTTTTTTCTAAAATCTGTCTGTTCATCATTTCTTACAGTGCTATAGAATTCCATTATATTCATACTCCACAACTTGTACAGTCATTCCCTAATTGGTAGGCATTCCCACTATTAACAATTCTTTGCCACCACAAAAAGAGCAGCTATAAATATTTTTGTACCTGCTTTTCCTTATTCCTTTTTTTTTTTTTGAAATGACCTCTTTGGGATACAGACCTAGTAATGGTATTGATTGATCAAAGGGCATACACAATTTATTAGCCCTTTAGACATAGTTCCAAATTGCTCTCCAGAATGGTTGAATCATTTCACAACTCAACCAACAATGAATTAGTCTTCCAATATTCCACATCTTCTCAAATATTTATCATTTAGCTTTTCTGTCATATTAGCTAATCTTATAGATGTAAAGTGGTACAGTTGTTTTCATTTGCATCTCTCTAATCAAGAGTGAATTAGAGCATTTTTTCACATGACTATAGATAGCTTTAATTTCTTCATCTGAAAACTGCCTGTTGATATTCTTTTCCCATTTATCAATTGGGCAATGATTTGTATCCTCATAAATTGACTCAGTTCCCTATTTGAGAAATGGGGACTTTTCAGAAACCCTGGATAGTTTTTCCCTCAACTTTCTGCTTTACTTCTAATCTTGGTTGCATAAGGCTAAAAACTTTTTTTTTAATTTCATGTAATTAAAATTATCCATTTTGCATTTCATAATGTTGTCTTTCTCTTGTTTGATCATAAATTCTTCCCTTCTTTATAGATCTGACAGGTAAACTATACCTTGCTTTCACAATGTGCTTATGGCATCACCCTTTATGTCTAAATCATGTACCCATCTCAACCTTATCTTAGTATGGTGTGTGAGATGTTGCTCTGTGCCTAGTTTCTGCCATCCTTTTTTTCAGTTTTCCCAGCAATTTGTATCAAATATTGACTTTTTATCCCAGAAGCTGGAGTCTTTGTGTTTATCAAACAGTAGATTACTATGGTTATTTACTACTGTGTTTTGCATATTAACATATCTGACTAATCCACCACTCTATTTCTTAGCAAGTATTATGAAGTTTTGATGATATCTGCTTTATAATATAGTTTTAGCTCTGGTAAACCTATGTCACTTTGCCTTATTTTTCATGAATTCCCTTGATGTCCTTGATATTTGATTCTTACAGATTATATTTTTCTGCTTTTTTATATCAATAAAATAATTTTGGTAGTTTGTTGGGAATGACATGAAATAAATTAATTTAGGTACAATTTTCACTTTTTATTATATTAGCTCAGGCTATCCATGAACAATTAATATTTTTCCTTTTGTGTAGGTCTGACATTATGTGAAGTGTTTTGTAATTGTATTCATATAGCTCTTGACAGGTAGACTCCCAAATATTTTATATTGTCTACAGTGATTTTAGCTGAAATTATTTCTATTTCTTGCTACTGTGCTTTATTGTTAATATATGGAAATGCTGATAATTTATGTGGATTTATTTTATATCTTATCACCTGCAAAAAGTGATAGTTTTGTTTTCTTATTTCCTATTCTAATCCCTTCATTTTTTCTTCTTTTATTACTAAAGCTAAACTTTTTCCTACAATGTTGATTAATAGTGGTGATAATGAGCATCCTTCTTTCACTCCTGATCTTATTGGCAAAGCTTCTAGTTTATCCCCCACTAAATATAATGCTTACTGATGGTTTGGGATAAATACCAGTTATCATTGTATGGAAAACTCAGTTTATTCCATTTTTTCTAGTATTTTTAATAGAGATAGGAGATGCATTTTGTCAAAAGCTTTTTTGTATTTATTTATTTATTTGTTTGTTTGTTTGTTTGTTTGTTTGTTTGTTTGTTTATTTATTTATTTATTTATTTATTTTAGTAGTTTACTGGTTTATTTAACACAAATAAAAATGTGCAAAGCTTTTTACTCATTTTCTTCACTCCTCAGTCTAGCGTTTGGATTGGTGATCTTGATGGCTAGCTGAGCTGCTCTCTCAACAATCACTTTCCAATTCTTAGAGGAAACATTGTGAGCAATCTCAGCACAGTATTATTTGTTGCACATCAGGAGTACTTCTAGCTCTTTGACATTGTGCACCAAAAACTTCCTGAATCCACTTGGCAGCATGTGTTTTGTCTTCTTATTGCTTCCATAACCAATATTGGGCATCAAGATCTGGCCCTTGAATCGCCTTCGCACCCTGTTGTCAATGTCTCTTGGTTTACGCCAGTTTCTCTTGATCTTGACATATCTGTCGGACTGGTGGCGGATGAACTTCTTGGTCCTCTTCTTGATGATCTTAGGCTTCACGAGGGGTCTGAGGGCGGGCATGGTGCCGGCGAGGAGACAGCGGCCCCTCCACTCATTTTTTTGTATTTATTAAGATAATCATAAGATTTCTGTTAGTTTTGTTATTGATATGGTCAATTATGTTGATAGTTTTCCTATTATTAAACCAGCTATGAATTCCTGGTATAAATCCTACCTTGTCATAGCTGATCATTCCCATAATAAATTGCTGTAATCTCTTTGCTACTATTTTATTTAAAATTTTTGCATCCATATTCATTGGGGAAATTGTTCAATTGTCTTTCTCTGTTTTGACTTTTCCTGATTTAGGTATGAGTACCATATATGTTTCATTAAAAATGGTAGAACTCCACCTATTTTTTGAAACAATTTATATTTTATTGAAATCAATTTTCTTGAAATGTTTCATAGAGGAGGTGGAGCCAAGATGGCAGAGTAAAAGTAGGGACTTGCCTGAGATCTCCCCTAAACCCCTCCAAATACCTGTAAGAAATGACTAAAATTTTAGAGCAGCAAAAACCACAAAATGATGGGGTGAAACAAATTTCTTACCCAAAATCACCTGGGAGGTCAAGAAGAAAGTTCTGTTGCACCAGGCTGGGAGAGGAGCACAGTGCAGTGTGGGCTATGCCAGCACAGACAACATTCTAACAAACTTGGAGCAGGCCTTAGGGGGTGGAATCACTGGCAACTGTGGTGGTTTCCAGTCTTCTCAACACTCAAATGTCAGATAGCTTAGAAGGTCAGTAACAAATCTCTGTCAGACCTAGGTGAGAGAGGTGCCTGGTCTGGTCCCAGCCCTGGATGGTGGCCATAGAAGAAGCAGCTAATTCTGGAGCTTTTGACCCACAGACAGTGTGGGGATCAAGTGACTGATCAGAAGGGAATTTCAGGGATCCCTTCACTGGCACTGAGGCAAGATTCTCTTGCTTTGCCCATGCTTCAATATGGATTGCAGTCCTGGGGTGAGGGGGAGAGTTAGAGTGACACAGCTTGTGGTGGAGGTGGTTGAGAGGAAATCCTCTTCACATTTCCAAGTGCTTGTGGTCACAGACAAGACCACAATCTAGGAGAGGAGTAAACCTCTCTTCTTTGTTCATACTACCTTGGAAGAACTAAAAATGTACAGATCCCTAGAAGTATCTCTTGAAACATCGGCACAGAATTTCTGAAGCTTGGGACAGTACATCATCCACACTGGACACAGAATCCAACCTTAAAATAGAGCTCAGAAGTCAAATAATTGACTTGGGAAATAAGCAAATAGTGGGATTGGGGAGAAATCAGAATATAGAAACTTACTTTGGTGACAAGGAAAATCAAAATATTTAGTCAGAAAAAGACAACAAAGTCAAAGTTCCTACATCCAAAGGCTACAAGAAAAAATGTGAATTTGTCTTAGGTCATGGAAGAACTCAAAAAGGATTTTAAAAATCAAATAAGAGAAGTAGATGAAAAATTGGGAAAAAATGAAAGTGATATAAGAAAATCATAAAGAATGAGTCAACAGCTTCCTAAAGGAGAACCCAAAAAAGTACTAAAGAAAATAATACCCAAAAAATAGACTAACCCAAATGGTAAAAGAGGCCCCAAAAATGAATGAGAAGAAGAATGCTTTTTTTAAATTTTATTTCTTGCTATTATTTTCCTTATCAAATACTTTTTTAACTTCTAGTTTACATCATTCATTTCCACAAGATATTGAGTTACAAATTTTTTCCCTTTTTCCCTACCCACCACCCCAAAATAGCGATCCCACTGGATATCCCCTCCTCCAATCTGCTCTCTCCCATATCTTCCCCCATGCCCCCTCAAATTTTCCAATAGGGCACAGTGAATCTCACAGTGAATGCCTCAGTGCCTGTATATCTTATTTCCCAGTTACATGTAAAATAATATTAATAATAGTATGTATTTATATATATATAAAACTGTTTGATTTTAAAACTTTGAATTCCAGATTAATTCCCTTCCTCCCTTGTCACCCACCCTTACTGGGAAGATAAGCAATTCAATATAGGTTGTATATTTGTAGTTATGCAAAGCATTTAAATAGTAGATATATTGTAAAAGACTGACTATATTTCCCTCCATCTTATCCCACCTCCCACTTGTTCTAATCTCTACTTTTATCCTCTCTCTTTTCAAAAGTGAGTGCTTTCAACTTCCCTCCCTCCCAGCCTGCTCTCAATTCCATCATGCCCCCTCTCATCCCATTCCCCCCTACTCTCCTGTAGGGTGAGATAACCTATTTGGTAGGTATGTCATTCCCTCCCTAAACCAAATTCAAAGAGAAGAAGTATTTGGATATTTGAAATATTCATTTCCTTTTACCTTCCTGTACTTCCCCTCCATTGTACCCATTTTCCCTTGCCTCTTCTATATGAGATAGCTTACCCAATTCTGTCTCTCCCCATCTCCTCTCATTATATTCCTCTCTCAGCTCTTAATTTCACCTTTTAATTATTATCCCTTCTTTTTGAATTGATCCTGTGACCTCTATGTATACCTGTACATATATATATATACACTCACATATGTATTCATATGCCCATATACCCTCCTATATAGACATACATATGTATGAATATATGTATGTATGTATGTGTATATGTATGTATGTATGTATGTATGTATATATATATATATATATATATACATACACACATTTCTATTCCCTTCAACTATTCTCATACTGATAAAAGGTTCATAAGTTACAATTATCATTTTTCCATGTAGGAATGTAAATAGTTCAACTTTGATAAGTTCTTTATGATTTCTTTTCCCTGTTTACCTTGTCATGCTTCTCTTGCTTCTTGTATCTTAATGTCAAATTTTCTATTCATCTGTGTTTTTTTTTTCATCAAAAATGCTTGAAAGTCCTATATTCCATTGAATATTTTCCAGGTCAGTGGTTTTTCCCATGAGATATTTCACATTGCCTTCTATTTTTTCATTTGTTTGGATCTGTTTAACGGTATCTTGATTTCTCATAAAGTCATTAGCTTCCATTTGTTCCAATCTAATTCTGAAGGAATGGTTCTCTTCAGTGAGCTTTTGAGATTCTTTTTCCATCTGGCAAATTTGGCTTTTTATGGCATTCTTCTCCTCATTAGCATTTTGAGACTCTTTTGACATTTGAGTTTGTCTATTTTTTAAAAGTGTTCTTTTATTCAGTCAGGTTGTTGACTCTCATCTCATAATTTTCTTGCGTCATTCTCATTTCTCTTACTAATTCTCTTCTCTTATTTGGTTTCAAAATCCTTCTTAAGGTCTTCTATGACCTGTAACCAGCTTGTATTTTTTTTTTGGAAGCTTTTTGTGCAGCAGTTCTGACTTCACTGTTTTCCTCCTAACACATGCTTTGATACTTTTTGTCCCCAATATAGAAGTGTAAAGTTGGATTGCTGAGCTTGCTTTGCTTCCTTTCTTTGCTCATGTTGCCATTCAATTATTTGACTTTTGAGCTTTGTGCCACAGTAGAACTTTGCTACCAGACAGGGGAGCTTTGTGCCAATTGCTGGGGTTTTCAAAGCTGCTGGAGCTTTTAGTTTGCTGCCCTCTCTGAGCCTCCACAAGCTCTGGCAAGCTGGTCATGCACCCCAGTATCACCACCCTAGACCACAATCCAGATCCAAGCAGGTTAAAGCAAGAGAGATTACCGCTCTGACTTGGTCATCCTACAATCTGCAAGACAGGAGCTGAAGCTGCCATGTGGCTGCAGCTGCAGAGCAGCAGCTCTTCAGTGGCTTCTCCCTCCAGGGCGTAAAGTCCTGACCATACTCCTGAACTACCAGATCCCAAAGTCCACACTACACTGACCTCTCACTTTGTCCTTAGCATATATGTGTTGATAATTCTGGAAACCGCCACAGCTGCTGGTGTTCTGAAATCCCTCCAGCCAGCAGCTGGCTGTGGCCACCCTGAGGCTAAAACCTCCAACTCCATCAGGGCTAGGCTTGGCTCCCAGAGCACTGTGCTGGCCACTTCCTGCTGGCCTGCTGGACTGTCTTCAGTGGGAGGTTAGCTTCTCTCTGTCATTTTGCGGGTTCTATAGCTCCAAAGTTTGTCTAGAATTCATTTTTTACATGAATTGGAGGAGGTGGAAGCCAGAGCCATGTGGCAGTCCTGTTTTTACTCCACCATCTTGACTCCTGAAGAATGCTTTCAAAAGCAAAATTGGCCAAATGGAAAAAAAATGTAGGTCCAAAATCTCAGTGAAGAAAGTAATTCCTTAAAGATTAGAATGGAGCAAAGAGAAGTTAATGATTTTAAGTTAAGAAATGAAGAAATTATAATACAAAACCAAAAGAATGAAAAAAAAAAGACAATGTAAAATATCTCTTTTGAAAACCACTGACCTGGAAAATAGATCCAGGAAAGATACTTTAAAAATCATCAAAATACATGAAAGCAATAATTTAAAGAAGAGTTTAAAAAAAGGAATGTTAAAAATTGTTTTCGAGGGTAGAGCCTAGATGGCAAAAAGGAAGCAGGAACTTTTCTAAGCTCCTCCATTAATTCTGTCACTAAACTTTAAAAAGTGAATCTGAGCAGATTTAGAATGACAGGACCCATTAGGAGATGGGGCATGGCAGATTCCTAGCCCAGGAAAATGCCCACATAGGTGTAGGCAGGGGGAGCACTGAGCACAAGGGGGCTGTACCAGCATGGATGTAAGAGCAGACTACAGTGGTGTGAGAAGGAGCCCCAGCCAGCAGACTTGCCCACCAAAATCGAGATTCACAGCCATCTCACCATAGGACAAAGGATTTGTAGGAGCTGGGTAAGAGAAAGCACAGAGCCCACAGCAATGACAGCAGCTTCTTCTGGGGCTACCAGCCCCCAGCCTGGATATTTAAAAATCACCTACCTGATTTTCCAGGAGCCAAGATGTCAGAGTAAATCCTACCTGCTCTGACCCAGAAAATCCAGAGATAAATGTCCCACCCAGAATAAAATCCTGAATTAGGGAAAATAGCTTCAGGCTTGGAAGACATTGAGAAAGGGCTTAACTGATGCAGTATGGAGTCTGAAGTGAAGGGCAGGAGGTGTCCCAACAAGCCCCACCTCAGCTGATCAGCAGGAACTCCAAAGACCAAGAGGGGTGGAGCCAGCAAGCACTAACAACACAAGCCCAGGTGTGCTTTAGCACCGCCAGGGGAATCTGCAGACACCAGCTCTGCTGGCTGCCAGTTGCTGAGCCTGCCTGAGCTGTAGCACAGAGGCACAGAGGTGGAAACCTGAAGTGTCCAGACACATTTTACCCTGTGAACCTCTGGGTAAGTAAGGGGAAACACTGAGAGTCCTGGCATTGGCCTCAGTCTAGACACCCAGAGACTACAGCACACAAAGTTTACAACCAAACCCCTATCTCCCAGCCAGAGAAGCACAGTACATCTGTATCCCAGAAGCAGATATCTACTCTAAAAATTCAGGACATAAGCAATCACAGTGGGCAAGAAGGAATCTGTCAAATAAAGAATGATATGGTTTTAATATAGTTAGCCACAACAACCAAATTCAGAGGACAACATGGACTCTATACTCACACCTGAAACCACAGAAGGAAATATGAACTGGTCTCAATCCCAAAAAGCATTTTCAGAGGAGCTCAAGAATGATTTTAAAAGCCAAATTAGATATGTGGAAGATAACTTTAAATATGCATTGACCAAATTGGCAAAAACAAATCTCACTGAAAAAAACAAATCCTTAAAAGAAGTAAAATTGGTGAAGTAGGATGGGAGGTTCAAAATACCTCCCTAAAAATGAAAACTGAACATATGGAAAAGGAGCTTCAAAAATGAGCCAAAGGGGCAGCTAGGTGGCGCAGTGAATAGAGCGCCGGCACTGGAATCAGAAGGACCTGAGTTCGGAGCCGGCCTCCAACACTTAATCCGCACAAACAAAAACCTAGCCGTGTAACCTTGGGCAAGTTACTTAACCCCAATTGCCCTAAAGGGGCGGCTAGGTGGCGCAGTGAGTAAGAGCGCCGCCTCGAAGTTGGGATGACCCGAGATCAGATCCGGCCTCAGAAAATGAGCACCCACGCATAAATAATGACCAGCCGTGTAACCTTGAGCAAGTTACTTAACCCCAATTGCTTTAAAAAAAAAAATTAAAAAAAAATGAGCCAAAGAAAATAATTCACTAAAAATTAGAATCAGTCAAATTGAAGCTAAGGACTCTATGATGAATCGAGTCAGTCAAACAAAGCATAAAGATTGAAAAATGAGAAGGAAGTATAAAATATCTCACTGGAAAAAACAACTGACATGGAGAACAGATACAGGAGAGATAGCATAAGAATTATTGGCCTGTTGGAAAGCCATGATGAAAAAGGCAGCCTGGACAAATCCTCCAAGAGATTGTCCAAGAAAACTAGCCTCAGGTCCTAGATTCAGAGGGTAAAATAATTATCAAAAGAGTTCACTGAACTCCTCCTGAGATCCCAAATTGAAAACTCCAAGAAATATAGTAGCCAGATCCTCTCTTCTGGTTCACCACCATGGCGCAAGATCAGGGTGAAAAGGAAAACCCCATGTGGGAACTTCGAATCTGTAAGCTCTGCCTCAACATCTGTGTTGGGGAGAGTGGAGATAGACTGACCCGGACAGCCAAAATGTTGGAGCAGCTCACAGGCCAAACCCCAGTGTTCTCCAAAGCTCGCTATACTGTCTGCTCTTTTGGAATCAGGAGAAATGAGAAGATCACCGTTCACTGTACAGTCCGTGGGGCCAAAGCTGAAGAGATTTTGGAGAAGGGGCTGAAGGTGCGAGAATATGAGTTAAGGAAAAATAACTTCTCAGATACCGGCAACTTTGGCTTTGGAATCCAAGAGCATATCGATCTGGGGATTAAATATGACCTGAGCATTGACATCTACGGCTTGGACTTCTATGTGGTGCTGGGCAGGCCTGGGTTCAGCATTGCAGACAAGAAACATAGGACAGGCTGCATTGGGGCCAAACACAGAATTGGCAAAGAGGAAGCCATGTGCTGGTTCCAGCAGAAGTACGATGGCATGATCCTTCCTGGCAAATAAAGTCCTATTTTCTATTAAAAGGTCAATAAAATGAAAAAAAAAAAGAAATATACTAGCCAGGTTCCAGAATTACAAGGTCAAGGAGAAAATACTGCAAGCAGGCGAAAAGAAACCATTCCAATAGTGTGGAACTACAGTCAAGATTACATAGGACCTAACAGCTTCTCCATTAAAAGATTGGAGGGAATGGAATTTGATGTTTTGTAAGGCAAAAGAACTAGGACTGCAACCAAGGATCAACTACCTGGCAAAACTGAGCATAGTCTTTCAGGAAAGGAGATGGTCATTTAATGATATAAGGGATTTCCAGACTTTCCTCCTGATGAAAAATCAGACTTCAATGGAAAATTTGATCTCCAATCACAAGACTCAAGAAAGACATAAAAAGGTAAACAAGGAAAACAGACATTCACTCACACACACACACACACACACACACACACACACACAAAACTTGGTACTCAATAAGAGCAAACTGTTTACATCCCTATATGAGAAGCTGATACCTGTCAATATTGAAATTTATATAATTATTGCAACTTTAAAGGGATATACATACATAGAGGGCATGGGTATAAATGAACAAACCTGATGATAAAAAAATTATTAAGGGGTACAAAGGGATTGTAATGGGAGTAAAGGAAAGGGTGAGGCAGAATAAGGTATGCCACACTAAGAGGCATAAAAACATTATAGTAGAGGGGAAGGAGGGAGGGAGATGAACATCATATGATCTTTATTCTCATTGGTTCTTTTTCAAAGAGGGATCAACATAATCAGTTAAGATTAGGATTCTAACAAGAAAAGACACAAAAATTCATTAAAATAGGAGGAAAGGCGGGAGAGAGATAAGCACCATATGAAATTTACTCTTATTGGTTTGGGGTCAAGGAGGGAATAACATACTCTGTTATGTATAAAAATCCATTGTGCCCTACAGACAGTAGGAGGAGTAAGGGGGAGGGGTAAAAGGGGGGAAGGTTTAGAAGGAAGGGAAATACTAGTAATGGGAAAGAGTAGGTAAAGCGGGGGGCACAGGGAGGAAATATTGAGGGAAGTAGTGTTCAAAAGGAAAACTCTTAAGGAAGGGAAGAAGGGAGAAGGAAGAAACAAAAAGATAAACAGGGAAGGGAATAGGATGAAGGGAAAGACACAGATAGTAATTATAACTGTGAATGTGAATGGGATGAATGCTCCCATAAAATAGAAGGAGATAGAGAAAAGGATTAAAAACCAAAATCCTACAATATGCTATCTACAAGAGACCCATCTGAAACAAGGAGATATACAAAGGGTAAAGGTAAAAGGCTGGAGTAGAATATATTATGCTTCAGCTAAAGTGAAAAAAAGCAGGGGTAGCAATCCTCATCTCAGATAAAGCAAAAAGCATAAATAGATCTAATTAAAAGAGATAAGGATGGAAATTATATACTGCTAAAAGACAACATCAAGAATAAAGCAATATCATTACTTAACATATGTGCAACAAGCAGAATAGCATCCAAAGTCCTAGAGGAGAAATCAAGGGAATTAGAGGAAGAAATGGATGTCAAAACTACACTAGTTGGGGACCTCAATCTCCCCCTCTCTAAACTTGATAATTCTAACCTCAACATAAACAAGAAAGAAGTTAAGGAAGTGAATAGAATTTTAGAGAGGCTAGACATGATAGAAATCTGGAGAAATCTGAATGGAGATAAAAAGGAATATACCGGGGCGGCTAGGTGACGCAGTGAATAGAGTGCCGGCCCTGGAGTCAGAAGGACCTGAGTTCGGAGCCGGCCTCCAACACTTAATCCGCACAAACAAAAACCTAGCCGTGTAACCTTGGGCAAGTTACTTAACCCCAATTGCCCTAAAGGGGCGGCTAGGTGGCGCAGTGAGTAAGAGCGCCGCCTCGAAGTTGGGATGACCCGAGATCAGATCCGGCCTCAGAAAATGAGCACCCACGCATAAATAATGACCAGCCGTGTAACCTTGAGCAAGTTACTTAACCCCAATTGCTTTAAAAAAAAAAATTAAAAAAAAATGAGCCAAAGAAAATAATTCACTAAAAATTAGAATCAGTCAAATTGAAGCTAAGGACTCTATGATGAATCGAGTCAGTCAAACAAAGCATAAAGATTGAAAAATGAGAAGGAAGTATAAAATATCTCACTGGAAAAAACAACTGACATGGAGAACAGATCCAGGAGAGATAGCATAAGAATTATAGGCCTGTTGGAAAGCCATGATGAAAAAGGCAGCCTGGACAAATCCTCCAAGAGATTGTCCAAGAAAACTAGCCTCAGGTCCTAGATTCAGAGGGTAAAATAATTATCAAAAGAGTTCACTGAACTCCTCCTGAGATCCCAAATTGAAAACTCCAAGAAATATAGTAGCCAGATCCTCTCTTCTGGTTCACCACCATGGCGCAAGATCAGGGTGAAAAGGAAAACCCCATGTGGGAACTTCGAATCTGTAAGCTCTGCCTCAACATCTGTGTTGGGGAGAGTGGAGATAGACTGACCCGGACAGCCAAAATGTTGGAGCAGCTCACAGGCCAAACCCCAGTGTTCTCCAAAGCTCGCTATACTGTCTGCTCTTTTGGAATCAGGAGAAATGAGAAGATCACCGTTCACTGTACAGTCCGTGGGGCCAAAGCTGAAGAGATTTTGGAGAAGGGGCTGAAGGTGCGAGAATATGAGTTAAGGAAAAATAACTTCTCAGATACCGGCAACTTTGGCTTTGGAATCCAAGAGCATATCGATCTGGGGATTAAATATGACCTGAGCATTGACATCTACGGCTTGGACTTCTATGTGGTGCTGGGCAGGCCTGGGTTCAGCATTGCAGACAAGAAACATAGGACAGGCTGCATTGGGGCCAAACACAGAATTGGCAAAGAGGAAGCCATGTGCTGGTTCCAGCAGAAGTACGATGGCATGATCCTTCCTGGCAAATAAAGTCCTATTTTCTATTAAAAGGTCAATAAAATGAAAAAAAAAAAGAAATATACTAGCCAGGTTCCAGAATTACAAGGTCAAGGAGAAAATACTGCAAGCAGGCGAAAAGAAACCATTCCAATAGTGTGGAACTACAGTCAAGATTACATAGGACCTAACAGCTTCTCCATTAAAAGATTGGAGGGAATGGAATTTGATGTTTTGTAAGGCAAAAGAACTAGGACTGCAACCAAGGATCAACTACCTGGCAAAACTGAGCATAGTCTTTCAGGAAAGGAGATGGTCATTTAATGATATAAGGGATTTCCAGACTTTCCTCCTGATGAAAAATCAGACTTCAATGGAAAATTTGATCTCCAATCACAAGACTCAAGAAAGACATAAAAAGGTAAACAAGGAAAACAGACATTCACTCACACACACACACACACACACACACACACACACACAAAACTTGGTACTCAATAAGAGCAAACTGTTTACATCCCTATATGAGAAGCTGATACCTGTCAATATTGAAATTTATATAATTATTGCAACTTTAAAGGGATATACATACATAGAGGGCATGGGTATAAATGAACAAACCTGATGATAAAAAAATTATTAAGGGGTACAAAGGGATTGTAATGGGAGTAAAGGAAAGGGTGAGGCAGAATAAGGTATGCCACACTAAGAGGCATAAAAACATTATAGTAGAGGGGAAGGAGGGAGGGAGATGAACATCATATGATCTTTATTCTCATTGGTTCTTTTTCAAAGAGGGATCAACATAATCAGTTAAGATTAGGATTCTAACAAGAAAAGACACAAAAATTCATTAAAATAGGAGGAAAGGCGGGAGAGAGATAAGCATCATATGAAATTTACTCTTATTGGTTTGGGGTTAAGGAAGGATAACACACTCTGTTATGTATAAAAATCCATTGTGCCCTACAGTAGGAGGAGTAGGGGGAGGGGAAAAGGGGGAAGGTTTAGAAGGAAAGGAAATACTAAGTATGGGAAAGAGCAGGCAGCGGGGTATAGGGGAGGAAATATTGAGGGAAGAAAGTGTTCAAAAGGAAAACTCTTAAGGAAGGGAAAAAGAAGGGAGAAGGAAGAAACAAAAAGACAACAGGGAAGGGAATAGGATGGAGGGGAAGAGACAGATAGGCATCATTACTGTGAATGTGAATGGGATGAACTCTCCCATAAAACAGAGGCAGATAGCAGAATGGATTAAAAACCATAATCCTACAATATGCTATCTACAAGAAACACATTTGAAACAAAGGGATACCCACATGGTAAAGGTAAAACGTTGGAGTAGAATTTATTATGCCTCAGCTAAAGTAAAAAAAAGCAGGGGTAGCAATCCTCATCTCAGATAAAGCAAAATCAAAAATAGATCAAATTAAAAGAGATAAGGAAGGAAACTATATCCTGCTAAAAGGCACCATCATGAATGAAGCAATATCATTACTTAATATATAGGCTCCAAGTGGTATAGCATCCAAATTCCTAGAGGAGAAGTTAAAGGAATTAGAGGAAGAAATAGATAGCAAAACTATACTAGTGGGGGACCTTAATCTCCCCCTTTCTGAACTTGATAAATCTCACCTCAAAATAAGCAAGAAAGAAGTTAAGGAAGTGAATAGAATTTTAGAGAGACTAGACATGATAGATCTCTGGAAAAAACTGAATGGGGATAAAAAGGAA